>OZ035835.1:777881-950381 GCA_964034765.1 Knipowitschia caucasica | reverse complement strand
GTACGACCACATTAGTCCTGACTAGAACCAGGAAGTACGACCATATTAGTCCTGACTAGAACCAGGAAGTACGACCACATTAGTCCTGACTAGAACCAGGAAGTACGACCACATTAGTCCTGACTAGAACCAGGAAGTACGACCACATTAGTCCTGACTAGAACCAGGAAGTACGACCACATTAGTCCTGACTAGAACCAGGAAGTACGACCACATTAGTCCTGACTAGAACAGGAAGTACGACCACATTAGTCCTGACTAGAACCAGGAAGTACGACCACATTAGTCCTGACTAGAACCAGGAAGTACGACCACATTAGTCCTGACTAGAACCAGGAAGTACGACCACATTAGTCCTGACTAGAACCAGGAAGTACGACCATATTAGTCCTGACTAGAACCAGGAAGTACGACCACATTAGTCCTGACTAGAACCAGGAAGTACGACCACATTAGTCCTGACTAGAACCAGGAAGTACGACCACATTAGTCCTGACTAGAACCAGGAAGTACGACCACATTAGTCCTGACTAGAACCAGGAAGTACGACCACATTAGTCCTGACTAGAACCAGGAAGTACGACCACATTAGTCCTGACTAGAACCAGGAAGTACGACCATATTAGTCCTGACTAGAACCAGGAAGTGCGACCACATTAGTCCTGACTAGAACCAGGAAGTACGACCACATTAGTCCTGACTAGAACCAGGAAGTACGACCACATTAGTCCTGACTAGAACCAGGAAGTACGACCACATTAGTCCTGACTAGAACCAGGAAGTACGACCACATTAGTCCTGACTAGAACCAGGAAGTACGACCACATTAGTCCAGTCCTCAGGTCTCTGCACTGGCTTCCTGTGGCTCAGAGAATAGACTTTAAAACAGCTCTGCTTGTTACAAGTCTCTCCATGGCCTCGCACCAAAATATATTAGTGACATGTTAGTCCCATATGAACCAGCCCGGACTCTGAGGAGCACAGGGACTGGATTCCTGCTGGGACTCTGAGGAGCACAGGGACTGGACTCCTGCTGGGACTCTGAGGAGCACAGGGACTGGCCTCCTGCTGTGACTCTGAGGAGCACAGGGACTGGACTCCTGCTGGGACTCTGAGGAGCACAGGGACTGGCCTCCTGCTGGGACTCTGAGGAGCACAGGGACTGGACTCCTGCTGGGACTCTGAGGAGCACAGGGACTGGACTCCTGCTGGGACTCTGATGAGCCCCTGATGGGCCCCTGGAGCTCCTGATGAGCCCCTGATGAGCCCCTGATGATGCTTCAGCAGAGATTCTGTTTTCTGCTGAAATGTGAAACTAGTCCAAATGAGAGGTTGATGGTCTGACTTCTAAACAATATAATTACGGTGTTTCCCTCAGGCTCAAACTGAATTATTCCATATGTCAGCAGAAACAGGAAGTGGATTCCACGTGTTACGGTCGTCACGGTGAAGCCTTTGGGGGCGGAGCTACAGAGTTTAAAGCCGAGCAGCTGTCCAGTCCAAACTTCAGAACGTGACTTTTGCCAAACAGATGTGGATGTGATCATGAAAACACGGCTTATGTGCGGACGTGGGTTCTTTTCGGAAGTTTCCAGTCGGGATTTAATAATGGAAGAAAAGCAAATACTTTTACTTTCGGAAGATTCTCACATTTTAGGTTCTTACATTTTTTGAGAAATTAGATGTAGAATGTCAGACTAAGACCAGACGTGTCCCTCTTGCTGTGTGAAGGAGAGGTTCTGCAGATCCCCACTTCCTGCTGCTGTCAGACTGTACAATGAGAACTGCTGAGTCTGGACTAGGGGTGGGCGATATGGCCTAAAATTCATATTGCGGTATAATTTGGGACACAGACGGTAGACGGTATATATTGCGGTATAATTTGTTGTGTGAATTTCAATATTGGTCTAGCAGGTTCTTGCATAAAATTGTCAAGATTGTTAATTATTTATATATTAGAATCTAATATATATATATTTTTTGAGTTAGAAAATCAGTTGTGAGACGAATAAAGAGACAAATAACATACATTATTTATGTATGTTACAGTAAATACCATTCACTGTAAAAGCAATTTTTAAAAAGAAAAACATATGCATTCATTTAAAATATAAAAAACTCACAAATGTTGAAATCAAAGTCTGTAGGAGTTATTTATAGTGTCTGAGAGTTTTGTGCAGGTGCATGACTTCAGTAAAAGCTGTTCGTTTACAAAGCTGGTCTTGCCATTTGTTGACGCTCCCTAAGCGCTTTTCTCTGCGCTGGATGATTCAATGGATTTATGTTCATTAAAACAGCGCATTGGATTTGAACAATTGATGTAAATGATCATTTTGGCACAAATAATTTTGTTTAACAAAGTAGCTTTCGTGAGATATTGACCGCGGAGGTCCGAATCTGACGCTAACTTTCCCAAACTTCTGCTGTGATGCTGCGGACACGGCACACGCATGGATCTATTTTGGCTCACGCTGGCGCTTCGAGCCTACGCCCCTTTGACACTGATTGGCCAAAAGGTAGACGCTTAAACTGTGATTACTGTGTGTGTATTTACCTCTGCTGCGGCCGCTGTGACAACAATACAGAGACAGAAACACGGTGTTAATGCCGTGCTGTTGTTTGTTGTTTCCAGTGGTGTCCAATAGTGCTAGGCTAATAGTGCTAGGCTAATAGTGCTAGGCTAATGCTGCTGAATGCCGGTTTGTTTTGGTTCTTTCTGCTGGCGTCAGAGCCTGCGCAATTTAATGACATAATGACCTATCGCAATATGCCGGTATAACAAAAATCTCTACCGTGGGCCAAATTTATATCGCATACCGCTTATACCGTTTATACCGTTTATATCGCCCAGCCCTAGTCTGGACATGTGCCAAAGATGAGACTTTGGTTCAGTCTTGTCTCTGAGACTGTGTTAAACTTATTTCTAACTTTTCTCATTTGTGTGCGATCGCTAATAAGTTGTAGTTTGGTGCATTTGGAACTGCACAAAAATCATAAAGAAAGAAATGTGAGGAAGGTCTTTGGGGAAGGATGAAGAGGAGTAAGGAATATGGGAGAAAAAGTCTAAAACCATTGGACACAGATCAGACGCAGAGACTATAACGAGTCCTACAGATGTTTCAGACTTTAATGTTATTCCAGAAGAAGAACAGATAATAAACCATTTACCACAACAAAGTGACTTAAAGACCGAAATACAAAGTAACGTTGAAACATTCTGGATTTTATAATTGTGCCAAAGAGAGAGCTCCTTCTAAACGACAGAATTGGTTTAATTGTAATCATAAAGAATTCTATAATAAAATACTTACAGTAATTATCATAAGTACTAGTGTTTGTTTGTGATCGTTACATCTGCTCTGTCGAAGGATTAAGATAATTATGATTTGTTTCGACTAAAGTCTCTTAAGACATAAAAGCCCAAACGTTTATTGGAGGATGTTCTACTTCCGGGTGGATCATTAAAACTATTGGTCCTCCCAGTTGTCAATCATTCTGATGATACGTGCTTGTCCAATCAGAGCAGAGAGTTTGGTACAAAAAGTGGAGAGAGCGGTTCTTTCTTAAAATGTGGAAAAATCCTCTTTTGATGCATTTAAAGCTGAAGTGCCTCATTTTCCAAACTCTATAAAACTGTACTGTTTTGAGCTCTCTTAAGAGCGTGAGCAGCTACTATAGCTCCATCAGTGTTTTTAAAAATCCATTCTTTTCCTTTTGCTGCTGGTGAACCTGAGTCTGACACAGGAAGTACTACAATACCACTTCCTGTTTCTGACATAAACCTTTGGTCCTCGTGATGCAGAAAAACAAATACTCACACACTGCTCTTTGTCCCAAGATAGTTTTTACTCTGTGCTTTTGAAAGTTTCTGTGATCATCACAAAGAACCCAGAAACTATATACATATATATATATATATATATATATATATATATATATATATATATATATATAATTAATTATATATAACTCAGCATTTAACCTTTAACCCTGGACACTAAGAGCCTCAGTCATTCAGACCAAGCTAATCTGTTTTATCCTGTTGTTGTGGTTCAGGTGAAGGTTAAAGAGAAACACAGCTTTACAAAAGGACAACGTAACGATCTGAGAAACAAGAGTGAAGCTTTTGCACAAAACATTGTTCTTGAATAAATAAGTTTTTTATTTTCTCCGTGGATGAGAAACTTCGAGTTCTTTAGAATCTGGTTCCCTGGGATCCTGTGCCGTGACCTGGATTATTCTGATTTATTTTGAAAGTTAGAAATGTGTTTTTGACATGTTCCTGTTGTTGGTGAGACGCCAACACAGGTGCTAACAACACGGCAACCTTTCCCGTGTCTGCAGTACGGAAAGACTTTACAGAAGTCATAAATGAGAGGCTCAATGTTTGTCTCATGGTACACTGCAAAAAATGATAATCTGAGGTAATGATGGCTTTAATCCAGTGTTTTTAATCTTAATCAGAGAGAGTTGTTTTGTGATGGTATTTCTGTTGGATTGTGAAGTCTCTAACTTAGAGCTGAGGTCTCTAACTTAAAGCTGAGGTCTCTAACTTAAAACTTAAAGCAGAGGTCTCTAATTTAAAACTTAAAGCTGAGGTCTCTAACTTAAAACTTAAAGCTGAGGTCTCTAACTTAAAACTTAAAGCTGAGGTCTCTAACTTAAAGCTGAGGTATCTAACTTAAAGCTGAGGTCTCCAACTTAAAGCTGAGGTATCTAACTTAAAGCTGAGGTATCTAACTTAAAGCTGAGGTATCTAACTTAAAGCTGAGGTATCTAACTTGAAGCTGAGGTCTTGAACTTAGAGCTGAGGTCTCTAACTTAGAGCTGAGGTCTCTAACTTAGGTCAGAGCTCGTGGCGTTTACAGACTACAGATTACACAACAGTCATTTCTCAAGTTCACAGCTTCCTGTAAATATTCTCGTTGGTTTTGTCGCTCGGCCAAAAATATGACAGAAATATAGTGTGGGTTTAACCCGAGCGGCTGATCCATGTTTTCTGTAAGATCCACAGATTTATAGATTTATAGTGTTTTAACCAGTGATGAACATTCAGTGAGATTAGATCTGAAAACATGTTTGTGCAACATCCAATGTCTGAGAGTCAGACACAAAACCACAATATGGTTCATGGGCCTTATGTTAGTGCAATATGAACCTGCTGGGACTCTGAGGAGCACAGGGACTGGCCATGTATGTGGAATCTAGGGATAGAACCAAACGATCTAAACCAGGGGTGTCCAAACATTTTAGTAAGACACTTGTCTAGAAGCCGACACCCCAGACTTTAAAACTGTTTTCACTGGATTTGGCCTCTTTGAGCTCTTTAAACGATTAGACATGTCCAGGACCTCTGCTGCTGTGGCGCTTTATCACTATTGTTAGTTTTAGAATAATGTTGTTTGTTTGGATGGATGTGTTTCTGCTGCTGGACACCTGTCTCTCCTACGGGGATCCATAAAGTATCCATCTGTCTATCTATGCAGAGAAGCACAGTTGATAGAACTGAAGTGTCTTAGCTTATTCAGTGGTAGTTCACTCACTTTTCTTCCATTGGGTTATTAGTTTGTTATCGCTGATGCAGGAGGGTCTAAGGACAGTGGTGATCATCCAGGACACTCCACATTTAGCCACATTTACAGACACTGACCCTCCATCCCTTTTGGACCAATGTCTCTGTGTTTTTAACCACTGCATGTCTTTGAACAGTTTGATTCTCTGATCTGTGTCGGCAAATAGACAGCTTTGTAAAGTCCTCTGAGATATCTACTGTTGTGATTCACGGCTGCACTGAGATACCATCCATCCATTTTCTTTCGCTTTATCCGTTGCCGGGTCGCGGGGGCAGCAGTCTAAGCAGAGACGCCCAGACTTCCCTATCCACACACACTTCCTCCAGCTCGTCCGGGGGGACCCCAAGGCGTTCCCAGGCCAGCTGAGAGACATAGTCCCTCCAGCGTGTCCTGGGTCTTCCCCGGGGCCTCCTCCCGGTGGGACGTGCCCGGAACACCTCCCCAGGGAGGCGTCCAGGAGGCATCCGGAACAGATGCCCGAGCCACCTCAACTGGTTCCTCTCGACGTGGAGTAGCAGCGGCTCTACTCCGAGCTCCTCCCGTGTGACTGAGCTCCTCACCCTATCTCTAAGGGAGCGCCCAGCCACTCTGCGGAGGAAGCTCATTTCGACCGCTTGTATCCGCGATCTCGTTCTTTCGGTCATTACCCAAAGCTCATGACCATAGGTGAGGGAGGGAACGAAGATTGACCGGTAAATCGAGAGCTTTGCCTTTCGGCTCAGCTCCCTCTCTACCACAACGGTCCGATACAGCTCTGACTGCAGACGCTGCTCCCTCTTTACCACAACGGTCCGATACAGAGACCGCATCACTGCGCACGCTGCACCGATCCGCCTGTCAATCTCACGCTCCATCCTCCCCTCACTCGTGAACAAGACCCCGAGATACTTGAACTCCTCCACTTGAGGAAGGACCTCTCCACCCACCTGCAGAGAGCAAGGCACCTTTTTCCGGTCGAGCACCATGGCCTCGGATTTGGAGGTGCTGATTCTCATCCCAGCCGCTTCACACTCGGCTGCAAACCGTCCCAGTGCATGTTGCAGGTCCTGGTTCGTTGGAGCCAGCAGGACGACATCATCCGCAAAAAGTAGAGATGAAATCCTGTGGTTCCCGAACCGGACCCCCTCCGGCCCCTGGCTGCGCCTAGAGATTCTGTCCATAAATACAGTGAACAGAACCGGTGACAAAGGGCAGCCTTGGCGGAGGCCAACATGCACCGGGAACAGGTCTGACTTACTGCCGGCAATGCGAACACAGCTCTGGCTCCGGTCATACAGGGACCGAACAGCCCTCAGCAGAGGACCCCGGACCCCGTACTCCCGGAGGACCCCCCAAAGGACACCCCGGGGAACACGGTCGAACGCCTTCTCCAAATCCACAAAGCACATGTGGACAGGTTGGGCGAACTCCCATGAACCCTCGAGTATCCGATGGAGAGTATAGAGCTGGTCCAGTGTTCCGCGACCGGGACGAAAACCACACTGCTCCTCCTGAATCCGAGATTCGACCATCGGACGTAGCCTCCTCTCCAGTACCTTGGAGTAGACCTTACCGGGGAGGCTGAGGAGTGTGATCCCACGATAATTGGAACACACCCAGAACCTCTTCGAGGCCAACCGATAGTCATGCTCCATGGACTCTCCGAACTCCTCCCAGTCCCGGGTTTTTGCCTCTGCAACAGCCCGGGCCGCGGCACGTTTGGCCTGCCGGTACTGGACAGCTGCCTCAGGAGTCCCACGAACCATCATTGCTCGATAGGACTCCTTCTTCAGCCTGACGGCATCCCTTACTGCCGGTGTCCACCACCGGGTTCGGGGATTGTGTCAGGGCTGCTCCTCCAGCAGCCCCTCCCTCCCCTCCTTCAATGTTTTTGTTTACATTGACGACATCTTATACTCTATACTCTCGCAAAGGTCACCCACTGATCAGAAATTGCATCCATGTGCTTTTTTCTCTCGTAAACTGTCTTCTGCAGAGAGAAACTACGACATCGGGAACAGAGAGCTCCTGGCAATCAAGCTGGCCCTAGAGGAGTGGCGTCACTGGCTGGAGGGGGCTACTCATCCCTTTGTGGTCTGGTCGGATCACAAGAACCTCACGTATATCCAGACAGCCAAGCGTCTCAACTCAAGGCAAGCCAGGTGGGCCCTTTTTTTTGACCGTTTCAACTTCTCTGTCACTTATCGCCCTGGCTCCAAGAATTTGAAGCCAGATGCCTTGTCCAGAGTTTATTGCGGTGCACATCCTGCTCCTGAGAAGGACACTATTCTGCCTTTGTCCCGTATAGTGGCTACAGTTACATGGGAGATAGAGTCACGAGTGCGTCAGGCGCAACTGACCCACCCGGATCCGGGGACGGGACCCCCGAGTTCCTTGTTTGTTCCTGACCCCGTTCGTTCAGAAGTTATTCAATGGGCACACTGCACCCAACTTACATACCACCCTGGGGTTAGTCGTACCCTCGCGGTGCTCAGGCGCAAGTTCTGGTGGCCTACTATGGAGAGGGATACTAGGGACTTCATTGCTGCATGCAACGTGTGCTCCCGGAATAAATGTTCCAACAAGCCCCCATCTGGGTTGCTGCGTCCTCTACCCATCCCCAATCGCCCTTGGTCTCACATAGCGCTGGATTTTGTTACCGGCCTCCCGCCTTCTAATGGTAATTCCGTGGTGCTGACAGTTGTGGACCGGTTCTCAAAGGCTGCTCACTTTGTGCCCCTTCCTAAACTTCCTTCTGCTAAGGAGACTGCAGACCTGTTGGTGAACCACGTCTTCCGGCTGCATGGCATTCCTGCCGACATCGTGTCTGACAGAGGCCCCCAGTTCACGGCTCAGGTTTGGAAGGCCTTCTGTTCTGCCCTGAATATTAACGTGAGCCTTTCCTCTGGCTATCACCCCCAGACCAATGGCCAGACGGAGCGGGCTAACCAGCAGATGGAGGTGGCCCTACGTTGTGTGTCCTCCTCTAATCCGTCCAGCTGGAGTTCCCACCTCCCCTGGGTGGAATATGCCCATAACACACTCCCGAGCGCATCTTTAGGTATGTCCCCTTTTGAATGTTGTTATGGCTATCAACCGCCCCTGTTTCCCGACCAGGAGGCTGAGTTGGCAGTCCCCTCGGTCCAAGATAACCTTCGCAGATGTCAAAGGACTTGGAAGAAGGCCCGCTCTGCCCTGCTGCGCGCCTCTGCTCGGACGCAAGTACAGGCTAATCGCCGCCGCATCCCGGCTCCTGCCTATTTGCCTGGACAGAAGGTGTGGCTGTCCACGAGAGACATTCCCCTCAAGGTGGAATCTGCGAAGCTGTCGCCCCGCTTTATCGGGCCCTTTGAGGTGGAGCGGGTCGTCAACCCCTCCGCGGTACGTCTTAAGCTTCCCTCTTCCTTGAAGATTCACCCCACGTTTCATGTGTCCCGTGTTAAGCCGGTCCAGTCTAGTCCTTTGGTTCCCCCCCGTCCAGCCCCGCCCCCGCCTAGGTTGGTGGACGGCCATCCTGCCTTTACTGTTCGGCGGATCGTGGATGTGCGCCAGCGTGGTCGTGGCTGCCAGTTCCTGGTGGACTGGGAAGGTTACGGCCCCGAGGAGCGATGGTGGGTCTCCCGTGGCAACATCCTGGACCCGTCCCTCATACGGGACTTCTACGCTCGTCGATCGGGGAGGCGTGTGTGTCCGCCTGGGGGCGTCGGTAGGGGGAGGGGTACTGTCAGGGCTGCTCCTCCAGCAGCCCCTCCCTCCCCTGCTTCTCCTGGAGCCGCCTCCCAGAGCAGGTGGATGGGAGAGGCTGATCAGGCCCAGCTGCCTCCTGGCTCCAATCAAGCTGCTACAAGAGCTCCAGAGGCCAGCTCATCGGTGCCAGTTCGTAATCAGTGTTACTGTACGTTAGTAGGCCTGCTTGTTATCGCTCTCGTTCCTGTTTTGTCTCACCTTTGTTTTGCTCTGCCTCAGACCTCCGTTCCGCACCGCCTGACCCCAGCCCAGCACCGCCTGACCCCAGCTCTGCACCCAGCCCTGCACCGCCTGGTCCCAGCCCCATTCCCGGCTCTCCTGTGTTTTGAGTCTATCTATTTTTGTTAATTAAATTTTTTGTTACCTCTGCACTTGGGTTCTTTGTCCGACTCGTAACAGATTGCCGCCGGGACCAGCACCAGAGACCTTGCGACCACAGCTACGAGCCGCCGCATTGGCGATAGAGGAAGAGAACATGGTCCACTCGGACTCGATGTCCCCCTCCTCTGCCGGGACCTGGGAGAAGCTCTCCCGGAGGTGTGAGTTGAAAAGTCCGTCTGACAGGGGGCTCAGCAAGACGTTCCCAGCAAACCCTCACTACACGCTTGGGCCTGCAGGTCTGAACCGGCCTCCTGCCATGCCGAGCGGATCCAACTCACGACCAGGTGAATGATCGGTTGACAGCTCCGCCCCTCTCTTCACCCGAGTGTCCGAGACACGCGGTCGAAGGGTCAGATGATACGACTACAAAGTCGATCATCGACCTCCGGCCTAGGGTGTCCTGGTGCCACGTGCACTGATGGACACCCTTGTGCTCGAACATGGTGTTCGTGATGGACAGGCCGTGACTGGCACAGAAGTCCAACAATTAACTGAACACCGCTCGGGTTCAGATCAGGGGGGGCCGCTCTTCCCGATCACCCCTCTCCAAGTGTCACTGGCATTTCCACATGGGCGTTGAAGTCCCCCAGGAGAATAACGGTAGTCCCCGGGCGGTGCCACTGTCCAGTACCCCTCCCAAGGACTCCAAGAAGGCCGTGTACTCTGCACTACCGTTAGGCCAGTAGGCCGTCACAACAGTGAGAGACTTGTCCCCCACCCGGAGGCGGAGGGACGCGACCCTCTCATTCACCGGGGAGAACTCCAACACGTGGCGGCTGAGATGGGGGGCAATGAGTATGGCCACCCCAGCTCGCCGCCTCTCCCCGCGGGAAACACCAGAAAAGTGTGAGCGTCCAAACCCTCTCCTACAATTAAGCTGCGCAGTGTGGCAGCTTAATTGTATTTTGGTTTACCACCACGTATGGAGAGACGAATAATGCAATCCAAAATAATTAATTCTATGCTTTCTAATACATCTAATCTAGAAACATACCTACTTTGAACTCTAGAGGGGAGTACGAGCATCAACATGTGTAAATAAGAATGATACAGCCACATACTGCGGCCTCACTGTAGTCATTGATAAATTTACATGTATGATTCAGATGAATATGTCTGGGAATCTATGTTTGTCAATGGATCAATGTTTAATATTTTATATTCACAAAAATCCCAACATCACCTGGTCAGGACAAGGTGATGGTTAAACAATGTCATGGAATTAACACATTGTCAAATACAAAGTTACAGAGTTATTCTTCCTCCCACTCCTTTTTAGGTTATTTTATACAGTACAGTATTATTGACTATGTATGTACATGTATATGAGTATGTATGTTAAAAAAAACTACAATTGACAATGCAATATGAATATATTGGGGACATTTATCCATGCCCTTTCTTTGTCTCACTCCCCATAACAACATAATGAACCACGTATGATTATTCACGATAGCAACAGCCCTAATTTCTCTTTCCATACCTCTAGGTACTTATTCATGTGACTTCTGCACACAGCTCTGAGTAAACTTTACATAAGCACTAAGTCATTCCATTCAAGTTGGGTCCAGGTCAGATTAAAACTGTTGCTATAGAGACTGCTCTCTGCTCTGCATCATCATTTGGCCTTTACCGTCACAACTTAACCTCAGCTCAGAGCCGGTCCAGTCCGGGGGAAGTCTTCTCATTGTCTTCTCCTGGGGGTGGGGTGGGATTGGGGGGAGGGGTTGTGTTCCAGCCAAAATTAATAACGGTTATATTGGAGACATTTATCTGTGAGGGCGAACACAAAGATCCATTGCATTAGGTGGAATGTGAGGGGGGGCTGCTGCTACACGCCTCATCTCTGCCCCTGCGGAATCCCTGGTTTTTAGCAAACAGCGCAGTTGTTTTTCAAATAAATTGGTTTCAATCATGTCTTGCGTTTGCACACTGAAAATTGTGGTTATCTTCACTCTAACCAATTTTGTTGCCAAGAATTGCTCTGTGGGCTGTGTGGCTTTTATTCCAGATTTCCTATCCACAAAGCAAGCACAAAGACACATCAAAAGATTGAAAGGGCACTTGAAAAAATACAGTTATGGACGTGTTATACGTATCCAGACGTCACAGACAGGTGAGGTGACAGGGTCGTATCCACAGACCGGTGACGTCACAGACAGAGGTCGTATCCACAGACCAGTGACGTCACAGACAGAGGTCGTATCCACAGACCAGTGACGTCACAGACAGAGGTCGTATCCACAGACCAGTGACGTCACAGACAGAGGTCGTATCCACAGACCAGTGACGTCACAGACAGAGGTGATCCACAGACCAGTGACGTCACAGACAGAGGTCGTATCCACAGACCAGTGACGTCACAGACAGAGGTCGTATCCACAGACCAGTGACGTCACAGACAGAGGTCGTATCCACAGACCAGTGACGTCACAGACAGAGGTCGTATCCACAGACCAGTGACGTCACAGACAGAGGTCGTATCCACAGACCAGTGACGTCACAGACAGAGGTCGTATCCACAGACCAGTGACGTCACAGACAGAGGTCGTATCCACAGACCAGTGACGTCACAGACAGAGGTCGTATCCACAGACCAGTGACGTCACAGACAGAGGTCGTATCCACAGACCAGTGACGTCACAGACAGAGGTCGTATCCACAGACCAGTGACGTCACAGACAGAGGTCGTATCCACAGACCAGTGACGTCACAGACAGAGGTCGTATCCACAGACCAGTGACGTCACAGACAGAGGTCGTATCCACAGACCAGTGACGTCACAGACAGAGGTCGTATCCACAGACCAGTGACGTCACAGACAGAGGTCGTATCCACAGACCAGTGACGTCACAGACAGAGGTCGTATCCACAGACCAGTGACGTCACAGACAGAGGTCGTATCCACAGACCAGTGACGTCACAGACAGAGGTCGTATCCACAGACCAGTGACGTCACAGACAGAGGTCGTATCCACAGACCAGTGACGTCACAGACAGAGGTCGTATCCACAGACCAGTGACGTCACAGACAGAGGTCGTATCCACAGACCAGTGACGTCACAGACAGACAGAGGTCGTATCCACAGACCAGTGACGTCACAGACAGAGGTCGTATCCACAGACCAGTGACGTCACAGACAGAGGTCGTATCCACAGACCAGTGACGTCACAGACAGAGGTCACCAGACTGACAGACGAGTCGTATCCACAGACCAGTGACGTCACAGACAGAGGTCGTATCCACAGACCAGTGACGTCACAGACAGAGGTCGTATCCACAGACCAGTGACGTCACAGACAGAGGTCGTATCCACAGACCAGTGACGTCACAGACAGAGGTCGTATCCACAGACCAGTGACGTCACAGACAGAGGTCGTATCCACAGACCAGTGACGTCACAGACAGAGGTCGTATCCACAGACCAGTGACGTCACAGACAGAGGTCGTATCCACAGACCAGTGACGTCACAGACAGAGGTCGTATCCACAGACCAGTGACGTCACAGACAGAGGTCGTATCCACAGACCAGTGACGTCACAGACAGAGGTCGTATCCACAGACCAGTGACGTCACAGACAGAGGTCGTATCCACAGACCGGTGACGTCACAGACAGAGGTCGTATCCACAGACCAGTGACGTCACAGACAGAGGTCGTATCCACAGACCAGTGACGTCACAGAGGTCGTATCCACAGACCGGTGACGTCACAGACAGAGGTCGTATCCACAGACCGGTGACGTCACAGACAGAGGTCGTATCCACAGACCAGTGACGTCACAGACAGAGGTCGTATCCACAGACCAGTGACGTCACAGACAGAGGTCGTATCCACAGACCAGTGACGTCACAGACAGAGGTCGTATCCACAGACCGGTGACGTCACAGACAGAGGTCGTATCCACAGACCGGTGACGTCACAGACAGTGGTCGTATCCACAGACCAGTGACGTCACAGACAGAGGTCGTATCCACAGACCAGTGACGTCACAGACAGAGGTCGTATCCACAGACCGTGACGTCACAGACAGAGGTCGTATCCACAGACCAGTGACGTCACAGACAGAGGTCGTATCCACAGACCAGTGACGTCACAGACAGAGGTCGTATCCACAGACCAGTGACGTCACAGACAGAGGTCGTATCCACAGACCGGTGACGTCACAGACAGAGGTCGTATCCACAGACCGGTGACGTCACAGACAGAGGTCGTATCCACAGACCAGTGACGTCACAGACAGTGGTCGTATCCACAGACCGGTGACGTCACAGACAGAGGTCGTATCCACAGACCAGTGACGTCACAGACAGAGGTCGTATCCACAGACCAGTGACGTCACAGACAGAGGTCGTATCCACAGACCAGTGACGTCACAGACAGAGGTCGTATCCACAGACCAGTGACGTCACAGACAGAGGTCGTATCCACAGACCAGTGACGTCACAGACAGAGGTCGTATCCACAGACCAGTGACGTCACAGACAGAGGTCGTATCCACAGACCGGTGACGTCACAGACAGAGGTCGTATCCACAGACCAGTGACGTCACAGACAGAGGTCGTATCCACAGACCAGTGACGTCACAGACAGAGGTCGTATCCACAGACCAGTGACGTCACAGACAGAGGTCGTATCCACAGACCAGTGACGTCACAGACAGAGGTCGTATCCACAGACCAGTGACGTCACAGACAGAGGTCGTATCCACAGACCAGTGACGTCACAGACAGAGGTCGTATCCACAGACCAGTGACGTCACAGACAGAGGTCGTATCCACAGACCAGTGACGTCACAGACAGAGGTCGTATCCACAGACCAGTGACGTCACAGACAGAGGTCGTATCCACAGACCAGTGACGTCACAGACAGAGGTCGTATCCACAGACCAGTGACGTCACAGACAGAGGTCGTATCCACAGACCAGTGACGTCACAGACAGAGGTCGTATCCACAGGACCAGTGACGTCACAGACAGAGGTCGTATCCACAGACCAGTGACGTCACAGAGGTCGTATCCACAGACCAGTGACGTCACAGACAGAGGTCGTATCCACAGACCAGTGACGTCACAGACAGAGGTCGTATCCACAGACCAGTGACGTCACAGACAGAGGTCGTATCCACAGACCAGTGACGTCACAGACAGAGGTCGTATCCACAGACCAGTGACGTCACAGACAGAGGTCGTATCCACAGACCAGTGACGTCACAGACAGAGGTCGTATCCACAGACCAGTGACGTCACAGACAGAGGTCGTATCCACAGACCAGTGACGTCACAGACAGAGGTCGTATCCACAGACCAGTGACGTCACAGACAGAGGTCGTATCCACAGACCAGTGACGTCACAGACAGAGGTCGTATCCACAGACCAGTGACGTCACAGACAGAGGTCGTATCCACAGACCGGTGACGTCACAGACAGAGGTCGTATCCACAGACCAGTGACGTCACAGACAGAGGTCGTATCCACAGACCGGTGACGTCACAGACAGAGGTCGTATCCACAGACCAGTGACGTCACAGAGGTCGTATCCACAGACCAGTGACGTCACAGACAGAGGTCGTATCCACAGACCAGTGACGTCACAGACAGAGGTCGTATCCACAGACCAGTGACGTCACAGACAGAGGTCGTATCCACAGACCAGTGACGTCACAGACAGAGGTCGTATCCACAGACCAGTGACGTCACAGACAGAGGTCGTATCCACAGACCAGTGACGTCACAGACAGAGGTCGTATCCACAGACCAGTGACGTCACAGACAGAGGTCGTATCCACAGACCGGTGACGTCACAGACAGAGGTCGTATCCACAGACCAGTGACGTCACAGACAGAGGTCGTATCCACAGACCAGTGACGTCACAGACAGAGGTCGTATCCACAGACCAGTGACGTCACAGACAGAGGTCGTATCCACAGACCAGTGACGTCACAGACAGAGGTCGTATCCACAGACCAGTGACGTCACAGACAGAGGTCGTATCCACAGACCAGTGACGTCACAGACAGAGGTCGTATCCACAGACCAGTGACGTCACAGACAGAGGTCGTATCCACAGACCAGTGACGTCACAGACAGAGGTCGTATCCACAGACCAGTGACGTCACAGACAGAGGTCGTATCCACAGACCAGTGACGTCACAGACAGAGGTCGTATCCACAGACCAGTGACGTCACAGACAGAGGTCGTATCCACAGACCGGTGACGTCACAGACAGAGGTCGTATCCACAGACCGGTGACGTCACAGACAGAGGTCGTATCCACAGACCAGTGACGTCACAGACAGAGGTCGTATCCACAGACCAGTGACGTCACAGACAGAGGTCGTATCCACAGACCAGTGACGTCACAGACAGAGGTCGTATCCACAGACCAGTGACGTCACAGACAGAGGTCGTATCCACAGACCACGTGACGTCACAGACAGAGGTCGTATCCACAGACCAGTGACGTCACAGACAGAGGTCGTATCCACAGACCAGTGACGTCACAGACAGAGGTCGTATCCACAGACCAGTGACGTCACAGACAGAGGTCGTATCCACAGACCAGTGACGTCACAGACAGAGGTCGTATCCACAGACCAGTGACGTCACAGACAGAGGTCGTATCCACAGACCGGTGACGTCACAGACAGAGGTCGTATCCACAGACCGGTGACGTCACAGACAGAGGTCGTATCCACAGACCAGTGACGTCACAGACAGAGGTCGTATCCACAGACCAGTGACGTCACAGACAGAGGTCGTATCCACAGACCAGTGACGTCACAGACAGAGGTCGTATCCACAGACCAGTGACGTCACAGACAGAGGTCGTATCCACAGACCAGTGACGTCACAGACAGAGGTCGTATCCACAGACCAGTGACGTCACAGACAGAGGTCGTATCCACAGACCAGTGACGTCACAGACAGGTCGTATCCACAGACCAGTGACGTCACAGACAGAGGTCGTATCCACAGACCAGTGACGTCACAGACAGAGGTCGTATCCACAGACCAGTGACGTCACAGAGGTCGTATCCACAGACCAGTGACGTCACAGACAGAGGTCGTATCGACAGACCAGTGACGTCACAGACAGAGGTCGTATCCACAGACCAGTGACGTCACAGACAGAGGTCGTATCCACAGACCGGTGACGTCACAGACAGAGGTCGTATCCACAGACCAGTGACGTCACAGACAGAGGTCGTATCCACAGACCAGTGACGTCACAGACAGAGGTCGTATCCACAGACCAGTGACGTCACAGAGGGTCGTATCCACAGACCGGTGACGTCACAGACAGAGGTCGTATCCACAGACCGGTGACGTCACAGACAGAGGTCGTATCCACAGACCGTGACGTCACAGACAGAGGTCGTATCCACAGACCAGTGACGTCACAGACAGAGGTCGTATCCACAGACCAGTGACGTCACAGACAGAGGTCGTATCCACAGACCAGTGACGTCACAGACAGAGGTCGTACCACAGACCAGTGACGTCACAGACAGAGGTCGTATCCACAGACCAGTGACGTCACAGACAGAGGTCGTATCCACAGACCAGTGACGTCACAGACAGAGGTCGTATCCACAGACCAGTGACGTCACAGACAGAGGTCGTATCCACAGACCGTGACGTCACAGAGGTCGTATCCACAGACCAGTGACGTCACAGACAGAGGTCGTATCCACAGACCAGTGACGTCACAGACAGAGGTCGTATCCACAGACCAGTGACGTCACAGACAGAGGTCGTATCCACAGACCAGTGACGTCACAGAGGTCGTATCCACAGACCGTGACGTCACAGACAGAGGTCGTATCCACAGACCAGTGACGTCACAGACAGTGGTCGTATCCACAGACCAGTGACGTCACAGACAGAGGTCGTATCCACAGACCAGTGACGTCACAGACAGAGGTCGTATCCACAGACCAGTGACGTCACAGACAGAGGTCGTATCCACAGACCGGTGACGTCACAGACAGAGGTCGTATCCACAGACCAGTGACGTCACAGACAGAGGTCGTATCCACAGACCAGTGACGTCACAGACAGAGGTCGTATCCACAGACCAGTGACGTCACAGACAGAGGTCGTATCCACAGACCAGTGACGTCACAGACAGAGGTCGTATCCACAGACCGGTGACGTCACAGAGGTCGTATCCACAGACCAGTGACGTCACAGACAGAGGTCGTATCCACAGACCAGTGACGTCACAGACAGAGGTCGTATCCACAGACCAGTGACGTCACAGACAGAGGTCGTATCCACAGACCAGTGACGTCACAGACAGAGGTCGTATCCACAGACCAGTGACGTCACAGACAGAGGTCGTATCCACAGACCAGTGACGTCACAGACAGAGGTCGTATCCACAGACCGGTGACGTCACAGACAGAGGTCGTATCCACAGACCAGTGACGTCACAGAGGTCGTATCCACAGCCAGTGACGTCACAGACAGAGGTCGTATCCACAGACCAGTGACGTCACAGACAGAGGTCGTATCCACAGACCAGTGACGTCACAGACAGAGGTCGTATCCACAGACCAGTGACGTCACAGACAGAGGTCGTATCCACAGACCAGTGACGTCACAGACAGAGGTCGTATCCACAGACCAGTGACGTCACAGAGAGGTCGTATCCACAGACCGGTGACGTCACAGACAGAGGTCGTATCCACAGACCAGTGACGTCACAGACAGAGGTCGTATCCACAGACCGGTGACGTCACAGACAGAGGTCGTATCCACAGACCAGTGACGTCACAGAGGTCGTATCCACAGACCAGTGACGTCACAGACAGAGGTCGTATCCACAGACCAGTGACGTCATAGACAGAGGTCGTATCCACAGACCAGTGACGTCACAGAGGTCGTATCCACAGACCGGTGACGTCACAGACAGAGGTCGTATCCACAGACCAGTGACGTCACAGACAGTGGTCGTATCCACAGACCAGTGACGTCACAGACAGTGGTCGTATCCACAGACCAGTGACGTCACTGACAGAGGTCGTATCCACAGACCAGTGACGTCACAGACAGAGGTCGTATCCACAGACCAGTGACGTCACAGACAGTGGTCGTATCCACAGACCAGTGACGTCACAGACAGAGGTCGTATCCACAGACCAGTGACGTCACAGACAGAGGTCGTATCCACAGACCAGTGACGTCACAGACAGAGGTCGTATCCACAGACCAGTGACGTCACAGACAGTGGTCGTATCCACAGACCAGTGACGTCACAGACAGTGGTCGTATCCACAGACCAGTGACGTCACAGACAGAGGTCGTATCCACAGACCAGTGACGTCACAGACAGAGGTCGTATCCACAGACCAGTGACGTCACAGACAGTGGTCGTATCCACAGACCAGTGACGTCACAGACAGAGGTCGTATCCACAGACCAGTGACGTCACAGACAGAGGTCGTATCCACAGACCAGTGACGTCACAGACAGAGGTCGTATCCACAGACCAGTGACGTCACAGAGGTCGTATCCACAGACCAGTGACGTCACAGACAGTGGTCGTATCCACAGACCAGTGACGTCACAGAGGTCGTATCCACAGACCAGTGACGTCACAGACAGAGGTCGTATCCACAGACCGGTGACGTCACAGACAGTGGTCGTATCCACAGACCGGTGACGTCACAGACAGAGGTCGTATCCACAGACCAGTGACGTCACAGACAGTGGTCGTATCCACAGACCAGTGACGTCACAGAGGTCGTATCCACAGACCAGTGACGTCACAGACAGTGGTCGTATCCACAGACCAGTGACGTCACAGACAGTGGTCGTATCCACAGACCAGTGACGTCACAGACAGTGGTCGTATCCACAGACCGGTGACATCACAGACAGTGGTCGTATCCACAGACCAGTGACGTCACAGACAGAGGTCGTATCCACAGACCAGTGACGTCACAGACAGTGGTCGTATCCACAGACCAGTGACGTCACAGAGGTCGTATCCACAGACCAGTGACGTCACAGACAGTGGTCGTATCCACAGACCAGTGACGTCACAGACAGAGGTCGTATCCACAGACCAGTGACGTCACAGACAGAGGTCGTATCCACAGACCAGTGACGTCACAGACAGTGGTCGTATCCACAGACCAGTGACGTCACAGACAGAGGTCGTATCCACAGACCGGTGACGTCACAGACAGAGGTCGTATCCACAGACCAGTGACGTCACAGACAGTGGTCGTATCCACAGACCAGTGACGTCACAGAGGTCGTATCCACAGACCAGTGACGTCACAGACAGTGGTCGTATCCACAGACCAGTGACGTCACAGACAGTGGTCGTATCCACAGACCAGTGACGTCACAGACAGAGGTCGTATCCACAGACCAGTGACGTCACAGACAGAGGTCGTATCCACAGACCAGTGACGTCACAGACAGAGGTCGTATCCACAGACCAGTGACGTCACAGACAGAGGTCGTATCCACAGACCAGTGACGTCACAGACAGAGGTCGTATCCACAGACCAGTGACGTCACAGACAGTGGTCGTATCCACAGACCAGTGACGTCACAGACAGTGGTCGTATCCACAGACCAGTGACGTCACAGACAGTGGTCGTATCCACAGACCAGTGACGTCACAGAGGTCGTATCCACAGACCAGTGACGTCACAGACAGTGGTCGTATCCACAGACCGGTGACGTCACAGAGGTCGTATCCACAGACCGGTGACGTCACAGACAGTGGTCGTATCCACAGACCAGTGACGTCACAGACAGTGGTCGTATCCACAGACCAGTGACGTCACAGAGGTCGTATCCACAGACCAGTGACGTCACAGACAGTGGTCGTATCCACAGACCGGTGACGTCACAGAGGTCGTATCCACAGACCGGTGACGTCACAGACAGTGGTCGTATCCACAGACCAGTGACGTCACAGACAGAGGTCGTATCCACAGACCGGTGACGTCACAGACAGTGGTCGTATCCACAGACCGGTGACGTCACAGACGTCGTATCCACAGACCAGTGACGTCACAGACAGAGGTCGTATCCACAGACCGGTGACGTCACAGAGGTCGTATCCACAGACCAGTGACGTCACAGACAGAGGTCGTATCCACAGACCAGTGACGTCACAGACAGAGGTCGTATCCACAGACCAGTGACGTCACAGACAGTGGTCGTATCCACAGACCAGTGACGTCACAGACAGAGGTCGTATCCACAGACCAGTGACGTCACAGACAGAGGTCGTATCCACAGACCAGTGACGTCACAGACAGAGGTCGTATCCACAGACCAGTGACGTCACAGACAGTGGTCGTATCCACAGACCAGTGACGTCACAGACAGAGGTCGTATCCACAGACCAGTGACGTCACAGACAGTGGTCGTATCCACAGACCAGTGACGTCACAGACAGAGGTCGTATCCACAGACCAGTGACGTCACAGACAGTGGTCGTATCCACAGACCAGTGACGTCACAGACAGAGGTCGTATCCACAGACCAGTGACGTCACAGACAGAGGTCGTATCCACAGACCGGTGACGTCACAGACAGAGGTCGTATCCACAGACCAGTGACGTCACAGACAGTGGTCGTATCCACAGACCAGTGACGTCACAGACAGTGGTCGTATCCACAGACCGGTGACGTCACAGACAGAGGTCGTATCCACAGACCAGTGACGTCACAGACAGAGGTCGTATCCACAGACCAGTGACGTCACAGAGGTCGTATCCACAGACCGGTGACGTCACAGACAGAGGTCGTATCCACAGACCAGTGACGTCACAGACAGAGGTCGTATCCACAGACCAGTGACGTCACAGACAGAGGTCGTATCCACAGACCAGTGACGTCACAGACAGAGGTCGTATCCACAGACCAGTGACGTCACAGACAGAGGTCGTATCCACAGACCAGTGACGTCACAGACAGAGGTCGTATCCACAGACCAGTGACGTCACAGACAGTGGTCGTATCCACAGACCAGTGACGTCACAGACAGAGGTCGTATCCACAGACCAGTGACGTCACAGAGGTCGTATCCACAGACCGGTGACGTCACAGAGGTTGTATCCACAGACCAGTGACGTCACAGACAGAGGTCGTATCCACAGACCAGTGACGTCACAGACAGAGGTCGTATCCACAGACCAGTGACGTCACAGACAGAGGTCGTATCCACAGACCAGTGACGTCACAGAGGTCGTATCCACAGACCGGTGACGTCACAGACAGAGGTCGTATCCACAGACCAGTGACGTCACAGACAGAGGTCGTATCCACAGACCAGTGACGTCACAGACAGAGGTCGTATCCACAGACCAGTGACGTCACAGACAGAGGTCGTATCCACAGACCAGTGACGTCAGACAGGTCGTATCCACAGACCAGTGACGTCACAGACAGGTCGTATCCACAGACCAGTGACGTCACAGACAGAGGTCGTATCCACAGACCAGTGACGTCACAGACAGAGGTCGTATCCACAGACCAGTGACGTCACAGACAGAGGTCGTATCCACAGACCAGTGACGTCACAGACAGTGGTCGTATCCACAGACCAGTGACGTCACAGACAGAGGTCGTATCCACAGACCAGTGACGTCACAGACAGAGGTCGTATCCACAGACCAGTGACGTCACAGACAGTGGTCGTATCCACAGACCAGTGACGTCACAGACAGTGGTCGTATCCACAGACCAGTGACGTCACAGACAGAGGTCGTATCCACAGACCGGTGACGTCACAGAGGTCGTATCCACAGACCAGTGACGTCACAGACAGAGGTCGTATCCACAGACCAGTGACGTCACAGACAGTGGTCGTATCCACAGACCAGTGACGTCACAGAGGTCGTATCCACAGACCAGTGACGTCACAGACAGAGGTCGTATCCACAGACCAGTGACGTCATAGACAGAGGTCGTATCCACAGACCAGTGACGTCACAGACAGAGGTCGTATCCACAGACCAGTGACGTCACAGACAGTGGTCGTATCCACAGACCAGTGACGTCACAGACAGAGGTCGTATCCACAGACCGGTGACGTCACAGAGGTCGTATCCACAGACCAGTGACGTCACAGACAGTGGTCGTATCCACAGACCAGTGACGTCACAGACAGTGGTCGTATCCACAGACCGGTGACGTCACAGACAGTGGTCGTATCCACAGACCGGTGACGTCACAGACAGAGGTCGTATCCACAGACCAGTGACGTCACAGACAGAGGTCGTATCCACAGACCAGTGACGTCACAGAGGTCGTATCCACAGACCAGTGACGTCACAGACAGTGGTCGTATCCACAGACCAGTGACGTCACAGAGGTCGTATCCACAGACCAGTGACGTCACAGACAGTGGTCGTATCCACAGACCAGTGACGTCACAGACAGTGGTCGTATCCACAGACCGGTGACGTCACAGACAGAGGTCGTATCCACAGACCGGTGACGTCACAGACAGAGGTCGTATCCACAGACCAGTGACGTCACAGACAGAGGTCGTATCCACAGACCAGTGACGTCACAGAGGTCGTATCCACAGACCAGTGACGTCACAGACAGTGGTCGTATCCACAGACCAGTGACGTCACAGACAGAGGTCGTATCCACAGACCAGTGACGTCACAGAGGTCGTATCCACAGACCAGTGACGTCACAGAGGTCGTATCCACAGACCGGTGACGTCACAGACAGAGGTCGTATCCACAGACCAGTGACGTCACAGACAGTGGTCGTATCCACAGACCAGTGACGTCACAGACAGAGGTCGTATCCACAGACCAGTGACGTCACAGACAGTGGTCGTATCCACAGACCAGTGACGTCACGGACAGAGGTCGTATCCACAGACCAGTGACGTCACAGACAGAGGTCGTATCCACAGACCAGTGACGTCACAGAGGTCGTATCCACAGACCAGTGACGTCACAGACAGAGGTCGTATCCACAGACCGGTGACGTCACAGAGGTCGTATCCACAGACCAGTGACGTCACAGACAGAGGTCGTATCCACAGACCAGTGACGTCACAGACAGAGGTCGTATCCACAGACCAGTGACGTCACAGACAGTGGTCGTATCCACAGACCAGTGACGTCACAGAGGTCGTATCCACAGACCAGTGACGTCACAGACAGAGGTCGTATCCACAGACCAGTGACGTCACAGACAGAGGTCGTATCCACAGACCAGTGACGTCACAGACAGTGGTCGTATCCACAGACCAGTGACGTCACAGACAGTGGTCGTATCCACAGACCAGTGACGTCACAGAGGTCGTATCCACAGACCAGTGACGTCACAGACAGAGGTCGTATCCACAGACCGGTGACGTCACAGACAGAGGTCGTATCCACAGACCAGTGACGTCACAGACAGTGGTCGTATCCACAGACCAGTGACGTCACAGACAGAGGTCGTATCCACAGACCAGTGACGTCACAGACAGAGGTCGTATCCACAGACCAGTGACGTCACAGACAGAAGTCGTATCCACAGACCGGTGACGTCACAGACAGAGGTCGTATCCACAGACCAGTGACGTCACAGACAGAGGTCGTATCCACAGACCAGTGACGTCACAGACAGAGGTCGTATCCACAGACCAGTGACGTCACAGAGGTCGTATCCACAGACCGGTGACGTCACAGACAGAGGTCGTATCCACAGACCAGTGACGTCACAGACAGTGGTCGTATCCACAGACCAGTGACGTCACAGACAGTGGTCGTATCCACAGACCAGTGACGTCACAGACAGAGGTCGTATCCACAGACCAGTGACGTCACAGACAGAGGTCGTATCCACAGACCAGTGACGTCACAGACAGAGGTCGTATCCACAGACCAGTGACGTCACAGAGGTCGTATCCACAGACCAGTGACGTCACAGACAGAGGTCGTATCCACAGACCAGTGACGTCACAGACAGAGGTCGTATCCACAGACCAGTGACGTCACAGAGGTCGTATCCACAGACCAGTGACGTCACAGACAGAGGTCGTATCCACAGACCAGTGACGTCACAGACAGAGGTCGTATCCACAGACCAGTGACGTCACAGAGGTCGTATCCACAGACCAGTGACGTCACAGACAGTGGTCGTATCCACAGACCAGTGACGTCACAGACAGAGGTCGTATCCACAGACCAGTGACGTCACAGACAGAGGTCGTATCCACAGACCAGTGACGTCACAGACAGTGGTCGTATCCACAGACCAGTGACGTCACAGACAGTGGTCGTATCCACAGACCAGTGACGTCACAGACAGAGGTCGTATCCACAGACCAGTGACGTCACAGACAGAGGTCGTATCCACAGACCAGTGACGTCACAGACAGAGGTCGTATCCACAGACCAGTGACGTCACAGACAGAGGTCGTATCCACAGACCAGTGACGTCACAGACAGTGGTCGTATCCACAGACCAGTGACGTCACAGACAGAGGTCGTATCCACAGACCGGTGACGTCACAGACAGAGGTCGTATCCACAGACCAGTGACGTCACAGACAGTGGTCGTATCCACAGACCAGTGACGTCACAGACAGAGGTGAATGTTTGAGCAAAACATCTGTAAATATTTAACGCAGTCGCTCTATTTCATACATACACATGCACGCACAAATAAACAGACACACACACACACGCACACATAAACAGACACACACACACACATAGACACACACACACGCACACATAAACAGACACACACACACACATTAACAGACACACACACACACATAAACAGACACACACACACGCACACATAAACAGACACACACACACACATAGACACACACACACACACACACACACATAAACAGACACACACACACACACACAAAAACAGACACACACACACGCACACATAAACAGACACAGTCTGGTTTGTGACTCCTACAGTCTACACTGAGGCTAAGAAACTCAGTGACCTGACGTCTTTATGAAGAGGTGCAAAGACTCGGAGCCACGGACTCGGAGGCACGGACTCAGAGGCACAGACTCAGAGGCACAGACTCAGAGGCACAGACTCAGAGCCACAGACTCAGAGCCACAGACTCAGAGGCACAGACTCGGAGGCACAGACTCGGAGGCACGGACTCGGAGACACGGACTCGGAGGCACAGACTCGGAGGCACAGACTCGGAGGCACAGACTCAGGCACAGACTCAGGCACAGACTCGGAGACACAGACTCGGAGACACAGACTCGGAGGCACAGACTCAGGCACAGACTCAGAGGCACAGACTCAGAGGCACAGACTCGGAGGCACAGACTCGGAGACACAGACTCGGAGACACAGACTCGGAGGCACAGACTCGGAGACACAGACTCGGAGGCACAGACTCAGGCACAGACTCAGAGGCACAGACTCGGAGGCACAGACTTGTAGGTACAGACTCGGAGCCACAGACTCAGGCACAGACTCAGAGGCACAGACTCAGGCACAGACTCAGAGGCACAGACTCAGAGGCACAGACTCAGAGTCAGAGGTACAGACTCAGAGGCACAGACTCAGAGGCACAGACTCAGGCACAGACTCAGAGGCACAGACTCCATAAACCACAGAACCACTTTGTTTGGTTACACACAGTTTCTTTTATTCTTAAAACACAAAACATTCAAAAAGCAGAACTTTTGAAAGAATGTTTTAACGTTTCATTTTTTTTGGCTCAGAACAGAAACATTCAGACTTTTTGTCTCAAGAACAAACTGAATCTGCATGTGTTTAGCACAGTCCATTAAACCATTGGATTTAAATCACATTTTGATTTAAATCTATTTTTCAAACAGATCTCACAGATTTCATTTTCACGTTTCATTTGTGCCAAAATGCTCAGAGCTGCAGAACATCAGAGTAAGAAAAAAGCACCAAGTCATTAATGGCCGTCGGTGAAAACAAAGATTACAGAAGGAAACATACCTTTGGAAACGTTTACATGCACCCACTTAAAGCTCAGGCACCTAACTTTGAAACAGTTTTCACATGTCTGGAAAGTTACTTCAATAAGACTCTTTCTGTGGTATGTTTTTAAAGTTAGGTTCTCCAGCTTTAAATCTGTTTCTGCAGAATGTTTCCCTTCACAATAATCCACACAACTTTGTCATTTCTGAAAACTCTGAGCAGACGTTCAATCTTTAGTTCTACAAAAGTGCTGAAGCGGTTTGAGAAGGTTTTATACTTTAAGTTGGGTTTTGTAATTGACAATAAAAGTTTGAATCGTGGATCCACATTTACTCCCCTCGAACTTATTCATTGTTTCTTTCCAAAGTTGTGGTTTTTGTGCTTTTTAGGATAAAACACATGTGTCCAGATGTTCGCTTCATACGTGATTGTTATTATTGTACGTCTGTGATTGAACGGTTTGATTCTCTGATCTGTTGTTGGCGAATCCACAACTTTGTAGAGTCCTTCGAGACGACTGCTGCTGGGATTTAGGGCGACAGTGAAGTTGCTGCTGATCTTTTGGGGTTGAAGCACTTTGTGAGAATCTGTAATGAGCCGTTAGCGTCATGACCTTTGATCTCGGCATCGCAAACTTGTATCAATGCTTTCTGTTCTAAATGTAAAAGTGCAGTTTGTTCTTCTCTGCATTTGACCCAGACCCTGAGACCACTGGGCGTCCGTCTGGAGCTGTGGTCGCCATGGCAACAGCTCCAGATGTTGATGCTCTGGGTCTGGACCACAGCCAGAGGATTGACTATTGTACATGTTTTTAGTGGTAGTGTATTATTATTAATATTATTATTATTATTAATATTATTATGGAATAGTATTTCATTGTATTTGAAGAATGAGTCTTTTGTCAGAAACGGTCACATGTGGTTTGTTCATGTGACACACAAATGTGGTTTAATATTAAATGAGTTTCTCTTCAAAGACAGCGTTGTTTGAACGTCACTAACTTTGGGCACATTTGGTTTTTTGTAACTTCATAAATTATAAAAAGTAATGACTGTGGATCCGTGTTTTATACATTCTACAGTCTGTTTCTTTAGTTGTGTTTGTAAAGATAAGGTTATTATCTGGCCTTTCATGTCCTACAACCAAGGACGAGACCAGGACGAGACCAGGACGAAACCAGGACGAGACCAGAACGCCACAGACTGCACCATGAAGTCATTTCTGTTTTTTAAATACATACAAATCTTCAAAGTCCCAAATGAAACAATATTAAAAAATAAAAAAACACACAAAATGTCAAATATTCTTGTAAGTGCATTGGCTCATGTTATTTTCGGATCAGCACCGGGTCGTGACAGCAGGGGATCACAGGTACGCTGCTCTGGACTGGAGCCTGTAGGTACTGTTTGGCTCTAAACATGTTTTTATTATTATTATTCATGAATAAAAAACATATAAGGTCAGGTTTGTGATCAACACTCAATAAAATCTGCTACAACTGTTTAGAGAAAAATCTTTCTCTGCTCTCTCCAAACAAGAACCATATAAGCCACGTCTCTGTATAAGCCACGTCTCTATATAAGCCACGTCTCTATATAAACCACGTCTCTATATAAGCCACGTCTCTGTATAAGCCACGTCTCTGTATAAGCCACGTCTCTATATAAGCCACGTCTCTATATAAGCCACGTCTCTGTATAAGCCACGTCTCTATATAAGCCACGTCTCTGTATAAGCCACGTCTCTATATAAGCCACGTCTCATAAGCCACGTCTCTATATAAGCCACGTCTCTATATAAGCCACGTCTCTGTATAAGCCACGTCTCTATATAAGCCACGTCTCTGTAAAGCCACGTCTCTATATAAGCCACGTCTCTGTATAAGCCACGTCTCTGTATAAGCCACGTCTCTATATAAGCCACGTCTCTATATAAGCCACGTCTCTGTATAAGCCACGTCTCTATATAAGCCACGTCTCTGTATAAGCCACGTCTCTATATAAGCCACGTCTCTGTATAAGCCACTTCTCTATATAAGCCACGTCTCTGTATAAGCCACGTCTCTATATAAGCCACGTCTCTGTATAAGCCACGTCTCTATATAAGCCACGTCTCTATATAAGCCACGTCTCTGTATAAGCCACGTCTCTATATAAGCCACGTCTCTGTATAAGCCACGTCTCTATATAAGCCACGTCTCTGTATAAGCCACGTCTCTGTATAAGCCACGTCTCTATATAAGCCACGTCTCTATATAAGCCACGTCTCTGTATAAGCCACGTCTCTATATAAGCCACGTCTCTGTATAAGCCACGTCTCTATATAAGCCACGTCTCTGTATAAGCCACGTCTCTATATAAGCCACGTCTCTGTATAAGCCACGTCTCTATATAAGCCACGTCTCTGTATAAGCCACGTCTCTATATAAGCCACGTCTCTGTATAAGCCACGTCTCTATATAAGCCACGTCTCTGTATAAGCCACGTCTCTATATAAGCCACGTCTCTGTATAAGCCACGTCTCTATATAAGCCACGTCTCTGTATAAGCCACGTCTCTGTATAAGCCACGTCTCTATATAAGCCACGTCTCTATATAAGCCACGTCTCTATATAAGCCACGTCTCTATATAAGCCACGTCTCTGTATAAGCCACGTCTCTGTATAAGCCACGTCTCTATATAAGCCACGTCTCTATATAAGCCACGTCTCTGTATAAGCCACGTCTCTGTATAAGCCACGTCTCTATATAAGCCACGTCTCTGTATAAGCCACGTCTCTATATAAGCCACGTCTCTGTATAAGCCACGTCTCTATATAAGCCACGTCTCTGTATAAGCCACGTCTCTATATAAGCCACGTCTCTATATAAGCCACGTCTCTGTATAAGCCACGTCTCTGTATAAGCCACGTCTCTATATAAGCCACGTCTCTGTATAAGCCACGTCTCTATATAAGCCACGTCTCTGTATAAGCCACGTCTCTATATAAGCCACGTCTCTGTATAAGCCACGTCTCTATATAAGCCACGTCTCTGTATAAGCCACGTCTCTATATAAGCCACGTCTCTGTATAAGCCACGTCTCTGTATAAGCCGCAGTGTCAAAGAATATCTGTGAAAACCATTTATTTTCTGTGGACGTGTCTGATATTGCGTAACTCCAGGTCTCAGCTCTTTCTCCTTCGGGATAATAAAGTCTCTGTGGTTTCCATGGCGACGGTTCCAGAACTCTACAGTGTTCTGTTTTAACCAAGAATGTGTCCAAACCTACACTTCTTTTTCTGGAATAACTATGTTTTTCTGAAGCAGCTCCAGTCCTGCAGAGCACCTGTTAAAGATCCCGGCCCTTTTATACATTTGACCTTTAATACTTTTACTCCTTAAGTTTTAGCCCTGTTTTTTTTTTTTTGAAAATCCCATTTAATTATATTTTTCTACAGTTTTCATTGAAAGCATATTTCTTCAATAGACTTTTAAACCTTTGACAAAGACGATCAAAGTTAAAGTTTCTCTGGGACCTAAAGCACAGTTTATACTTGTGTGTAACTCTGACAGCTGTGTGATGTGGACCAGTCCCCGGTGTAAAGGGAGAAAACAGTTGCCGATTGCTAGCTTGACCCGCAGCCTCAGGGGCGCCTGATGTGACCACGTTTCTAACAGTAATAAAATCCATTTTCAGATCTAAAACATAAACATGAAATAATGAGTATGATCCCTGCAGGAGACAGAAGCACGCTCTTCATTAAAGCTCAGGTACCTAACTTTCAACCCACAGGAAGGTAGCTCTGAAACCGTTTAGCTAGTTTGGCCTCAGTCGTAGCTTTGTCAGATGAGAAAGATAATAATGGATTTTCTTAAACATGGAGGACTTTTTCAGCCCAAACCGTCAAATAGTGACTCACAGGGACTCTTCTTACACACAATAGACACTGGGGGAGTCTTGCACAGTTATTCTAATGTGGTTTTACTGCAAATTCTTGAATCATATTTTGGTCTGATTTGTACAAACAGTAAGCAATATTTTACTTTGATACAACTTTTTGTGTCTTATAAAACTACAAGTAATATTTAGGAAGGGTAAAAATGAGGTACCCGAGCTTTAATGAAGGACAATAACAATAGATTTGAAGCTGTTTTTACAATGAGAACAAACGTAAACACAGATCACAGAGAATGCTTTAAGGCGATGGGAAACAAACCCACAGTGTGCTGTAGCCGCTCTAGCTAGCTGCGGGTGAACATAACCCTAACCCTGCCACGGACACACACTAACCCTGCCACGGACACACACTAACCCTGCCACGGACACACACTAACCCTGCCACGGACACACACTAACCCTGCCACGGACACACACTAACCCTAACCCTGCCACGGACACACACTAACCCTGCCACGGACACACACTAACCCTGCCACGGACACACACTAACCCTAACCCTGCCACGGACACACACTAACCCTGCCACGGACACACACTAACCCTGCCACGGACACACACTAACCCTGCCACGGACACACACTAACCCTGCCACGGACACACACTAACCCTAACCCTGCCACGGACACACACTAACCCTGCCACGGACACACACTAACCCTGCCACGGACACACACTAACCCTGCCACGGACACACACTAACCCTGCCACGGACACACACTAACCCTGCCACGGACACACACTAACCCTAACCCTGCCACGGACACACACTAACCCTGCCACGGACACACACTAACCCTAACCCTGCCACGGACACACACTAACCCTGCCACGGACACACACTAACCCTGCCACGGACACACACTAACCCTAACCCTGCCACGGACACACACTAACCCTGCCACGGACACACACTAACCCTAACCCTGCCACGGACACACACTAACCCTGCCACGGACACACACTAACCCTGCCACGGACACACACTAACCCTGCCACGGACACACACTAACCCTGCCACGGACACACACTAACCCTGCCACGGACACACACTAACCCTGCCACGGACACACACTAACCCTAACCCTGCCTCAGAGTCAAGCAGAGAATTTGCATAATTTAATCCATCGTCTGGACTTTATCTTTCCACAAACTCGACACAAATCCTCAAAATGTGTCTGAGAAATGTTCTAGACCTTCACCGGGTCTTACCCGTGTCGTCCTGACGTGTGAGCAAAGATTCAAACATGGATTGACTTTAAAACCATTTGTTTTTACAGCGTCTGTCGTCTTCATTTACTTCAAATCTACTGTTCCCCACAGTGCTCCTTGTAAATGGAGCCCACGGCCTAAAGTAGTGAGTTTGAATGCAGCGTGACTCTAATGTTTCTGCAGACGCTGTTGTTTTGTTCGTGTAAGAAATGTGTTAAATAAATATCATTGTAAATATAGGGCATTGCTTTCATTGACACCACCTGAAGCTAAGCAGGGCAGGGCCTGGTTAGTGCTGGGATGGGAGACCTCGCAGTGCCAACCTGACACTGTGTCCTTAGGAAAGACCGAGACCAACCAAGACCTCCAAAGACAGACACCTTCGAGGGCCGAGGTAATGTGTGTGGACAGACTGGTCGCCTCGCTTCTGTCAGTCTGTCCCAGGGCAGCTGTGGCTACTGTGTTAGCTCGCCAGCGCCGTGTGGAGACACAGATTAATGCCGAGTCTTTGGGCGCCATGAAAAGTGCCGTCTAAGTGTTGTGCATTATTCAGTTTGGCCAAAAAAACATATTTACTTTGGCATCACACGTTTTAGAATTTGAAAACACATCCTGCAGCTGTACATCCTGCAGCTGTACATCCTGCAGCTGTACATCCTGCAGCTGTACATCCTGCAGCTGAACATTCGGTGAGGATTTGTTTGTGCCTGAAGTTCCAAAATAAAACATCTAAAGTCTGTTTGGACACAGGAAGAATGTGGCAAATGGTTAAAAGCTACAGACTTTTATTCATTTAAAACCAGAAAACATATTGGTTTGATTTCAACGAGAAGCGACATTTTATCACAAATGAAGCTCAGAAGCAAAAGGACTGCTCCGATCAGCGAGGTCCAGCGAGGTCCAGCGAGGTCCACCCAAACCACAGCAGTCTTTAGCGAGGTCCACCCAAAAACCAGTCTGAACTCACTCCAAACTCATCTTGCTTCAAGAACTCTTTTTAAAGCGGTTTCTCTGTTTTTACGGCAGATTTATACAAGAACTAAAGTATTAAAATGGTTATAAAAGAGGCATAAACGTCTTTGATACGAAGAAACTTGGGTTTGTGCTCCTTTGGTGTCACTGCAGGTTTAGAACCGGTCCTGGACCTCAGCAGCGTCCAGTCTGTGTCCATTCCCAGGCTCAGACCAGGCTCAGACCAGGTTCAGACCAGGTTCAGACCAGGTTCAGACCGGGTTCAGACCAGGTTCAGACCGGGTTCAGTGGGTCTCTGGTCCGGCATCACGTGATGAGGCAGCAGTTGATGCATCTTGGGCCCAGGCGTCTCTTCAAAGCTGCGTTCTTCCGTTTGGGAGTTAAAATGGCGATAATGGCCTCGTCAAAAACGGTCTTCAGTCCTTTCTGCGTCAGAGCCGAGCACTCGACGTAACAACACGCCCCGATCTGTGGGAACAGGAACTCAGCATCAGGTTGGAAAAACATGTCAAAAGACCCAAACCCAGAGACTTTTTCAGGCACAATGAAAAATCAGGTCTGAAAAAGGAAAGAGAAACCTTTAGCCTAAAGTTAAACTTACATTTAGTTTAGTGCAGATGAATATAAGAGGAGTTTTAATCCAACATCCCAAAAACACACAATGTCCCACAGTCAAACCCTGGAAAATACACTTACATTTTAGACACACACACAGACAGACAGAGACACAGACAGACAGACAGACACAGACAGACACAGACAGACAGAGACACAGACAGACAGACACAGACAGACACAGACAGACAGAGACACAGACAGACAGACACAGACAGAGACACAGACACAGACACAGACAGACAGAGACACAGACAGACAGACACAGACAGAGACACAGACAGACAGACACAGACAGACAGAGACAGACAGAGACACAGACAGACACAGACAGAGACACAGACACAGACAGACACAGACAGACAGACACAGACAGAGACACAGACACAGACAGACACAGACAGACAGACACAGACAGACAGACACAGACAGACACAGACACAGACAGAGACACAGACAGACAGACACAGACAGACAGAGACAGACAGAGACACAGACAGACACAGACACAGACAGACAGAGACACAGACAGACACAGACAGACAGAAAGACAGAGACACAGACAGACACAGACAGACAGACAGAGACACAGACAGACAGAGACACAGACAGACACAGACACAGACAGAAAGACAGAGACACAGACAGACACAGACACAGACAGAAAGACAGAGACACAGACAGACACAGACAGACAGAAAGACAGAGACACAGACAGACAGAGACAGACACAGACAGACAGAGACACAGACAGACAGACAGAAAGACAGAGACACAGACAGACAGAGACAGACACACACAGACAGAGACACAGCCAGACAGACACAGACAGACAGAGACACAGACAGACACAGACAGACAGAGACACAGACAGACACAGACAGACAGAAAGACAGAGACACAGACAGACACAGACAGACACAGACAGAGACACAGACACAGACAGACACAGACAGACAGACACAGACAGAGACACAGACAGACAGACACAGACAGACAGAGACAGACAGAGACACAGACAGACACAGACACAGACAGACAGAGACACAGACAGACACAGACAGACAGAAAGACAGAGACACAGACAGACACAGACAGACAGACACAGACACAGACAGACAGAGACACAGACAGACACAGACAGACAGAAAGACAGAGACACAGACAGACACAGACAGAAAGACAGAGACACAGACAGACAGAGACACAGACAGACACAGACACAGACAGAAAGACAGAGACACAGACAGACAGAGACAAAGACAGACACAGACACAGACAGAAAGACAGAGACACAGACAGACACAGACAGACAGAAAGACAGAGACACAGACAGACAGAGACAGACACAGACAGACAGAGACACAGACAGACAGACAGAAAGACAGAGACACAGACAGACAGAGACAGACACACACAGACAGAGACAGACAGACAGAGACAGACACACACAGACAGAGACACAGACAGACACAGACAGACACAGACAGACAGACCTCCTTGGCCAGCTTCTGCCCCTGCTCTGTGGTGAGGGGTTTCTCCTTCAGGTCGTTCAGTTTGGAGATGGTCTTGGGGTCGTCGCGGAGGTCGATCTGAAATGGGAAAAAGAAAATACATAAGACCTCAAAAACAATAAAACTCCTCGATGAGAACAAGGTTCTACAGTCCTGGTTCCACAGTCCTGGTTCCACAGTCCTGGTTCCACAGTCCTGGTTCCACAGTCCTGGTTCCACAGTCCTGGTTCCACAGTCCTGGTTCCACAGTCCTGGTTCCACAGTCCTGGTTCCACAGTCCTGGTTCCACAGTCCTGGTTCCACAGACGTCCATGGGAGCAGATTCTTCCACTGGGTTTATGGACATTTATTACAGATTATTATTATTATTATTAATCAGTTTTATTCAGTTCTTTTCAGACGCTCAAAGTCTCTTCACATCATTATTGTCTCTCTCCACACACGATGGTGATAAACTCCTGTAGCCACAGCTGCCCTGGGGCACACTGACAGAAGCCCCTCCCATCACCACTTACACACACCAGACTCATTCTGATGTGGGGGAAGTGTGTGTGGGCGGTTCTTTCCCAAAATGTGTGAAAATCCTCCTAAACCTTTAACACTTATGGAAACGGTGACGCCTGATTCTCTGATCTGCTGTTGGTGAATCGACAACTTTATAAAGTCCTCTCAGATCCTTTGGACTCATAAAGACCATCTCTGAACAGCAGCAGAGCACTTTTATACAACAGAGGAAAGTGGCCACACAGTCTATCGCCATAGCAACCACCATTGTACAGTATGTGGTGTGACAAGGCCTCTGTGCTTCACCACGTAGAGTTAGAGACACCAGCTTTAATCCAGATGATGATGACGATGAGGAGGAGGATGAGGGTCTGTTAAAGGGGAACAGGTGTCGCCTCAGCGTCATATCCAGAGCTAAGTTTAATGTTTTATTAGAGAGAAGCAGCTGCCAGTTTCTGTAACAGGATTAACTGCAGCGATGTGTGGAGCCCCAGTGTTTTCTGCTTTTCAGACTTGTTACAACCAAACGGTCACAACAGGATCCTTCTCAACAGACTCTGGTGTAATATGGACCAGCTAAAACTATATCCTTTGTTAAGTCTCCACACTGTGCAGATCTGTCCAAACTCTGTGTCATGTGGCCCTCCTCCGTGGGTTCAGCCAACTTCAGCTCCACCACTGCATTGGTGAGAACATGATTCTCTGAGACATCGGCCCCTTGCCCCAAACAATCCACCCATCTACCCCCATCTACCCCCTCCACTTCGAGACCACAAGCCTGAAAAGCAGCAGCAGTTGCAGCAGCAGCAGCAGCAGCAGCAGCAGCAGCAGCAGCAGCAGCAGCAGTAGGATCAGCAGCAGCAGCAGCAGCAGTAGCAGCAGTAGCAGCAGCAGCAGCAGCAGCAGTAGTAGCAGTAGCAGCAGCAGCAGCAGCAGCAGTAGCAGCAGCAGTAGCAGCAGCAGCAGCAGCAGCAGTAGTAGCAGTAGCAGCAGCAGCAGCAGCAGCAGTAGCAGCAGTAGCAGCAGCAGCAGCAGCAGCAGCAGCAGCAGCAGTAGCAGCAGCAGCAGCAGCAGCAGCAGAAGCAGCAGCAGCAGCAGCAGCAGTAGTAGCAGTAGTAGCAGCAGTAGCAGCAGCAGCAGCAGCAGCAGTAGCAGCAGCAGCAGCAGCAGCAGCAGCAGCAGCAGCAGTAGCAGCAGCAGCAGTAGCAGCAGCAGTAGCGTAGCAACAGTAGCAGCAGCAGCAACAGCAGCAGTAGCAGCAGCAGCAGCAGCAGCAGCAGCAGCAGCAGTAGCAGCAGCAGCAGCAGCAGCAGAAGCAGCAGTAGCAGCAGCAGCAGCAGCAGCAGCAGCAGCAGCAGTAGCAGCAGCAGCAGTAGCAGCAGCAGTAGCAGCAGCAGCAGCAGCAGTAGTATCAGCAGTAGGATCAGTAGTAGCAGTAGCAGCAGTAGCAGCAGCAGTATCAGCAGCAGCAGTAGCAGTAGCAGCAGCAGCAGTAGCAGCAGCAGTAGCAGGAGCAGTAGCAGTAGTAGCAGCAGCAGCAGCAGTAGCAGCAGCAGCAGTAGCAGCAGCAGTAGCAGCAGCAGCAGCAGCAGCAGCAGCAGCAGCAGCAGCAGCAGCAGCAGCAGCAGCAGTAGCAGCAGTAGCAGCAGCAGTAGCAGTAGCAGTAGCAGCAGCAGCAGCAGCAGCAGTAGCAGCAGTAGCAGCAGCAGCAGCAGCAGCAGCAGCAGCAGTAGCAGCAGCAGTAGCAGCAGCAGTAGGATCAGCAGTTGCCAGGAAACAGACCAAAAACTAGAGTTATTTCCAGTTGGAGCGTGAGGCCCACGTTTAGACTAAAGTCTGTGCTTCTGCTTCTGTCGCAGCGAAAGGCAAAGAAGCTGCGGCCGCAGGAATATGAAGATTGTGTTTATTTTATGTATTATGAAAAGATTGTTTTATTGAAATGTGCTTTGAACATATTTACTTTGTTACAGATGATTTCACTTTCCTTTACTCACTAATATCTGTTTGTGCATCTTAAATGAACTGTGTGTTTAAAGAGGTCTATTTTTTAATAATCAGCCAATTTGAACAAAAATCAACATTATTGGTGTAATTGTACTTCTCTCTCGCTCTAACTCTAACTCATTCTAGTGGTTTACAGTAAAGAGTCTGTTTCTTCTACAGCCGCAGCAGAGACTTGGATGAGGTTTCATTCTTTGGTCTTGGATCTCACATGGACAGATTTTATACTTCATCCTTGCTTCATTTTGCGGAGGCGAAACATACCTAAACATGGAATGATGTTTTGTTTTCTTACAGAGCCGAGCAGCGAAGGCCACAGAGAAGGTCAGGACTGGACTAACGAACTCAAACAGGCTCCGTAGGTAAGAGTCTGGAGCAGAATACGCAGGTAGCAACGACATGGCAACCAAACAGCCAATCAGGAATGGTGCTGGTCCGTTTCAGCTCTGGCTATTTGCTAAACCAAGCAGAATTCAGAGACAGAGGACACCTGATCGGTCAGCTGTCAGGGTCATATCTGACTTTACAAACACATTGACAAAATATAAGCACTAGGATCATGTAGAGCAAAAAACACAGATATTTAAGCCCAAAACGGTGACGAATTTACTTTTCAATGTCAAGTCAACAGCAGCCAAAGCGAGTAGCAGCAAAATCTAAAACCATAAGTATCTGCTATCGGCTTCATAGAGCTAAGGTTACGCCACTGTCCATTTCTACAGAGTCTGAAACATCAGCACATTACAAAACCTCAAAAAGTGAAGTTGTGTGGATAGAGCAGTCACGCTGGGCTTTGGCCTCGTTCCTTTGAGTCTGCGAGAGTCAAAACCAACAGCACAGACTCAGACTAATAACAGCAGAAGAGAGGCTGTGTGTTGGCGATTGGACAAAGCCATTTTCTTTAACAAACAAATGGGTCGACTTTAGTTCATCCATAATGACAGCTGATCAAAATAATGCCACAACACAGGCTTACATACTGCACCCTGGGATTTAGAGGTCATGAATGGACACAAACAGGTGTGTGAGTGAGTGATCTTTATTTATATACCGCCTTTTCACTGCAGATCTGAGTCACAAAGCGGTTTACAATTGTTAATTTTGGGCATTAGTCTCTCACTCCACACAGAGATGGGAGTGGGGCCAGTCCAGGAGGCGCATGCCTGAACTATTGGACATATTTTTTGTGGTAGGGGAAACCGGAGTACCCGGAGGAAACCTACGCAGACACGGGGAGAACATGCAAACTCCACTCAGAAAGGCCCTGGTCCGACCGGGATTCGAACCCAGGACCTTCTTGCTGAGAGGCGAGAGTGCTAACCACTCAGCCACCGTGCCGCCCATGTGAACGGTTACTGAACACACAAAAGCTAAAGCCAACAACTATCAATGAGTAGAAAACAAATCTCAGGAAGCCTTATTCTCAGATTAATAATCCTGTGTCTGTGTAACCTCCGGTCCACAGCTGAACGCCCACTTTTTACACTTCCTTTTTCTGCTCACTTCTGCTTCAGCCACAGAACTCCCAAAACAACTCAGTAACAATGTCAAAAGCATCAAAAATAAGATATTTATGTTTTGTGTATTCAATATGGGCCGACAGTGGCTCAGTCGGTAGAGCTTTGAGCCTGAAGGTTGTGGGTTTGAGTCCACCACATGCCCTAGTGTCCCATAATGATCATTGGGAAACTGAACAATAAAAAGGTCTTGTCAACAGCTCAGACTGCTCCATCGAGGCTTATACAAATAAACTTGCCTCGTCTAGAGCAGGGGTTCCCAAAGTTTTTAGCCCGTGACCCCCATCATAAATGCGCTGCTCCCCCGTGACCCCCCACCTCAACAGTCCTTCCCGTCAATGAGCATGTATTTCCTTGATACGGAGTAACGCAGAGACTCGGGCCACTGAGCTGCACTGTCCGGCCCAGAAAAGGAGGCTTGTGTATTTTTACTCATGTAGTGACACAGTGATGGGCTTGGTGGGCTCCCTCCTCAGCAGAAGTGGAGCGCATTTCTTGCGGCTCGCCCTCTCTGTTCTCATACCGCGGTAAAGTGGCCCGGCTTTTTGGAGTCAGCGGTAAAGAGGTCCTCACATTAAAAGTGGGCGACCGCTTTCTGCTGTTACTTTATGCGGTTCGTACCCGCGGCTTCTTTTCCAAAGTTACTGTAAGTAACAGCATAAAGCAGCCACCCGCTTTTAATGTGCGGACCTCTTTACCACTGACTCCGAAAAGCCGGGCCTCTTTACCACCCTCTTCTACCGCTGCCCTCTCTCCCTCCGCTTCCCTCTCTCCCTCTCTCCCTCCGCTGCCCTCTCCCTCTCTCCCTCCGCTGCCCTCTCTCCCTCCGCTGCCCTCTCTCCCTCCGCTGCCCTCTCTCCCTCCGCTGCCTTCTCTCCCTCCGCTTCCCTCTCTCCCTCCGCTGTCCTCTCTCCCTCCGCTGCCCTCTCTCCCTCTCTCCCTCCGCTGCCCTCTCTCCCTCCGCTGCCCTCTCTCCCTCCGCTTCCCTGTCTCCCTCTCTCCCTCCTCTGCCCTCTCTCCCTCCTCTGCCCTCTCTCCCTCCTCTGCCCTCTCTCCCTCCTCTGCCCTCTCTCCCTCCTCTGCCCTCTCTCCCTCCGCTGCCCTCTCTCCCTCCGCTTCCCTCTCTCCCTCTCTCCCTCCTCTGCCCTCTCTCCCTCCGCTGCCTTCTCTCCCTCCGCTTCCCTCTCTCCCTCCGCTTCCCTCTCTCCCTCCGCTTCCCTCTCTCCCTCTCTCCCTCCTCTGCCCTCTCTCCCTCCGCTGCCTTCTCTCCCTCCGCTTCCCTCTCTCCCTCTGCTGCGCTCTCTCCCTCCGCTGCCCTCTCTCCCTCCGCTGCCCTCTCTCCCTCTCTCCCTCTCTCCCTCCTCTGCCCTCTCTCCCTCTCTCCCTCTCTCCCTCCGCTGCCCTCTCTCCCTCCGCTGCCCTCTCTCCCTCCGCTGCCTTCTCTCCCTCCGCTGCCCTCTCTCCCTCCGCTGCCCTCTCTCCCTCCGCTGCCCTCTCTCCCTCCGCTGCCCTCTCTCCCTCCGCTGCCCTCTCTCCCTCCGCTGCCCTCTCTCCCTCCGCTGCCCTCTCTCCCTCCGCTGCCCTCTCTCCCTCCGCTGCCCTCTCTCCCTCCGCTGCCCTCTCTCCCTCCGCTGCCCTCTCTCCCTCTCTCCTTCTCTCCCTCCGCTGCCCTCTCTCCCTCTCTCCTTCTCTCCCTCCGCTGCCCTCTCTCCCTCTCTCCTTCTCTCCCTCCGCTGCCCTCTCTCCCTCTCTTCGCACCATCAGCCTGACCCTTGACCTTTCTCCCCCTCAGGGTTTTTCTGTTGTGGATATTAACCACGTTTCATTTTAAAGCAGGTATTATTTGTTTGAAGCTTCCAAACACCTTTAGTTTTAGCAAACAGCAGGACACGCTTTGTCGCTGCTGATGTGAGCTGCGTAACTTCATTTTACGTAATTAACGTAATTAAAATATATTATATTCTCCAAACACAATTTAACAAGTAGTCCTTTTGAATCAAATCAAATGCTAAATAAATATTTAACTTTAACAAGAATGGAAATGATTAACTGGTCCCTCAACGCAATTGATTCTATCTTTTCAACACGTAAGCGCGGGTCTGGAGAGCCCGTGTGCCCGGACGGGACTTCACCAGCGGGTTATACTCTTGACAGCTGGAACAAGTTTCAACCCCTCTGTCTGTCGACCCTGTCCATTGAAGATTCGGAAGACGTATATATCTTTGGCTTTTTGGTGGTGGGAATCCTCCTGTTTGGGCTTGGAGCGGTTCTATTCTACCATAAATTCGGAGGCATGGCAGTTCGCAAGATTCACGACCTGCTGGCCGACAAAATTGATGGGATGTACAAGGAGCTTAGCCGCGTCGTGGTTGAGAGTGCTGTGGCTGGACAAAGGAGAGTGGTTTTGGTGGAACAGTTGATAAAAGATCTCGCAGCTCGTTCACTCGATGGGCATAAAACTCTGGAATTGAGATTGAATGACATTGTTTGTCACGCTTGAACTCTCTGACCCGGCTTGGATTGGCCCCTGTGTACGGGGTCTGAGGGCGCCGCAATTCGGTTTAATTGGATTTAATAGAATATCTGCCTGTTTTTGACTGCTAAAATGCATACTAGATTGTCCCTTGTTACAGGAAGATGTGTTTTTCTCCTTGCTGTGTCTTCCCTCCACTCTTATCTCACATTCCTCGGGCCAAGGCCATAATAATAAATCTGGTCTCTACAACAATTTCACACTCTTTCAGTCAGTTCCAGCTTGGATCCCGCTCCCCCCGCCTCCCTCTGATCTCTCCCTCCCCTCCACTCCTCACTGTGTTTCCGACTCACCCCCTCCCTGACCCCGCCCCCCTCTGACAGCCACATTGGGCCGGCTGCGGAGGTGCTCATCCCGAAAAAAAATCCGTGGTTTATACAAAGCACAATGTTTTCTATCCAACTGTCTGTTGTAACCTGTATGTTACTGCTCTCTGCTGTTTATTCTACTGTTTGTCGCATGGCGCCGGAAAGATGGCGCCGTGGCAAGAGCTCTGGTGTGTGTCGTCTCTGTCTGGCGCACACCGGGGTAGTCTTGCACAGTTTTTCCAATGTGGTTTTACTGCAAATGGCAAATAAATGAATCTGAATCTGAAGGGCTATTAATTAGCTCAATTTTTTTTTTTGTGTGGAAATCATCTTGCGACCCCCCCAGGGGTTCCCGCGACCACCCGGGGGGTCGGGGCCCCCACTTTGGGAACCACTGGTCTAGTGCATCATTACTCGTCTGTCCTGGTTCCTTCTCCGGCCTGTTCCATGTTCTGCTAGTTCAGACTGACCTGCGTCCCGATGAGCAGGTAGGGCACACTGGGGGCGTACTCCTGCAGCTCCGGGACCCACTCCTCTCGGACGTTCTGGAAACTCGCCGGATTCACCACCGAGAAGCAGATGAGGAAGACGTCTGTCATGGGGTAGGACAGCGGGCGCAGGCGGTCGTAGTCCTCCTGCAGAGCCACACAGACCGGTTAAAACTGCACTACCCGACTTTCAAACCAGAAACTATTTGAACCATGGAATATAATCCATGTAACTGGTCCTCATTCTCTGACAGACAGAAAAACATGATCTAAGCCCTCGGTGACTGCAGGAGACAGCGTTTATCCCGGGAGCAGATCTGGTGTTTGACCTTCACATTTGAGTGGTTTCTTCCTCTGCACAGACACAGGTTTGTCTGCTCCAGCTGAGCCCTGCACACCGCCTCAGACTGTGGACCAAGTATATCTATGAACGCACAAACCCTCAGTGTAGGTCTGACGTCTGAATGAAACTATGACTTGTTTCTAACTCGGGGCAGATTGATGAGAGGCCCTCAGCACATTTCCTTTGTAACTTACATAAACAGAAGAAGCCGCGGGCGTCATAGCAACAGAGTTAGCAACGCATTCATTCATTTATATATTTAAAAATAAAAGTTTCCAATACAATGCGTACAGAAGCATGAGTAAAACTATGCCAAAGATGGCGGCCGATGAGGGAAATGCAAAAGTAATTAGGGACCAGAGTAGAGCCGCTGCTCCTCCATGAGAGGGTCAGAAGTCTCTTGAACACCTCCCTGACCCTCGCTCAGACTCACTGCTAAAAAATATCACAAACAATGTTCAAATGTTTTTATATAACAATCACATACATTTATATAGATTTTGTTCTGATATTTTGACTTTAATAAAAATCGTCAAAATAAAGTTGTATTTTTGATAAATGTGGCGGGGCGTTAGAAAAAGAGCCAAAAGTCTTTATTTTGACTGAACCGTTTTGTTTCGTTATTGAACATTTATCCGCCGGCTCTAGTGCAGACAGTCCATCTCTGCTCAGACGGCTGCCTCCAGGACCCGGGCTCAGATTAAGCGGTCGTAGATGATGAGTTCCAGCTGCAGAATGTTTTTGTGTGTCTTGTTTGGACCTGGTCCTGTCCCAGCGGCTCCTGAAGCAGGAACAGGGCCATGACCATATATGGAGTTGTGTGTTTTATGATCTACTGAATGTGTCGATTCTTATGGTTCATGACCATATATGGAGTTGTGTGTTTTATGATCTACTGAATGTGTCAATTCTTATGGTTCATGACCATATATGGAGTTGTGTGTTTTATAATCTACTGAATGTGTAGATTCTTATGGTTCTGTAAATGACATTAAATATGGCTTTAGACCCAGGACTCGGGCTTTAGACCCAGGACTCGGGCTTTAGACCCAATGTAAATATACAGATGTAAATTAGAAGTTATATCTCCTCGACACAGCGCACACTAGGGACACACAACAAAATAATACGTTTTAAAGCTTCAATGACACAAAAACAACCTAAACGTTAACATTTTGTGTCTGTTTCACCGTTTGTGGCGTGTCTCGCTCCGGTCTCTGCCGTGTCTCGCTCCGGTCTCTGCCGTGACTTTGTGAAACTAACCGGACACAACTTCTGTCAGATTCTGGGTCTTGTTTATGCTCCTCCTCATTTTTGATCCTATTTGTTTTGTCAGGCCGAGTCCAGGCAGAGTCCAGGCAGAGTCCAGGCAGAGTCCAGGCAGAGTCCAGGCCGAGTCCAGGCAGAGTCCAGGCAGAGTCCAGGCAGAGTCCAGGCCGAGTCCAGGCAGAGTCCAGGCAGAGTCCAGGCCTAGTCCAGGCAGAGTCCAGGCCGAGTCCAGGCCGAGTCCAGGCCAAGTCCCTCCCAAGGCAATTTCTTTTTTCTTTTTTAGCTTGCAGCTAGTTCCCTGAGCTGAAATGGATTGGCCCGGTTTGGGTTGGCACAGCACGGTGTCATTTCTCATTACTGGAGACTCATCGATCCGTCTGAAAATACACTGGGACGTCTTCCAAATGCATCATGAATATTAATTTTCTGTTTTAGAACGAGGCAGAGCTAGAGATGGATTATTTACAGATTATTTTAATATAATTCAGCAAACAAAGTGGTTCAGACACGTTTATCTCACTCTCGGTGCTGATTATGACCGGGATGACTGAACCTTGCAGTGATTGATCCGGCTTTACAATAATATTCACACGTCGGCCTTAAAGCTGCGGTACCCAACTTTTAAAGAACTCAAAATAAATGAACTGTGTAATAAAATCCATAAAACGAGTTCACTCTCAAAGGTTTCTGGTCCAAAGATCCTTTGGTCTGATTGGACCAGATTACCCACATCCATGACATCCTTAACCTGCTTTGGCTCATTGTTTTCACATTTATGTATTTTCTGGTCTTTGTCGCATCAGTTTTTAGACAGAAAAATGAAAAAACATGGACTCAGCCCAAAGTGTCAAAAAGTGACTCCCAGGGCTCTTTCTGACCGGTCTGACCACGATGAGATGAACGCGATCGAGGTCAGTCGTAAACACAACATTTCACACGATTCTTTCAGAGTCAAACTAAATGGATTTGTTTGAAGCCATCAAAGTAGTTCTGTCAGTGTGCCCCAGGGCAGCTGTGGCTACTGTGGCAGTCTATCACCGCTGTGTTTGTGAATGAGTGAATACTGACTTTGGGTTTTACAGTGGGTGAGGAGCCCAGGCCCCAGAGAGAGGGCGCTATTGTACATGTATCCCCAACTGTGGTGGTGTAAACCGGAGCACCTGGAGGAAACTCTGCACAAAAATGTTATGTCAATTTTTGTGCCACTTTGCTGCAGGTGGGGGGTGGATCCTGTTGTGGAGGATGCAGAATTCACCAAAGGCTTTGTGGGTTTGGTTTGATTATAAGGAGTAATAGTTATGGTTTAAAGTAAGTTAAGTGGCGCACACTGGGGTAGCCTGGTCGTATCACACCATGGTACTTATTTCATTTCATACTAAGGTCTGTGCTCCATTGACTCCGTGAACAGGTGGGAGGGGCTAACTCCTTTTGCAGATTGAAACCATTGGATCTGAGTTTACTGTGAAGTATGTAATGAGCCCGAGTGAGTCATTAGCCTTTAGGCAAGGCAAGTTTATTTGTATAGCACAATTCATACACAAGGCAACAAAGCGCTGAACAAGCAAGCATTAAAATCATAAATAATCACAGAACATTAAAAAGAAAGATAAAAATATAAAATCCCTCAGTTGTAGCACAGCTAAACAGAACTGTCTTTAACCTGGTTTTAAACATTGTCAGAGAGGAGGCCTGTCTCACATCTTCAGGAAGACTGTTCCAGATTTTTGCGGCATGAATCTGAAAAGCTCCCCCCTTGGACTGCCACCTTAACGTGGTGGGGGAGTTTGAGCACTCGGATGATCCTGGGAGCTATGCTGTCTGGGGCTTCATGCCCCTGGTAGGGTCTCCCATGGCAGACAGGTCTCAAGTGACGAGTCAGACGAAGCGCAGTCCGAAGCCAACCATGGACGGCACGACAACAAAAACCGTGACGTCGCCCGGCATGGCGCAGCCGGGGCCCCACCCTGGAGCCAGGCCTGGGGTCGGGGCTCGCAAGCGAGCGCCTGGTGGCCGGGCCTTAGCCCACGGGGCCCGGCCGGGCTCAGCCCGAAGGGATGACGTGGGCAGTCCCTCCTGTGGGCTCACCACCTGCAGAGGGGTCCGTGGTGGCGAGGTGCAGAGAGGACTGGGCAGCAGTCGAAGGCGGAGACCTCGACGACCCAGTCCACACACCCAACATCTGGCTCTTGGGACGTGGAACGTCACCTCACTGGGGGGGAAGGAGCCCGAGCTTGTGGGGGAGGTTGAGCGATACCGACTAGAGGTAGTCTCACCTCCACACACAGCTTGGACTCTGGAACCCAACTCCTTGAGAGGGGTTGGACGCTCCACTTTTCTGAAGTTTCCCGCGGGGAGAGGCGGCGAGCTGGGGTGAACATACTCATTGCCCCCCATCTCAGCCGCCACGTGTTGGAGTTCTCCCCGGTGAATGAGAGGGTCGCGTCCCTCCGCCTCCGGGTGGGGGACAAGTCTCTCACTGTTGTGACGGCCTACGGGCCTAACGGTAGTGCAGAGTACCCGGCCTTCTTGGAGTCCTTGGGAGGGGTACTGGACAGTGCACCGCCCGGGGACTCCGTTATTCTCCTGGGGGACTTCAACGCCCATGTGGGAAATGCCAGTGACACTTGGAGAGGGGTGATCGGGAAGAGCGGCCCCCCTGATCTGAACCCGAGCGGTGTTCAGTTGTTGGACTTCTGTGCCAGTCACGGCCTGTCCATCACGAACACCATGTTCGAGCACAAGGGTGTCCACCAGTGCACGTGGCACCAGGACACCCTAGGCCGGAGGTCGATGATCGACTTTGTAGTCGTATCATCTGACCTTCGACCGCGTGTCTCGGACACTCGGGTGAAGAGAGGGGCGGAGCTGTCAACCGATCATCACCTGGTCGTGAGTTGGATCCACTGGCAGGGGAAGAAGCCGGTCAGACCTGGCAGACCCAAGCGTGTAGTGAGGGTCTGCTGGGAACGTCTTGGTGAGCCCCCTGTCAGACGGACTTTCAACTCACACCTCCGGGAGAGCTTCTCCCAGGTCCCGGCAGAGGAGGGGGACATCGAGTCCGAGTGGACCATGTTCTCTTCCTCTATCGCCAATGCGGCGGCTCGTAGCTGTGGTCGCAAGGTCTCTGGTGCTGGTCCCGGCGGCAATCCCCGAACCCGGTGGTGGACACCGGCAGTAAGGGATGCCGTCAGGCTGAAGAAGGAGTCCTATCGAGCAATGATGGTTCGTGGGACTCCTGAGGCAGCTGTCCAGTACCGGCAGGCCAAACGTGCCGCGGCCCGGGCTGTTGCAGAGGCAAAAACCCGGGACTGGGAGGAGTTCGGAGAGTCCATGGAGCATGACTATTGGTCGGCCTCGAAGAGGTTCTGGCAAACCGTCCGGCGCCTCAGGAGGGGGAAGCAGTTCTTTGCCAACACCGTGTATGGTGCGGGTGGAGGGCTGCTGACCTCGACTGGGGATATTGTCGGGCGGTGGAAGGAATACTTCGAGGTTCTCCTCAATCCCCCCGTCACGTCCCCCGTCCAGGAGGCAGAGGCTGAGGATGTTGGGGCGGATACTTCCATCTCCCTGGCCGAGGTCACCAAGGTGGTGGGCAGCCTCCATGGTGGCAAGGCGCCGGGAGTGGATGAGATCCGTCCTGACTATCTAGAGTCTCTGGATGTTGTAGGACTGTCTTGGCTGACACGTCTCTGCAACATCGCGTGGCGATCGGGGGCGGTGCCAATGGAGTGGCAGACCGGGGTGGTGGTCCCTCTCTACAAGAAGGGGGACCGGAGGCAAGGCAAGGCAAGTTTATTTGTATAGCACAATTCATACACAAGGCAATTCAAAGTGCTGAACAGAACAAGAAAGCATTAAAATCATGTGTGTTCCTCTCTACAAGAAGGGGGACCGGAGGGTGTGTTTCCAATTATCGTGGGATCACACTCCTCAGCCTCCCCGGTAAGGTCTACTCCAAGGTACTGGAGAGGAGGCTACGTCCGATGGTCGAATCTCGGATTCAGGAGGAGCAGTGTGGTTTTCGTCCCGGTCGCGGAACACTGGACCAGCTCTATACTCTCCATCGGATACTCGAGGGTTCATGGGAGTTCGCCCAACCTGTCCACATGTGCTTTGTGGATTTGGAGAAGGCGTTCGACCGTGTTCCCCGGGGTGTCCTTTGGGGGGTCCTCCGGGAGTACGGGGTCCGGGGTCCTCTGCTGAGGGCTGTTCGGTCCCTGTATGACCGGAGCCAGAGCTGTGTTCGCATTGCCGGCAGTAAGTCAGACCTGTTCCCGGTGCATGTTGGCCTCCGCCAAGGCTGCCCTTTGTCACCGGTTCTGTTCACTGTATTTATGGACAGAATCTCTAGGCGCAGCCAGGGGCCGGAGGGGGTCCGGTTCGGGAGCCACAGGATTTCATCTCTACTTTTTGCGGATGATGTCGTCCTGCTGGCTCCAACGAACCAGGACCTGCAACATGCACTGGGACGGTTTGCAGCCGAGTGTGAAGCGGCTGGGATGAGAATCAGCACCTCCAAATCCGAGGCCATGGTGCTCGACCGGAAAAAGGTGCCTTGCCCTCTCCAGGTGGGTGGAGAGGTCCTTCCTCAAGTGGAGGAGTTCAGTATCTCGGGGTCTTGTTCACGAGTGAGGGGAGGATGGAGCGTGAGATTGACAGGCGGATCGGTGCAGCGTGCGCAGTGATGCGGTCTCTGTATCGGACCGTTGTGGTAAAGAGGGAGCTGAGCCGAAAGGCAAAGCTCTCAATTTACCGGTCAATCTTCGTTCCCTCCCTCACCTATGGTCATGAGCTGTGGGTAATGACCGAAAGAACGAGATTGCGGATACAAGCGGTCGAAATGAGCTTCCTCCGCAGAGTGGCTGGGCGCTCCCTTAGAGATAGGGTGAGGAGCTCGGTCACACGGGAGGAGCTCGGAGTAGAGCCGCTGCTTCTCCACGTCGAGAGGAACCAGTTGAGGTGGCTCGGGCATCTGTTCAGGATGCCTCCTGGACGCCTCCCTGGGGAGGTGTTCCGGGCACGTCCCACCGGGAGGAGGCCCCGGGGAAGACCCAGGACACGCTGGAGAGACTATGTCTCTCAGCTGGCCTGGGAACGCCTTGGGGTCCCCCCGGACGAGCTGGAGGAGGTGTGTGTGGATAGGGAAGTCTGGGCGTCTCTGCTTAGACTGCTGCCCCCGCGACCCGGCAACGGATAAAGCGGAAGAAAATGGATGGATGGATGGAATTTAAATAATTGTTTCCTGATCGTACATCTACCATTTATTTTTCGCATAATGTTAATACGTTAATCTTTACATACATCTCGCTCTGTCCCATGGATCTATTATATTAACTGGATAGGGTATTACAGCTTGTAGCTGAATAACTCATGTGCTCGGGGGATTCTCGCGGTACTGCAGACTAAACCAGACTAAATTCACGTGGGCTACCCAGAAATTTTCCCCATAGAACTCAATGCATATTAAAACAGCTCAACCTCAGCTGAAAGAGAACCTACAGCTTTCATAAAGGTCGGATTTTGTGGGGATTTTAGTGTCCCTTGTCATCCTGAACTTTTTTCTTCTTAAATCCTTCGGTTTTGTTTAAATCCACACTTTAGTGCCACAAACTCTGCTCGTCTGGCTCTCGCTCTAACTCCCGCTCTGATGAACTGCTCTGATTGGTCAGAGCGCGGCCGAGCCCCTCTGTGCACGTGCGTGAGACCCGGTGTGAGACCCACACACGCGTGTTTAGCGCAACGCATTATGGGAGATAATACACTGCGCAGAACCGGGAGGACCAGACGATGCCCAAATACAGGCGACTTTCCCATAGATCTTTGCGAGTTCCAGGCGACTTCCGCTAATCTTTCAGCCCCCATGCCGTCACAAAGCGCCACTGAGCACAACCATTCATTTGAATATGGGCGCCATCTTGGATTGCCGGGGCTTGCTCTGTCCCCTCTACCTGCGAGGCGCTCTCTCCGCGCACACACACACACACACACACACACACAGGATATGTTAGAGTTCTTTTCTCTCTCCCCTTTTTCCAATTGCTTTCAATAAGTTTTGCTTCATCCATCGCGACGTCCTCAATGCTTCAATATGCTGTGCTTTGCACTGATCATAGCCACAGCTCATTCAAATCACACACCGCTTCTTCTATTTAAAACTACAGCTCTGCCTGTTGCCTAAAGCCGCGGAGAGGCGAGTTGGGTCCGATAAAAGTGTATGACGCGCTAAATAAGTATAGAAAACAAACGAAGAGGCTGGATCATAATAATCGCTGCGGTCACAGGCCCAAACACACATGCACGCACACACACGCGCCTCCCACCACACACACACACAGGCGCTCTCACGCACACGCACACATGTACGCCGACAACACATGACTCCTCCATCAGCCAAACATTCATTTATTCACACAATGCCCAAACGTGTCTCCTACAAAAACAAAGCAGGCTGATAAACGCACAGCCAGAGCTGCTGCTGCAGCCGGTTTGACCACTAGTCTTTTTTATGGACGTCCGACGGACAGCAGCCAACGCGCGTCAACGGAGACGCGCCCGGTGGAGTCCAGGCCTCAGTTTAGTCCTCCGAGACCGCGGCTCCTGCCGTCCTGTCTCCCTCCAACAGCGCGCGCAAGTGTGTGCGTGCGCATGAGTGTGTGCGTGCGTGTACGCGAGTGTATGCGTCGTCACTAAAGCCTAAGTTATACTTGCGCGGCGTGGAGCTTACGGAGGTGACCAACTTGCGCAACGCGTTGGTCACCGCAAGGCCCTAAAGCCTAGTGTATACTTGCGCGGCGTGGCTTACGTTAGCGGTTGCGGTGGACCTACGTAAGCACAATTGATGTTATACTGGCGCGTTCCCCTTACGGAGTTTTGAGGAGAATGTTGTAATCCCACAACAAACCACATGAGGGCGATCACACAGGAGCGGTCCCATTTACGCTGCTACTTTGTCCTCTTCAGAACAACAATAACAAACAAAGCTGTTTGAGCTCATTACACGTGTTTCTACTGTAGGTTTATGTGATAGTTTTATGGATTCATTATTTTATAAGTCATTTCAACTGTGATGCTGTGAATAAAGACACAGTTCTGTTGGAAACATAGTTATTATTAAATAGTTTTCAGCACAAACAGCAAAACAATAATAGTGGTAAATATCTGAGACAAACATGAACGATTTACGAGTGTATATATGTTAGATATAAGTTATATATATGTTAGATATAAGTTAGATATACGTTAGATATACGTTAGATATACGTTAGATATACGTTAGATATACGTTAGATATACGTTAGATATACGTTAGATATACGTTAGATATACGTTAGGTATACGTTAGGTATACGTTAGATATACGTTAGATATACGTTAGATATACGTTAGATATACTTTAGATATACGTTAGGTATACGTTATATATATGTTATGTATACGTTATATATACGTTATATATACGTTATATATACGTTATATATACGTTATATATACGTTAGATATGTTAGATATACGTTATATATAGTAGTAGTAAGTAGTAGTAATCTTTATTTATATACCGCCTTTTCACTGCAGATCTGAGTCTCAAAGCGGTTTACAATTGTTAATTTTGGGCATTTGTCTCTTACTCCACACAGAGATGGGAGCAGAGTCGCCAGTACAGGAGGCGCATGCCAGAACTATTGGACATATTTTTAGTGGTAGGGGAAACCGGAGTACCCGGAGGAAACCTACGCCGACACGGGGAGAACATGCAAACTCCACTCAGAAAGGCCCTGGTCCGACCCGGATTCGAACCCAGGACCTTTTTGCTGAGAGGCGAGAGTGCTATCCACTCAGCCACCGTGCCGCCCGTATATATACGTTAGATATAAGTTATATATATGTTAGATATAAGTTATATATATGTTAGATATAAGTTACATATATGTTAGATGTTATATATATGTTAGATATAAGTTATATTAGATATAAGTTATGTTAGATATAAGTTATATGTTAGATATAAGTTATATGTTAGATATAAGTTATATATATGTTAGATATAAGTTATATATATGTTAGATATAAGTTATATATTTTGTTAGATATAAGTTATATATATGTTAGATATAAGTTATATATATGTTAGATATAAGTTATATATATGTTAGATATAAGTTATATATATGTTAGATATAAGTTATATATATGTTAGATATAAGTTATATATATGTTAGATATAAGTTATATATATGTTAGATAGTCCACAGTCTCCTGTATATCAGGCTCTGAGCCCAAACTGCTTTTCCTTCGAAGCACAAAGCTCTCTGCTCCATAGTGCCTCGTCCATGCTCCTGCTGCAGCCGCTCCGTGCTTCCTTCCAATACACACACACGGACCAATCACAGCGGAGCTTCCTTGCGGCGACCTTTACGTAGTTAGAAAATTTCGATGCTGCGCGGCAGGCAACGTAAGGGCCTTGCGGTGACCAACGCGTTGCGCAAGTGACGTCACGTCACCTCCGTAAGCTCCGCGCGAGTATAAACTAGGCTTTACGTTGCCTGCTGCGCAGCATCGAAATGTTCTAACTACGTAAAGGTCGCCGCAAGGAAGCTCCGCTGTGATTGGTCCGTGTGTGTGTATTGGAAGGTGTGGTGTATTCTGTAATGTAACAGTATCATCCTGTTTCACTAATGATCTTTGTTGACGCCCCTGACGTAACACGTGCGGTTCATTATTCAGACTGTTGAGTAAAGCCTCATGTTAACAGCACACAGTTGTCCCACGTATCTTTGTTCAACCTCAGAACACGACATGGTGTCAGAAGTACTGTGTGACTTTTAAGAAAGGCAATAAGGGTCCGTCAAGTGGAAAAAGGGATTGAGGTGCGCAGTAATGTCAGACGAGGGGGAAGACCAACAAGTGAGGGCTGGAGTTAGCATGGCGGCTAGCACTCCCAGCGCTACGTTTAGCATACAGCCACCGGAGACCTTTGATTTTTCGAAACCACATGAATGGACAAAGTGGATACGTCGCTTCGAGAGATTTCGTCAGGCAAGTAATCTGTCAACAAGTTTGGAGGAAAATCAAGTCAACACATTGATATACTGCATGGGAGATGAAGCAGATGACGTCCTCAGAGGCTTAAAGCTAACTGAAGCAGAGCAGCTGGAGTACAACAAAGTGAGAGATGGCTTCCATAACTTTTTCATTGTGAAGAAAAATGTTGTGTACGAGCGTGCACGATTCAACATGCGCAAACAAGAGCCAAATGAGACTGTAGATGCATTTGTGACTGCCCTGCATGCATTAGCAGAGCATTGCAACTATGGTACACTCCATGATGAGCTCATAAGAGACAGAATAGTAGTGGGCTTGGCCGATACAAGACTGTCAGAGCGCATGCAAATGGAAATGAACTTGGACTTGGAAAAAGCTGTAAATATGGCAAGACAAACAGAAGAGATCAAAAAGCAACAAACTGCTCTAAGAAGTGAAAGTAATGTGATGCAAATGACTGTGAGCTCTGTGGATAGAGTCATCAAAAGCAAACAGTACGAAAAAGAAAAGTTTGTTCCCAAATATAAAACTGTGAAAACACAGCAGCAGTTCAGCAGCCAAAGCACATCTAATGCACGGTGCTACAAATGTGGAGGGTCTCTTCATCCAAAAAAGGAGTGCCCTGCCAACAATGCAACATGTCATTCTTGTGGAAAGAAAGGCCACTACCAGTGTGTCTGCAGACAAGGTAAGACAGTACAAAGCATTGAAGAGGAAGAGGAACAAAGTTTCTTCCTTGGCTCAGCTTCCACTGACAACCAGGCGTGGACAGTAGAGCTTCAGGTGAAAGACACAAAAATGACTTTCAAACTTGACACGGGAGCCGATGTGACTGCAATAGCAGAATCTGACTTAGTCAAAGTGTTTTTGACCGCTAAGCCTGTTTTACAGCGGCCAGAGAAACCGTTGTTTGGCCCAGGGAGAACGCCACTGGATGTTGCAGGATTCATAAAATTGCAGCTCAAGTACAGCACAAAGGTGACAACAGAGAAGGTCTATGTTGTTAAAAATCTTAGCACTCCACTTTTAGGCCTGCCCGCCATTTCAGCTCTTGGCCTTCTGGTGCGTGTTAATACTGTTTCAATGGACACTAAAAACAACGTACCCTAAACTGTGCAATGGACTGGGTGAAGTGCAGCAGCCATACCACATTAAACTCAAACCAAACGCTGTTCCGTACTCGCTCAAAACCCCCAGAAGGATTCCGATACCTTTAATGGGAAAAGTAAAGGAGGAACTCTGCAGAATGGAAGAGCTCGGAGTCATAACTCGAGTGGAGGAACCTACGGACTGGTGCGCCGGCATGGTCGTAGTTCCAAAGAAAAACAGTACTAGGCTGAGACTGTGCGTGGACTTTACAGGACTAAATGAGTTTGTGTGCAGAGAAAAGTTTGTGTTACCTTCTGTCGAACAAAGCCTTGGGATGCTTGCGGGAGCTAAAGTGTTCAGCAAACTAGACGCTAACATGGGCTTCTGGCAAATTCCCTTGTCGGAGGAGTCCGCCAACTTGACCACTTTCATAACACCCTTCGGACGGTTCCACTTCAACCGTCTCCCTTTTGGGATCAACTCTGCGCCTGAGCATTTCCAGCGCATGATGTCGGAGGTCATTGAAGGTCTTGAAGGGGTGGTCTGCCACATTGATGATGTGCTGGTATGGGGTCGCAATCAAGAAGAGCACGACACCCGACTCCATGCCACTCTGCGTAGACTTGAAAAAGCAGGTATTACCCTGAATGTGGAGAAATGTGATCTCTCACAGACCAAAGTGGCTTTCCTAGGTCATGTCATCGCAGACACAGGCATAAGTCCTGATCCGCAGAAAACAGAGTCCATCTCAGAGATGAAAGAGCCAACAAATGTGGCCGAGCTGAGAAGTTTTCTGGGCATGGTTAACCAGGTGGGCAAGTTCATCCCCCATCTGGCAGAAAAAGACAAAGCATTGAGAGATTTATTGTCAAAGAAGAACAGTTGGTATTGGGGTATAGATCAAGACAAAGCGTTCAAAACATTGAAAGATGCGCTAACCTCACCGCCAGTGCTTGCAATGTACGACCCAAACAGAGACACTAAAGTATCAGCCGATGCCTCATCATACGGGTTAGGGGGTGTTCTTCTACAGCTGTGGGAAGAAGTATGGAGACCGGTAGCTTATGCTTCGAGGTCGCTCTCTCCTACAGAACAACGCTATGCACAAGTGGAAAAAGAGGCCTTAGCGTCTACATGGGCGTGCGAGCGGTTCCGTGATTTCCTCATAGGCAAACACTTCTGCCTGGAAACAGATCACAAACCTCTTGTTTCATTGCTGGGAGGACAAGCCCTGGATCTACTTCCACCTCGGATTCAGCGCTTCAGAATGAGACTCATGCGATACTCGTATAAGGTACAGTACGCACCAGGTAAATCGCTCTGGACAGCAGATACACTGTCCCGCTCACCACTGAAATCAAAACCAACACAATCTGAAAAAGATTTAATGGAAAACACAGACATATATGTGGACAGCATAATTGGAAATATGCCCGTCAGTTCATCATATGTTCAAACACTCAAAGAACAACTGAAAATGGACAGTGTGTGTGCTCGGGTAATGGAAATGTGCAGTCAAGGCTGGCCGGATCACGCGATACAGGAACCACTACTGCGGCACTATTGGCCTGACCGAGCCACACTCACTGTAAACGATGGCTTGCTGTTGAAAGATTCACGTCTTGTTATTCCTTCGACAATGCGAAATGACTTGTTAACTAAACTACACGAAGGACACCAGGGAGTTGTAAAATGCAAAGCTCGAGCTCGCCAGACAGTATGGTGGCCTGGGCTTAGCCAACAAATAAGTGAAATGGTGTTCAAATGTAGGACATGCATTCAAGAGAGACAGAACCACAACGAGCCACTCATGCCAACTGAATGCCCTGACCGTCCGCGGCAAAGAGTGGGTACAGATTTGTTCGAGCTGGGAGGGAAAACTTACCTTCTTGCTGTGGACTATCTTTCCAGGTTCGTTGAGATTGCCCTACTAAACAAAACCAAATCCGACGACATCATTAATCACCTTAAATAGGGATGTAAATCGGCGACCGTTTAACCGGTGGTTGACCGTCACAGCGTTAACCGGTCAAAGCTGTCGGTTAAAAAAAGAGAAAAAGGGGAGAGGGGAGGTCTCTTAATAACGCTATTTTAAGCCATATTTGCACGGTGTGACGAGCGGGTCTGTATCTAGATGTGTGCGCCCATGTATTATAAACTCCGGGACGACTCTCACGCCGCAGGAGCCACATGCGCCCACATGCGCGCACACACACACACACACACACACACACACACACACACACACACAATCTCTCCCCTCTGTTACCGTCAAAGTTGCACACTGGCGCGCGGGTCAGAACTACATTTGAGCTTACATTTACACACACACCGGTCTGTCGCGCTCCTCTGTGTCACGGAGCCCAAAGGATTCGCGCAAATACGCGGCTCCAGTCAAACCACATGGAACATGTTTGTGTTTATGGTCCTCGGGATCAGCTCCACACACATCACTTGTATTTAAACTTTTGTGAAGACCTGTGAGACGCGGCTCGTCACTCGCTGCTCTGACCATGTGAACGAGCCGTCAGTTTGCTGCTAGAAAGTTTTGGTTTTAACCCGCAGCACAGCAGAATGGGAAGATTAAAACACCAGTTCTCTGTGCGCAAAGGTGCCGGAGCTGTTGTGGGTTTTGGCGCCGCTGTCTCGGCTCTGATCCCGTAGAACGCTCAGCTGCACTTATGAAAAATACGCGGCTCGAAATGGCTGTTATTTCAAAGAACGTGGACTATTTTAAACTACGCGGTTAACCGGTTTCAACCGGTTAATGAGGCTCGGTGGTCGGTCATGAAAATTCATAGTTTTTTACATCCCTAACCTTAAATCATTCTTTGCTCGTCATGGCATCCCAGAGGTCCTAATGTCAGACAATGGGCCACAATTTTCTGGACAGGTTTTCACAGACTTTGCAGCTGCTTATGGTTTCCAACACATCACGAGTAGCCCAAGATTTCCACAAAGTAATGGAGAAGCGGAACGTGCCGTTCAGACTGTGAAAAATTTACAAAAAAAAGCATCTGATCCATATTTAGCTCTCCTTGCCTACAGAGCTACTCCTCTTCAAAATGGATACAGCCCTGCTGAACTTCTCATGGGCCGACGCCTGCGGACAACTCTACCGACCCTTCCCTCGCAGCTGGTCCCGACACTGCCGAACAGCGCCACAGTCGTTCAAAAGGAAAGGGAGAAGAGGATGTCAGACATCGCCAGTTACAACAAGCGTCATCGAGCAACACCTTTGAACAAGTTGTCACCAGGTGAACAGGTGTGGGTGACTGATGCTAAAACTCCAGGTACTGTTATCGAAAGTCACTCAACACCAAGATCCTACACAATAGACTTACCACATGGGACAGTGAGACGCAATCGTTTACATTTGATTCCTTTGCATGAAAAGTCTGAGAATAAGCAGAGTGTGTCAGATGTGCCGATGGAACATGTGTCCAAAACAATGAGTGAAACCCCAGTTACTCCTGTAAACACTGATGTTGTGAGAACTAGATCAGGGAGAGTAATTGTTCAACCTAAAAGGCTAGACCTATGAGGAATGTTTATAGTTTACACTATAGTTCTTAAGTTCTTAACTGTTGTATTAAGCTTTATGTTTAATAAGTGAAGCGCAAAGTTTAAATGTTACATGGTAGATCATAGGGAAATTAAAATGTTCTATTGCATAATTATATATGTATAATATGTGAAAGGGAAACAAACTTGAATATGCACTGTAAAACAAGAGAGAGAAAAAAAAAAGTATTTTCTTTGTTTTTGTGAAAGGGGAGATGTGGTGTATTCTGTAATGTAACAGTATCATCCTGTTTCACTAATGATCTTTGTTGACGCCCCTGACGTAACACGCGCGGTTCATTATTCAGACTGTTGAGTAAAGCCTCATGTTAACAGCACACAGTTGTCCCACGTATCTTTGTTCAACCTCAGAACACGACAGAAGGAAGCTCCGCTGTGATTGGTCCGTGTGTGTGTATTGGAAGGAAGCACGGAGCGGCTGCAGCAGGAGCATGGACGAGGCACTATGGAGCAGAGAGCTTTGTGCTTCGAAGGAAAAGCAGTTTGGGCTCAGAGCCTGATATACAGGAGACTGTGGACTATCTAACATAACATATATATAACTTATATCTAACATATATATAACTTATATCTAACATATATATAACTTATATCTAACATATATACACTCGTAAATCGTTCATGTTTGTCTCAGATATTTACCACTATTATTGTTTTGCTGTTTGTGCTGAAAACTATTTAATAATAACTATGTTTCCAACAGAACTGTGTCTTTATTCACAGCATCACAGTTGAAATGACTTATAAAATAATGAATCCATAAAACTATCACATAAACCTACAGTAGAAACACTAGGCTTAAGGCCTGCACACTTAAACATTCCGTCTTCCTACTTTGTTTTTGGCAGCGGGAAAATGCTGTAGTATATGAACATCAGAAATGTCCGTGAGAAAACAGCTTTGGAGGACCCTACCGCGCTACTTGCTCAAAAAAATAGCTTAGCTACAGAAAAGTTACTTGGATTTGTAAATAGTGACGCTACCCTCAAGCTACTGAAAAACGTAGCGAGTTAAGCTAGTAGCGTCGCTACTGCCCATCACTGTAAACTACAGACTTAAAACATGGATTCAAAAGGCTCTGACTTGTACATTTGCATTTGTAACAACATAAATAACATTTAAAACCGAAATCATGCAGAGTGTAAAAACGTGACCCACCTCCTCAGACGCTAGACAAAGACTGAGCGAGGCGCATGCTATACTTCCGGTAAGAGCGTGTAGACCAATCAGAAAGGAAGGGGGAGGAGCTTGGGTTGTTTTTTTTTTCAAATCAAGTACCTCTCTGTCTCTCTTTCTGACAAACTCTAGACCAGTGTCTCCCAAAGTGGGGTCCGCGGACCCCTGGTGGGCCGCGAGGGTACTGCAGGGGGGCCGCGGGAGGTCATAAAAAAAATAAAAATAAAAATATAATTATTTAATGTTAAATTTATAATGTTTTGTTTGTAATATTAAAATATTTGTGTTCGTTATTTGACTTGAATAATCCACTGTAATCATTTTTGTATTACAATGTTTGTAGCAGAGGCTATTTCCCCAAAATAAAATAACCAGAAGAGCCTATTCTTAATGTTGTCTTCTTGGTTATTATTTTGGGGGGCCACACAGACCCTCCTTTCTATTTTATTTCTCATCGATCCAGTAATGAAGGCTCTTGTGAGTCCTTTTCGATGATTTCCTCTTTTCAATAACTTCCTCCTCTTCTAATTCCCTTCTAAATCACCATCTATCCCACTCTGCCCTTTATTAGAGACATTTTTACATATAGCTGTAGCCACTGGCTCTCCTATCCTTTCCTCCCCTTCCAGGTGAGGAGTACTGGACCTGCTACGCCCACAGGTGTCTTTCCTTCAGGAGAACTGGGTACATGCATTTTTATCAGGACTTTCAAGATGTAATACACTGAATGATAATTTCATACAAGGCATCTGGAGCGGGAGTAAGGTGGAGGATTTGCCAACTGTTTCTTAGTAGTATCATCTCTGGCTGTGATAATTTGTTAATGTGGTGCTTGCATGCACTCCACGAGTTTAGTTTTGCCGATTCCTCAAACAGTTTTACACATAGATTGTTTTTCCTTTTTTGTATGCGTTTTGTGATTTGTCCTTTGGTTTGTATGTTTTAATTATAATTTCCATTTCGTTTGCCTTCTCCAAATCAAAAATGTACCTTCTGGTGGCAAGGTGCCTCCGTGATCTTTTTAGTAAATTTTGTGGCATTTCTCAGAGCAAAGATTTTTATTTCCTTGCAAGAGAGGGTCTTTTTTCCTAGAATTTCTTACTGGGTTACAACTTTCGCTTGCATTTGTGCTGTTTTTATGCTGTGGGGCATTACCGCCGACGCCCAATACTTCAGCGCCTCATTGTTTACTTAGGTTGCTTTTCAATAATACTATCATGGGTGTATGTAAGCCAAAATTTTAAGTGGGAGTTGTGAATTATCAATGAGAGCAAGCTTTTCTTGATCAGTTTCAAAAGCAATTTGTACTGTTTAGGAGCACCACAATCTCTCAGTCGGTAGTATTTAGAGTCAAATGTTTCCCAGACAACAATGACAAGCTTGCGCCATTCAAAAATGCTGTTTAAACAAGACCCTGGTTTGTTTGGACAAACAGAATATATTTTAAAAATTGTGTGTAAAATTAGGTTATACAGCCTTTGAAACCGTCAACAAAAACCCTAAGAGCACTAGTCTCATCTCAAAGTTACGCACTCCGTGCTTTACTCAGAGGCACAGGGAGAAGTGGAGAGCAAAGGGAAAGGGGGCTGTATGTGTGTGTGTATATGTGAGAGAGAGAGAGGACAGAGCGCAGGAGGATTTTTTCAAAAAGTTAATCAAATAACCCTTTTGATTCACCATTAACGGCACAAAGATATAATTGTATGTACGTAATATGTCATTTATATTGTAATAGAAAAGCTTTTCACTGTAAAATCAACACGAAGAAATTATCTTGAACGCATATACATAACGAGACAGGACCATAAGATACATCAACGGTTTTTAAACTTATTTTACAAAGCGCTTTGTGTGGGAATGGCTTTTTTCGTTTCTCATAACTCATAACTCTAACCCCGGAGCACCGCTAATAACAGATATTGCTGCCCCCCTTTTCCCCAAGGTGATCAGACAGGGGTTAGAAAGACCCTGTTATTGCTTTAGGACGACCTCTTCCGGATTCACAGCATCGCTCAACCACTTATTTTTTTTGGGTCAAAAAAAGCTCTATTTTTCTCTCACAAACACGGGGCTCTGTGCTTTTTTTATACTCGGTCCAACTGTCGCGAAATCTCAGCGCTGACAGTTCCCACAAGGAAGGCCGAGGGACACGTTCTCGCAGTCATGTCTCTAAATCTCACAACTCAGAAATTTCCCGAATTACGTGTTTAAACACAACGTACAAAGACAATGGACTGCTTTTAACACTTTTTTCTTTTTATGTACTCCTTTTCCAGCAGTCACTAAATCTCACGACTCGAAATTTTCCCAACTTACGTGTTAAAAAAACGCAACGTACAATGGGACAAGGACTGCTTTATACACTTTTTCTTTTTATTGTTACTCTTTTCCGCAGTCACTAAAATCTCACGACTCAGAAATTTTCCCGACTTACGTGTTAAAAAACACAACGTACAATGTCAATGGACTGCTTTAACATCTTTTTCTTTTTATGTACTTTTTCTATAATCCAACATTAACCCACATCCTATTCAAAACATTTCATTTATTAGTAAATATTGAACAGCATTTAACATGCGATTGCCTGGTGTCCCCATACAACAGGACTTGTTTAAAGAGACAAAAAGGGTCTTATCAACACCCAACTAGCAACCTCCGCGTACAAAAAACACCCAAAATATATGCATAAATTGCTTACCTTATTTTGTGGCACTTTTTGGGGGTTCGTTGCGTCGGAGGCCGCCGCTTGGGGTATTGTGCCAGTCTTATCTTGGCTTTCTTTAACTGCTTCCGAGTGAGCCAATTGTAGTGTTTACTTTGATTGTCAATAAGAACTTTCCGGAGTACCGAGATTAAAATATTCATATAATGCGTTATTAAATCAATTAAAATACATGGGGACCCGTCAATCCTGCATGGAGCTGCTGCGCAGAAGAGCTCACCGTCAATCCTGTACTGTCCTTTTTAACTGCTCCTGTCAATACCAATTATGGAATCTTGGCTGCGCTCTTTTCCGAATTAACAGGATCCAGAGTTTCCTAATGACTATTCCCAAACATGTTTGCCTCATTCCTTTACTGGGTCAACTTGAACAAGACATCTAGTGCTTGGCTCTTACTAACACAGTGCAGAGAACATTTCCACTGACAACATAATAATAGTCAAAACATTTACCACCGAGTTTACCCCCCCCCCCCCCCCCCCCCCCCCCCCCCCCCCCCCCCTTTTTGTTTCATGTCTATGACACCGGAGGCTATAGTAATGTCTCGCGCACCTTGTGAATGAACACAAACTGATATATAGTGCAAATGTACTGTAATGTAATGATTTAATCAACACCGTAGGAGGCAGTATTGCTCATCAGGATGAGGTCAAAAGTCAGTGGGAGAAGGAGGAGGAGTGTGGGAGTGTTTGGGGAGTGTGTAGTTGCTGTAGCTTAACAGAGCTGAGCAATGATAGAGTAGGCATTGAGACGGTTTTAGCGAATTAGCGATCTAGTTTAGCGATAGTATAGCAAGAGTGATGCGCGAAAAAGAATAGTTATAAGAAGTTGACACTGATTCAGAGGATTGACTCGCGGATCAGTGAGTGGAGGTGGAGGGGAGAGAGCGGAGACCCCGGTGAGGTCCATCTCTGCAGCCCATATTTGCGCGGGAGCATGAGCCCCGGAGCAGGGACAGCAACCTTCGCCTCTCGCAGGCGTATCCGCAGCTGTTGTTACTGATGCCTCGGATTAGTTCAGCGAAACCTGATCAATGATTTATTGGATGAGTCTCTGGTCTCTCTGGTCTCTCTGGTCTCTCTCTGGTCTCTCTCTGGTCTCTCTCTGGTCTCTCTCTGGTCTCTCTCTGGTCTCTCTGGTCTCTCTGGTCTCTCTCTGGTCTCTCTCTGGTCTCTCTCTGGTCTCTCTGGTCTCTCTCTGGTCTCTCTCTGGTCTCTCTGGTCTCTCTGGTCTCTCTCTGGTCTCTCTGGTCTCTCTCTGGTCTCTCTGGTCTCTCTCTGGTCTCTCTGGTCTCTCTGGTCTCTCTCTGGTCTCTCTCTGGTCTCTCTGGTCTCTCTCTGGTCTCTCTCTGGTCTCTCTGGTCTCTCTCTGGTCTCTCTGGTCTCTCTGGTCTCTCTCTGGTCTCTCTCTGGTCTCTCTCTGGTCTCTCTGGTCTCTCTCTGGTCTCTCTCTGGTTTCTCTCTGGTCTCTCTCTGGTCTCTCTCTGGTCTCTCTCTGGTCTCTCTCTGGTCTCTCTGGTCTCTCTGGTCTCTCTGGTCTCTCTCTGGTCTCTCTCTGGTCTCTCTCTGGTCTCTCTGGTCTCTCTCTCTGGTCTCTCTCTCTGGTCTCTCTCTGGTCTCTCTCTGGTCTCTCTCTGGTCTCTCTCTCTGGTCTCTCTCTCTGGTCTCTCTCTGGTCTCTCTGGTCTCTCTGGTCTCTCTCTCTGGTCTCTCTCTCTGGTCTCTCTCTGGTCTCTCTGGTCTCTCTGGTCTCTCTCTGGTCTCTCTGGTCTCTCTGGTCTCTCTCTGGTCTCTCTCTGGTCTCTCTCTGGTCTCTCTCTGGTCTCTCTGGTCTCTCTGGTCTCTCTGGTCTCTCTCTGGTCTCTCTCTGGTCTCTCTCTGATCTCTCTCTGGTCTCTCTCTCTCTCTCTGGTCTCTCTCTGGTCTCTCTGGTCTCTCTGGTCTCTCTCTGGTCTCTCTCTGGTCTCTCTCTGGTCTCTCTCTGGTCTCTCTCTGGTCTCTCTCTGGTCTCTCTGGTCTCTCTGGTCTCTCTGGTCTCTCTCTAGTCTCTCTCTGGTCTCTCTCTGATCTCTCTCTGGTCTCTCTGGTCTCTCTCTGGTCTCTCTCTGGTCTCTCTCTGGTCTCTCTGGTCTCTCTGGTCTCTCTCTGGTCTCTCTCTGGTCTCTCTCTGGTCTCTCTCTGGTCTCTCTGGTCTCTCTGGTCTCTCTGGTCTCTCTCTGGTCTCTCTCTGGTCTCTCTGGTCTCTCTCTGGTCTCTCTCTGGTCTCTCTGGTCTCTCTGGTCTCTCTCTGGTCTCTCTGGTCTCTCTCTGGTCTCTCTGGTCTCTCTCTGGTCTCTCTGGTCTCTCTGGTCTCTCTGGTCTCTCTCTGGTCTCTCTCTGGTCTCTCTGGTCTCTCTCTGGTCTCTCTCTGGTCTCTCTGGTCTCTCTCTGGTATCTCTGGTCTCTCTGGTCTCTCTCTGGTCTCTCTCTGGTCTCTCTCTGGTCTCTCTGGTCTCTCTCTGGTCTCTCTCTGGTCTCTCTCTCTGGTCTCTCTCTGGTCTCTCTCTGGTCTCTCTCTGGTCTCTCTCTGGTCTCTCTCTGGTCTCTCTGGTCTCTCTCTGGTCTCTCTCTGGTCTCTCTCTCTGGTCTCTCTCTCTGGTCTCTCTCTGGTCTCTCTGGTCTCTCTGGTCTCTCTCTCTGGTCTCTCTCTCTGGTCTCTCTCTCTGGTCTCTCTCTGGTCTCTCTGGTCTCTCTGGTCTCTCTCTGGTCTCTCTGGTCTCTCTGGTCTCTCCCCACTAAACATCCGACGTCCACTCAACCTCCAGATCACGTCAATATCGCGTCGGTCGGTCGTGACCTTTTATTTACGTCCAAACGACGTCTGTGCAAGGTGCGCATCTGGACGTAAAACAATGACCTCCCATATACGTGGATATGACGTTCAATCCCGACCTCCCCTAGACGTGGAAAACAGGTCATCGGCCGACCGACGCAGTACGTCTTGATCTAGCAATACAATATATAGGCTGTGAAGCGGTGTACCTGACGGTAGTGTAGTGGTTAAGCAAACGTGTGCAGCCTTGGTTACGTGAGTTTGAGCCCACGTGTGTGTGTTATTATCTTTATATGTTTGTTTTGATTTTTAACGAACAATTTTTTCCTGTTTGGTTAAAGACTAATAAACACTCAACATAGGATTACGTAGTGGCTAATAATAAAACTTGTGAATGTATGCATTTGTTGTGCTAACAATCTCAAGTTTGCAAATAAGGGGTGAGCACTTGAGATTTTATGCAAATGCATGGGTTCACAAGTTTTATTATTAGCCACTACATAATCTTATGTTGAGTGTTTATTCGTTTTTAACCAAACAGAAAAATTGTTCGCTAAAAAGTGAAAAGTCAAAAGTTTTCCGACGGGGATTTGAACCCGCGTCATTGCGACTGAAGTCTCATTACGCAACCGCTACACCACGGCCAGGCATGTTTACTGACTACTGTGAAAAAATCATAGACAACACCCTAAACAACCGACGCACACTTAAGCGAGGTTACAGCCTGACACGAGTCGGTCGAGGACCTGTTTTCCACGTCTAAACGACGTAAGGTCTGGACGTAAAGCAATGTCTTCCCAGACGTTGATATGACGTTGAATCTGTCGCTGCCCTGCTTTATTTACAATCACCCTCTCTAGCATGTACACAGAAATGTATCATTTCCACATTGAAAATAGTTGGAGACAGAAAGTAAGTTGTTTTCTCACATATACGTGGATTTGGTTAAGTATATTTTGTATATTATCTGTATTTTGAATTGCCAGTGCATGAATCTATAATAATAACGGCTGGCACTGCTCAGCTGAAAGGGAGACACCTTTTTTAGTTTTTAAGTTAAAGTTTATCCATCCATCCATTTTCTACCCTTTTAATCCATTTCTGGGTCAGGGGGGTGGCAATCAGAGATGCCACCCAAGTCTCATAGCACCAGCCCCTCACTGATCCTCTGCAGGTGGTGAGTCCACAGGAGGGCGGCTGCTCTCTGAGTGTGAGCATAGCCTTGATCTTTCAGTGGGGGCTTTGGGCAAAGTGGGGTTAAGTGTCTTGCCCAAGGACACAACGACAGCAGTCATCAGTGGGAGTCGGTGGAGAAGGTGCAGAGGTGGGAAAAAGTTAAAGTTTAAAATATGATATTGTTTTTCATATTTCAAACTATTTTTAACACATTAGAATTCTTAGGTTAGACTGTCCAACAAACTATGTGTTAAAAAAGGTTAAGATTCTTGAGTTTTAAAATAATAATTCAATTCTAAAATGTAAAGTTACTGTATATTTCACAATGGTTTATAAACTGCAAAAAGACAACAGTACTTAGTAAACTAAGTTTAAAAACAGGGAGATCAGCTTTAATATTTGGGACACTCCCATCATTTAGACACCTGTGATGTCATCAGTTGGAGTTGAGTTCAGGTGTGGGACCATGTGGGACCATAGGAGCACACAGATGTTACCTGCTGCAGAAAGAGAGTTTAATGTTCATGTATTGCTTTGTTTAATAAATTGATTTAATGTCTTCCCAGGTCTTCAATGTCAGGGACTTTCACTTCTTCTCACTGTGGCTGTTTAAATGAGCCACTACAGTCGTTATTTTTGTTATTGTTAGCTGCAAATATTAAATATCCATTCATCTGCTGGTAGCAAGCTAACTAGCGCTTGCAACGCTATTCAATTTCTTACTTTTTCTTATAAACTTTAAAACCAGCCATATGTTAATTAAAATACATTTACCTTTGCTAATGCAGTCAATTATTGTGAAATCCATAGAGTATAATTTCATGATTGTTGCAATAACTAATGTTCTGTGTGTATTCCTAATGTGTCATGTGTGTTTCAGTCTTACAGGTGTCAGACTGTGTTGAAGGTGTCAGACTGTGTTGAAGGTGTCAGACTGTGTCGAAGGTGTCAGACTGTGTCGAAGGTGTCAGACTGTGTTGAAGGAGTCAGACTGTGTTGAAGGTGTCAGACTGTGTTGAAGGTGTCAGACTGTGTTGAAGGTGTCAGACTGTGTTGAATGTGTCAGACTGTGTTGAAGGTGTCAGACTGTGTTGAAGGAGTCAGACTGTGTTGAAGGTGTCAGACTGTGTTGAAGGTGTCAGACTGTGTTGAAGGTGTCAGACTGTGTTGAATGTGTCAGACTGTGTTGAAGGTGTCAGACTGTGTTGAAGGTGTCAGACTGTGTTGAAGGTGTCAGACTGTGTTTAAGGTGTCAGACTGTGTTGAAGGTGTCAGACTGTGTGGAAGGTGTCAGACTGTGTTGAAGGTGTCAGACTGTGTTGAAGGTGTCAGACTGTGTTGAAGGTGTTCAAAGGTAAGAATCACACTCTCACACATTGATTGTTGTTCTGTATTAATATGTTGTTTTTAGAATAAACCATTATTTGGTGTATTCTCTTTGAAAACATCTATCTTTTTCTCAGATTGTTCAGCAACTCACTCAAGATGAGGGAAAAGAGCAACAAGGGGAAAATGCCCCCTCGGAAATGCGACATGTGTAGAGTAATACAGGGTAAGTAGCTTTCAGGGCTCATTTGTCCATGTGCAAAACAAATGCACATTTGCAATTGTTTTTTACATGGAATTACTCCAATGACCAAAGCCTTATCCCAAGTTTCTCAGACGGAGTGTCTTCCAGTGTCTCGAGCTAGTGCAGTGCCAAGGTTTGTATCACATGGTGATGGATCGAGTGGTTTGAGGCATTAATAGAAAGTTATGTGTTGTTATATCACTTTGCCACATTATGTTGAAACTAAACATGTTCCACATTTTCAGGTGCTGTGCTTGGACCTTGTGATGAGACTGAAGACCAAGAGAGGACACATGTTGGAACCTCAACATTCAATAAATGCATTCTTCTGCCTTTCAGATTGTGTTTTTACATCTGGGGAACCTAGAGTGTAGCTTGTGCCTGTTTTAATACTGATCCAAACATAGGCGCTACAATCATGTTTTTTTACTTTGGCATGAACTGTTCAGTACAGTAGTGTTCATAACACTCTATGGTTTAACTTGTACTTTGATGTAGAGAAACATGATTTTTAATGCAGCTCCATTTGCAATAATGACTGATATCCTTCTACTACAGTTGTTCTAATGATTGTTGAATGCTGTGTTTATCGTTTATTGGCCAGAGTCAGAACTAAACATGATAAAGCTGCATTTCAGATTCACAAGGCTAAAATCTGGAACGGTCTTTTTGGAAATGTGAGACAGGCTTCTTCTTTGACAATGTTAAAATCCAGGTTTAAAACACTTCTGTTTCTGCTTCAACTGAGAGATTTTATGAGAGATTTTATTTGTTTCTTTTTAATTTACAGTCAATATTTATAATTGTAATGCCTTGTTTGATTGTTTCTATCTTTTGTTCAGTGCTTTGAGTTTCCTTTTGTTTTGACTGTGCTATACAAATAAACTTGCCTTGCCTATTGCAAAAAGTATGTCTCGACCAGTGAGTGATTCTGCAGAGGTTAAGTAGGTCAATAGGACTGTAAATGAACGTCATATAAACGTCAATATTTTGGTCATATAAGACGTCGAGAGGACGTCGGACCCGACCGGTTCTGTACCACATTCAAACCTTGAATGAAGTGGCCGCGACGTCATTTGAACGTCCAGATAACGTCCAGATGACGTTGAAATGACAGTTTTGACATCTGCTTGCTTAGTGGGAACAACGGAAAACGAACGTCATATGAAGGCAATATTTTGGTCATATAAGACGTTGATAGGACGTCAGACCCGACCGGTTCTGTACCACATTGCAACCTTGAATTGACGTGCCATCAACGTAACATTTGGAGGTTGAAGTGACGTCAGGAAACGACGTCGAGAAAACTTTCATTCTGCACCCACCAGTGACCTATATTCTACGTCGGACAACGACGTTCAAATTACGTTGATTCAACGTCGGCTTGCTTAGTGGGTCTCTGGTCTCTCTCTGGTCTCTCTCTGGTCTCTCTCTGATCTCTCTCTGGTCTCTCTGGTCTCTCTCTGGTCTCTCTCTGGTCTCTCTCTGGTCTCTCTCTGGTCTCTCTCTGGTCTCTCTCTGGTCTCTCTGGTCTCTCTGGTCTCTCTCTGGTCTCTCTGGTCTCTCTGGTCTCTCTCTGGTCTCTCTCTGGTCTCTCTCTGATCTCTCTCTGGTCTCTCTCTGGTCTCTCTGGTCTCTCTCTGGTCTCTCTCTGGTCTCTCTCTGGTCTCTCTCTGGTCTCTCTCTGGTCTCTCTCTGGTCTCTCTCTGGTCTCTCTCTGATCTCTCTCTGGTCTCTCTGGTCTCTCTCTGGTCTCTCTCTGGTCTCTCTCTGGTCTCTCTCTGGTCTCTCTCTGGTCTCTCTCTGGTCTCTCTGGTCTCTCTGGTCTCTCTCTGGTCTCTCTCTGGTCTCTCTCTGATCTCTCTCTGGTCTCTCTGGTCTCTCTCTGGTCTCTCTCTGGTCTCTCTCTGGTCTCTCTCTGGTCTCTCTCTGGTCTCTCTGGTCTCTCTGGTCTCTCTCTGGTCTCTCTCTGGTCTCTCTCTGGTCTCTCTGGTCTCTCTCTGGTCTCTCTGGTCTCTCTGGTATGATACAGTGCATCCAGAAAGTATTCACAGAGTTTCACTTTTTCCACAGTTTGTTTTGTTACAACCTTATTCCAAGATTGATTAAATAAAAAAATGTCCTCACATTTCTACACAACAGCCCATGATGACATCATGGAAATAGTTTTGAGATTCTTTCAAATGTATTAACAATAAAAACTAAGGTTGCACATGTACCTAAGTATTCACAGCCTTTGCTTAAGACTTTGTTGATGCACCTTTGGAGCAATTACAGCCTCAAGTCTTTGTGACTATGATGCCACAAGCTTGGCACACCTGTCTTTGGGCAGTTTTGGCCCATTCCTCTTTGCAGCATCTCTCAAGCTCCATCCAGTTGGACGGGGAGTGTCGGTGCACAGCCATGTTCAGATCTCTACAGAGATGTTCAGTTGGATTCAAGTCTGGGCTCTGGGCCACTCCAGGACATTCACAGAGTTGTCCTGAAGCCACTTCTTTGTTATCGTGGCTGTGCTTAGGGTCGTTGTCCTGCTGAAAGATGAACCGTCGCCCCAGTCTGAGGTCAGGAGCCCAGTCTGAGGTCAGGAGCCCAGTCTGAGGTCAGGAGCCCAGTCTGAGGTCAGGAGCCCAGTCTGAGGTCAGGAGCCCAGTCTGAGGTCAGGAGCCCAGTCTGAGGTCAGGAGCCCAGTCTGAGGTCAGGAGCCCAGTCTGAGGTCAGGAGCCCAGTCTGAGGTCAGGAGCCCAGTCTGAGGTCAGGAGCCCAGTCTGAGGTCAGGAGCCCAGTCTGAGGTCAGGAGCCCAGTCTGAGGTCAAGAGCTCTGGAGCAGGTTTTCATCCAGGATGTCTCTGTACATTTATACATTCATCTTTCCCTGTGTCTAGACTGGTTTCAGGGGGAGGACAAATGCCCAAAAATAACAACTGCAAACCGCTTTGACTCTGGTCTGAGAAAGACCACTTTCACTTACTTACTTAACCCAGTCTAACCCAGTCTGACCCAGTCTAACCCAGTCTGACCCAGTCTAACCCAGTCTGACCCAGTCTGACCCAGTCTGACCCAGTCTAACCCAGTCTAACCCAGTCTAACCCAGTCTGACCCAGTCTAACCCAGTCTGACCCAGTCTAACCCGGTCTAACCCAGTCTAACCCAGTCTAACCCAGTCTGACCCAGTCTAACCCAGTCTGACCCAGTCTAACCCAGTCTAACCCAGTCTGACCCAGTCTAACCCAGTCTAACCCAGTCTGACCCAGTCTAACCCAGTCTAACCCAGTCTGACCCAGTCTGACCCAGTCTAACCCAGTCTAACCCAGTTTGACCCAGTCTAACCCAGTCTAACCCAGTCTTACCTGCGGTGGAGCTGACAGTGGTCGTGTCCTGAGGCTCCTGAGGCTCTTTCCTCTGAGACATCTCTGCTGCTCTGCTCCAGACCCCACAGCGGGTCGAGACCCACACCTGGACCCCCCACACCACCACCACCACACACAGACACACACACACATACGCACGCACACACACATACACAGTCACACACACAATAGCACACACGCACACAGTCACACACACAATAACACACACACACAGTTACACACACACGCACACACACACACACACACAATAACACACACACACACAGTCACACACACAATAACACACACACATACGCACACACACAATTACACACACACACAGTCACACACACAATAACACACACACATACGCACACACACAATAACACACACACATGCACACACACAATAACACACACACACAGTTACACACACAATAACACACACACACATGCACACACACAATAATACACACACACAGTTACACACACAATAACACACACACACATGCACACACACAATAACACACACACACAGTTACACACACAATAACACACACACACAGACACACACAATAACACACACACGTACGCACACATCATCTCAGCGGCCGTCGTCTGAGAGGATTGGACAAAGTTAGAGATTCTCCAACAACAGGACCTGCAGCAACAACAGAGCCTTCGTATCAAAGCCATTGGTCCAGAAGAAGCAGAAAGTCCAATGTCCCTAATGTCCCCCATAAATGTCCAGAATTATCCCATAAATCCTTCTGCATCTGACTCAGAACAGAATGACTCAAAGTCTGGAAATATTCCTAAAGCATTTCAATAACAATATTTATTTTTTGAAGACAGTGAGACTGTTTAGTTTCTGAAATGAAAGCAGTCCTTGTGTAAACTTGTGTTTCCTCCACACTCCGCACACTGCAGTTCTGTAGTTAAAGTGATCGATATTATTCATAACTGCATTTGGTAAAACAGGATGAAAATGATCATTCAGTCACTCTGAGCTGCAGGACTTTAGTCCAACAGTAGGTGTCGCTCTTGAGCTGATTTCAGAGTCTGCAGCTGAAGTTCGTCTCCTCATAAACTATAGTTAACATGGATATATACTTAAAACATAGATACCATAGACCTACCATAGACCTACCATAGACCTCCCATAGACCTACCATAGACCTACCATAGACCTCCCATAGACCTCCCATAGACCTACCATAGACCTACCATAGACCTACCATAGACCTCCCATAGACCTACCATTGACCTCCCATAGACCTACCATAGACCTACCATAGACCTACCATAGACCTACCATAGACCTCCCATAGACCTACCATAGACCTCCCATAGACCTACCATAGACCTACCATAGACCTCCCATAGACCTACCATAGACCTCCCATAGACCTACCATAGACCTCCCATAGACCTCCCATAGACCTACCATAGACCTCCCATAGACCTCCCATAGACCTCCCATAGACCTACCATAGACCTCCCATAGACCTCCCATAGACCTACCATAGACCTCCCATAGACCTACCATAGACCTCCCATAGACCTACCATTGACCTCCCATAGACCTACCATAGACCTCCCATAGACCTACCATAGACCTACCATAGACCTCCCATAGACCTACCATAGACCTCCCATAGACCTACCATTGACCTCCCATAGACCTACCATAGACCTACCATAGACCTCCCATAGACCTACCATAGACCTCCCATAGACCTACCATAGACCTCCCATAGACCTCCCATAGACCTCCCATAGACCTACCATAGACCTCCCATAGACCTCCCATAGACCTACCATAGACCTCCCATAGACCTACCATTGACCTCCCATAGACCTACCATTGACCTCCCATAGACCTACCATAGACCTAACATAGACCTCCCATAGACCTCCCATAGACCTCCCATAGACCTACCATAGACCTTCCATAGACCTACCATTGACCTCCCATAGACCTCCCATAGACCTACCATAGACCTTCCATAGACCTACCATAGACCTACCATAGACCTTCCATAGACCTACCATTGACCTCCCATAGACCTCCCATAGACCTACCATTGACCTCCCATAGACCTCCCATAGACCTACCATAGACCTACCATAGACCTAACATAACCTCCCATAGACCTACCATTGACCTCCCATAGACCTACCATTGATCTACCCTAGACCTACCATAGACCTCAGACAGCAGCAGACAGCAGCAGACAGCAGACAGCAGCAGACAGCAGACAGCAGCAGACAGCAGCAGACAGCAGCAGACAGCAGCAGACAGCAGACAGCAGACAGCAGCAGACAGCAGACAGCAGCAGACAGCAGCAGACAGCAGCAGACAGCAGCAGACAGCAGACAGCAGCAGACAGCAGACAGCAGCAGACAGCAGCAGACAGCAGACAGCAGCAGACAGCAGCAGACAACAGACAGCAGCAGACAGCAGCAGACAGCAGCAGACAGCAGACAGCAGCAGACAGCAGACAGCAGCAGACAGCAGCAGACAGCAGCAGACAGCAGACAGCAGACAGCAGACAGCAGCAGACAGCAGCAGACAGCAGCAGACAGCAGACAGCAGCAGACAGCAGACAGCAGCAGACAGCAGCAGACAGCAGACAGCAGCAGACAGCAGCAGACAACAGCAGACAGCAGACAGCAGACAGCAGACAGCAGCAGACAGCAGCAGACAGCAGACAGCAGCAGACAGCAGCAGACAGCAGCAGACAGCAGACAGCAGACAGCAGCAGACAGCAGACAGCAGCAGACAGCAGCAGACAGCAGCAGACAGCAGACAGCAGACAGCAGCAGACAGCAGCAGACAGCAGCAGACAGCAGCAGACAGCAGTCAGCAGACAGCAGCAGACAGCAGACAACAGACAGCAGCAGACAACAGACAGCAGCAGACAGCAGACAGCAGCAGACAGCAGACAGCAGCAGACAGCAGCAGACAGCAGTCAGCAGCAGACAGCAGTAGAAAGCAGTCAGCAGCAGACAGCAGTAGACAGCAGACAGCAGACAACAGACAGCAGCAGACAGCAGACAACAGACAGCAGCAGACAGCAGTAGACAGCAGCAGACCGCAGCAGACAACAGACAACAGACAGCAGCAGACAGCAGCAGACAACAGACAACAGACAGCAGCAGACAGCAGCAGACAGCAGCAGACAGCAGACAGCAGCAGACAGGAGCAGACAGCAGCAGACAGCAGCAGACAGCAGCAGACAGCAGCAGACAGCAGCAGTCAGCAGCAGTCAGCAGACAGCAGCAGACAACAGACAACAGACAACAGACAGCAGCAGACAGCAGCAGACAGCAGACAGCAGCAGACAGGAGCAGACAGCAGCAGACAGCAGCAGACAGCAGCAGACAGCAGCAGTCAGCAGCAGACAGCAGCAGACAGCAGCAGACAGCAGCAGACAGCAGACAGCAGCAGACAGCAGACAGCAGACAGCAGCAGACAGCAGAGCAGACAGACAGACAGCAGCAGCAGCAGACAGCAGCAGACAGCAGACAGCAGACAGCAGCAGACAGCAGCAGACAGCAGACAGCAGACAGCAGACAGCAGCAGACAGCAGCAGACAGCAGCAGACAGCAGAGCAGCAGACAGCAGACAGCAGCAGACAGCAGACAGCAGCAGACAGCAGCAGACAGCAGACAGCAGCAGACAGCAGCAGACAGCAGACAGCAGCAGACAGCAGCAGACAGCAGACAGCAGACAGCAGCAGACAGCAGCAGACAGCAGCAGACAGCAGCAGACAGCAGCAGACAACAGACAGCAGACAGCAGCAGACAGCAGCAGACAGCAGACAGCAGACAGCAGCAGACAGCAGCAGACAGCAGCAGACAACAGCAGCAGCAGACAGCAGCAGACAGCAGCAGACAGCAGATAGCAGACAGCAGCAGACAACAGACAGCAGCAGACAGCAGCAGACAGCAGCAGGCAGCAGCAGACAGCAGCAGACAGCAGCAGACAGCAGCAGACAGCAGACAGCAGCAGACAGCAGCAGACAGCAGACAGCAGCAGACAGCAGCAGACAACAGCAGACAGCAGACAGCAGCAGACAGCAGCAGACAGCAGACAGCAGACAGCAGCAGACAGCAGCAGACAACAGACAGCAGCAGACAGCAGCAGACAGCAGCAGGCAGCAGCAGACAGCAGCAGACAGCAGCAGACAGCAGCAGACACCAGCAGTCAGCAGCAGTCAGCAGACAGCAGCAGACAGCAGACAGCAGCAGACAGCAGACAGCAGCAGGCAGCAGCAGACAGCAGTCAGCAGACAGCAGCAGACAGCAGACAACAGACAGCAGCAGACAGCAGCAGACAACAGACAGCAGCAGACAGCAGACAGCAGCAGACAGCAGACAGCAGACAGCAGCAGACAGCAGACAGCAGCAGACAGCAGCAGACAGCAGACAGCAGCAGACAGCAGCAGACAGCAGTCAGCAGCAGACAGCAGTAGACAGCAGACAGCAGACAACAGACAGCAGCAGACCGCAGCAGACAACAGACAACAGACAGCAGCAGACAGCAGCAGACAACAGACAACAGACAGCAGCAGACAGCAGCAGACAACAGACAACAGACAACAGACAGCAGCAGACAGCAGCAGACAGCAGACAGCAGCAGACAGGAGCAGACAGCAGTCAGCAGCAGACAGCAGTAGACAGCAGACAGCAGCAGACAGCAGACAGCAGACAACAGACAGCAGCAGACAGCAGACAGCAGACAACAGACAGCAGCAGACAGCAGACAACAGACAGCAGCAGACAGCAGTAGACAGCAGCAGACCGCAGCAGACAACAGACAACAGACAGCAGCAGACAGCAGCAGACAGCAGTAGACAGCAGACAGCAGACAACAGACAACAGACAGCAGCAGACAGCAGCAGACAGCAGACAGCAGCAGACAGGAGCAGACAGCAGCAGACAGCAGCAGACAGCAGACAGCAGCAGACAGCAGACAGCAGCAGACAGGAGCAGACAGCAGCAGACAGCAGCAGACAGCAGACAGCAGACAGCAGCAGACAGCAGACAGCAGACAGCAGCAGACAGCAGACAGCAGACAGCAGCAGACAGCAGACAGCAGACAGCAGACAGCAGCAGACAGCAGACAGCAGACAGCAGCAGACAGGAGCAGACAGCAGCAGACAGCAGCAGACAGCAGACAGCAGCAGACAACAGACAGCAGCAGACAGCAGACAGCAGACAGCAGCAGACAGCAGGCAGCAGACAGCAGCAGACAGCAGACAGCAGACAGCAGCAGACAGGAGCAGACAGCAGCAGACAGCAGCAGACAGCAGACAGCAGCAGGCAGCAGCAGACAGCATCAGAGAGCAGCAGCAGGCAGCAGCAGACAGCAGCAGACAGGAGCAGACAGCAGCAGACAGCAGACAGCAGACAGCAGCAGACAGGAGCAGACCAGCAGAGAGCAGCAGCAGGCAGCAGCAGACAGCAGACAGCAGCAGTCAGCAGCAGTCAGCAGCAGACAGCAGCAGACAGCAGCAGTCAGCAGCAGACAGCAGCAGACAGCAGCAGACAGCAGCAGACAGCAGACAGCAGCAGACAGCAGCAGACAGCAGCAGACAGCAGCAGACAGCAGACAGCAGACAGCAGCAGACAGCAGCAGACAACAGACAGCAGCAGACAGCAGACAGCAGCAGACAGCAGCAGACAGCAGACAGCAGACAGCAGCAGACAGCAGCAGACAGCAGCAGACAGCAGACAGCAGACAGCAGACAGCAGCAGACAGCAGACAGCAGCAGACAGCAGCAGACAGCAGCAGACAGCAGACAGCAGCAGACAGCAGCAGACAGCAGACAGCAGCAGACAGCAGACAGCAGACAGCAGACAGCAGCAGACAGCAGCAGACAGCAGACAGCAGACAGCAGCAGACAGCAGCAGACAGCAGCAGACAGCAGCAGACAACAGACAGCAGACAGCAGCAGACAGCAGCAGACAGCAGACAGCAGACAGCAGCAGACAGCAGCAGACAGCAGCAGACAACAGACAGCAGCAGACAGCAGACAGCAGCAGACAGCAGCAGACAGCAGATAGCAGACAGCAGCAGACAACAGACAGCAGCAGACAGCAGCAGACAGCAGCAGGCAGCAGCAGACAGCAGCAGACAGCAGCAGACAGCAGCAGTCAGCAGCAGTCAGCAGACAGCAGCAGACAGCAGACAGCAGCAGACAGCAGCAGACAGCAGACAGCAGCAGACAGCAGCAGACAACAGCAGACAGCAGACAGCAGCAGACAGCAGCAGTCAGCAGACAGCAGCAGACAGCAGACAGCAGCAGACAGCAGCAGACAGCAGACAGCAGCAGACAGCAGCAGACAACAGCAGACAGCAGACAGCAGCAGACAGCAGCAGACAGCAGCAGACAGCAGTCAGCAGACAGCAGACAGCAGCAGACAGCAGCAGACAGCAGCAGACAGCAGACAGCAGACAGCAGCAGACAGCAGCAGACAGCAGACAGCAGCAGACAGCAGCAGACAGCAGTCAGCAGACAGCAGCAGACAGCAGACAACAGACAGCAGCAGACAACAGACAGCAGCAGACAGCAGACAGCAGCAGACAGCAGACAGCAGCAGACAGCAGCAGACAGCAGTCAGCAGCAGACAGCAGTAGAAAGCAGTCAGCAGCAGACAGCAGTAGACAGCAGACAGCAGACAACAGACAGCAGCAGACAGCAGACAACAGACAGCAGCAGACAGCAGTAGACAACAGACAACAGACAGCAGCAGACAGCAGACAACAGACAACAGACAGCAGCAGACAGCAGCAGACAGCAGCAGACAGCAGACAGCAGCAGACAGGAGCAGACAGCAGCAGACAGCAGCAGACAGCAGCAGACAGCAGCAGACAGCAGCAGTCAGCAGCAGTCAGCAGACAGCAGCAGACAGCAGACAGCAGCAGACAGCAGCAGACAGCAGCAGACAGCAGCAGACAGCAGCAGACAACAGACAGCAGCAGACAGCAGCAGACAGCAGACAGCAGACAGCAGCAGACAGCAGCAGACAACAGACAGCAGCAGACAGCAGCAGACAGCAGACAGCAGCAGCAGACAGCAGCAGACAGCAGCAGACAGCAGCAGACAGCAGCAGACACCAGCAGTCAGCAGCAGCAGCAGACAGCAGACAGCAGCAGACAGCAGACAGCAGCAGACAGCAGCAGACAGCAGTCAGCAGACAGCAGCAGACAGCAGACAACAGACAGCAGCAGACAGCAGCAGACAACAGACAGCAGCAGACAGCAGACAGCAGCAGACAGCAGACAGCAGACAGCAGCAGACAGCAGACAGCAGCAGACAGCAGCAGACAGCAGACAGCAGCAGACAGCAGCAGACAGCAGTCAGCAGCAGACAGCAGTAGACAGCAGACAGCAGACAACAGACAGCAGCAGACCGCAGCAGACAACAGACAACAGACAGCAGCAGACAGCAGCAGACAGCAGCAGACAACAGACAACAGACAGCAGCAGACAGCAGCAGACAACAGACAACAGACAGCAGCAGACAGCAGCAGACAGCAGACAGCAGCAGACAGGAGCAGACAGCAGTCAGCAGCAGACAGCAGTAGACAGCAGACAGCAGCAGACAGCAGACAGCAGACAACAGACAGCAGCAGACAGCAGACAACAGACAGCAGCAGACAGCAGTAGACAGCAGCAGACCGCAGCAGACAACAGACAACAGACAGCAGCAGACAGCAGTAGACAGCAGACAGCAGACAACAGACAGCAGCAGACAGCAGCAGACAGCAGACAGCAGCAGACAGGAGCAGACAGCAGCAGACAGCAGCAGACAGCAGACAGCAGCAGACAGCAGACAGCAGCAGACAGGAGCAGACAGCAGCAGACAGACAGCAGACAGCAGCAGACAGCAGACAGCAGCAGACAGCAGACAGCAGACAGCAGCAGACAGCAGACAGCAGCAGACAGCAGACAGCAGACAGCAGCAGACAGCAGACAGCAGACAGCAGCAGACAGCAGACAGCAGACAGCAGCAGACAGGAGCAGACAGCAGCAGACAGCAGCAGACAGCAGACAGCAGCAGACAGCAGCAGACAGCAGCAGACAGCAGACAGCAGCAGACAGCAGACAGCAGCAGACAGCAGACAGCAGACAGCAGCAGACAGCAGACAGCAGACAGCAGCAGACAGCAGACAGCAGACAGCAGCAGACAGGAGCAGACAGCAGCAGACAGCAGCAGACAGCAGACAGCAGCAGGCAGCAGCAGACAGCAGCAGAGAGCAGCAGCAGGCAGCAGCAGACAGCAGCAGACAGGAGCAGACAGCAGCAGACAGCAGACAGCAGACAGCAGCAGACAGGAGCAGACAGCAGACAGCAGCAGAGAGCAGCAGCAGGCAGCAGCAGACAGCAGACAGCAGCAGTCAGCAGCAGTCAGCAGCAGACAGCAGCAGACAGCAGCAGACAGCAGCAGACAGCAGCAGACAGCAGCAGACAGCAGCAGACACCGTGGGCGGCACGGTGGCTGAGTGGATAGCACTCTCGCCTCTCAGCAAGAAGGTCCTGGGTTCGAATCCCGGTTGGGCCAGGGCCTTTCTGAGTGGAGTTTGCATGTTCTCCCCGTGTCTGCGTAGGTTTCCTCCGGGTGCTCCGGTTTCCCCTACCACTAAAAATATGTACAATAGGTCTGGCATGTGCCTCCTGTACTGGCGACCCCCACTCCCAAAAAAAATAAATAAACAATTGTAAACCGCTTTGAGACTCCGATGTGTAGTGAAAAGGCGGTATATAAATAAAGATTACCTAAATAAAGATTACTTAAGCAGACAGGAGCAGACAGCAGCAGACAGGAGTAGACAACAGCAGTCAGCAGCAGTCAGCAGCAGCAGGCAGCAGCAGACAGCAGACAGGAGCAGACCATAGACTGTACATATTAACAGACGTAGCCACGCCTGTCTCCGCTGTTCTAACTAATGGGCCAAAAATTGGGCTTTCATGGAGTGATTCAAAATGGCCGCGGGGGCTGGAAAATGTGAAAAAACGCATCTGTGCATGCGTCAGCTGCACGAGCTCCATTCATTTGAACGAGAGACTTCTAAAGTCCACAGCGACTAAACTAGACTGGTCCAGAACACTCAGCATTGACACACATGTGGAACGGAGCTTTGGGCCAAGAGACAACTTTTGGACCATCCTGTAAAGACGTTTTCCAGAGGTAAGAAGATGCTATATGTTAGCATTGGCTAATTCTTATTCCCCCACAGGCCCGGGGTGGTACTGCAGCATGTCAGCGCACGTCATTTTGGACACTTTTGAGCCGGGACCCGCCCACACTGGAGCGTTCAGTCTTACTCTGATTTGGTTAAAACAAACAGAACGTACAGTAACGGTCGACAGATCAATTTAGTGACTGAAGCAGTTTTACACACGATAAGACGATAGCCAAGAGGTTCAACGTTACTATGTTCATTTGTACTATTTATCTGTTTATCTAATTATGTAGAGAGGACACTTAATCACGAACACAGAGAACAGTCTGGGGCATAATGAAAAAACAGTCTATAATGTCATTTACGTCGACACATGAGCCACATACACACTGCTGGGAACATTCAGAGATTCCAACAAACTAACCTGTTTTTCTGTGAAAGGCGCTATATAAATAAATATTACTTACTTAAAACAATCTGTAGTTTTTGAGCTGAGGAGAAACACCAGATCTGCCTGAAATAATCCAGTGATCCCCACAGACTGTGTAAAGATGGACAGTGCTACCTCAGGCTCAGTGAAGCCCAGCAGGGAAGTGCTCATGGACAAAGTTTTGCTCCAACTCACTCTGGCTCCTTCTGACTTACATTGAGAAGTAAACTCACACCCTTTTGGGTTTAAATAATTCGTTGTTAGCGCTCTCTTCAATCATATCTTTTGACATTGTCTTTGCAAATCCAGATCGGAGGATGCCTTGCCCTGGTTACACCGTGAAGCAAACGCCGTCGGAAACAAATGCCCATATAAGGATATTGGCCGCTTCCATATTCAGCAAACAGTCCACTCCTAGTACAAAGTATAAGGTCCTCTCACTAAGGAAACGTTTTCAGCTGATGGCCTTCTCTGTGCGCGCTGTCCGGGTTTAGAACACAATACAACATATTAGATCCCATTTACAGTAAAACCACATTGGAATAACTGCGTGAGGCTGCCCCAGTGAGTACCAGAGAAGGTAGTGCCAGAGCTCGGGCCACAGCACCTCCTCACAAACAGAAGCCTCCTTTATCCTGCCAACACCTCCTCACAAACAGACGCCTCCTTTATCCTGCCAACACCTCCTCACAAACAGAAGCCTCCTTCATCCTGCCAACACCTCCTCACAAACAGACGCCTCCTTTATCCTGCCAGCACCTCCTCACAAACAGAAGCCTCCTTTATCCTGCCAACACCTCCTCACAAACAGAAGCCTCCTTTATCCTGCCAGCACCTCCTCACAAACAGAAGCCTCCTTTATCCTGCCAACACCTCCTCACAAACAGAAGCCTCCTTTATCCTGCCAGCACCTCCTCACAAACAGAAGCCTCCTTTATCCTGCCAACACCTCCTCACAAACAGAAGCCTCCTTTATCCTGCCAACACCTCCTCACAAACAGAAGCCTCCTTTATCCTGCCAACACCTCCTCACAAACAGAAGCCTCCTTTATCCTGCCAACACCTCCTCACAAACAGAAGCCTCCTTTATCCTGCCAACACCTCCTCACAAACAGAAGCCTCCTTTATCCTGCCAACACCTCCTCACAAACAGACGCCTCCTTTATCCTGCCAGCACCTCCTCACAAACAGAAGCCTCCTTTATCCTGCCAACACCTCCTCACAAACAGACGCCTCCTTTATCCTGCCAACACCTCCTCACAAACAGACGCCTCCTTTATCCTGCCAACACCTCCTCACAAACAGAAGCATCACCCATGTAGAGTTTTCGGGTCAGTGCTTTTGTCCTGTGACCTACTTATGATTGTGATGTTGAAACTACCTTTGTCGTACATGTATGTGTGTGTACATGTATGTGTGTGTACTTGTATGTGTGTGTACATGTATGTGTGTGTACATATATGTGTGTGTACATGTATGTGTGTACATGTATGTGTGTGTACATGTATGTGTGTACATGTATGTGTGTGTACATGTATGTGTGTGTACATGTATGTGTGTGTGTACAGTATGTGTGTGTACATGTATGTGTGTGTACATGTGTGTGTGTGTACATGTATGTGTGTACATGTATGTGTGTGTGTGTGTACATGTATGTGTGTGTACATGTATGTGTGTGTGTGTGTGTGTACATGTATGTGTGTGTACATGTATGTGTGTGTACATGTATGTGTGTGTGTACATGTATGTGTGTGTACATGTATGTGTGTGTACATGTATGTGTGTGTGTACATGTATGTGTGTGTACATGTATGTGTGTGTACATGTATGTGTGTGTACATGTATGTGTGTGTGTACATGTATGTGTGTGTACATGTATGTGTGTGTACATGTATGTGTGTGTGTACATGTATGTGTGTGTACATGTATGTGTGTGTACATGTATGTGTGTGTGTACATGTATGTGTGTGTACATGTATGTGTGTGTACATGTATGTGTGTGTACATGTATGTGTGTGTACATGTATGCGTGTGTACATGTATGTGTGTGTACATGTATGTGTGTGTGTGTACATGTATGTGTGTGTACATGTATGTGTGTGTACATGTATGTGTGTGTACATGCATGTGTGTGTACATATATGTGTGTGTGTGTACATGTATGTGTGTGTACATGTATGTGTGTGTACATGTATGTGTGTGTACATGTATGTGTGTGTACATGTATGTGTGTGTGTGTGTACATGTATGTGTGTGTACATGTATGTGTGTGTGTACATGTATGTGTGTGTACATGTATGTGTGTGTACATGTATGTGTGTGTGTACATGTATGTGTGTGTACATGTATGTGTGTGTGTACATGTATGTGTGTGTGTACATGTATGTGTGTGTACATGTATGTGTGTGTACATGTATGTGTGTGTGTGTACATGTGTGTACATGTGTGTGTGTGTACATGTATGTGTGTGTGTGTACATGTGTGTATGTGTGTGTGTGTACATGTATGTGTGTGTACATGTATGTGTGTGTACATGTATGTGTGTGTGTACATGTATGTGTGTGTACATGTATGTGTGTGTACATGTATGTGTGTGTACATGTATGTGTGTGTACATGTATGTGTGTGTGTACATGTATGTGTGTGTACATGTATGTGTGTGTGAACATGTATGTGTGTGTACATGCATGTGTGTATACATGTATGTGTGTGTGTACATGTATGTGTGTGTACATGCATGTGTGTGTGTGTACATGTATGTGTGTGTACATGTATGTGTGTGTACATATATGTGTGTGTGTACATGTATGTGTGTGTACATGTATGTGTGTGTGAACATGTATGTGTGTGTACATGCATGTGTGTATACATGTATGTGTGTGTGTACATGTATGTGTGTGTACATGCATGTGTGTGTGTGTACATGTATGTGTGTGTACATGTATGTGTGTGTACATATATGTGTGTGTGTACATGTATGTGTGTGTAGATGTATGTGTGTGTACATGCATGTGTGTGTGTACATGTATGTGTGTGTACATGCATGTGTGTGTGTGTACATGTATGTGTGTGTACATGCATGTGTGTGTGTACATGTATGTGTGTGTACATGCATGTGTGTGTGTACATGTATGTGTGTGTGTACATGTATGTGTGTGTACATATATGTGTGTGTACATGTATGTGTGTGTACATGTATGTGTGTGTACATGCATTGGTGTGTGTACATGTATGTGTGTGTACATGCATGTGTGTGTGTGTACATGTATGTGTGTGTACATGCATGTGTGTGTGTACATGTATGTGTGTGTACATGTATGTGTGTGTACATGCATGTGTGTGTGTGTACATGTATGTGTGTGTACATGCATGTGTGTGTGTACATGTATGTGTGTGTACATGTGTTTCATGTTAGGCCTGTTTTAGACTCAGTTTGGTGTAAAATCTGTTTTCATTATTGTTGTGAAAAGTTTGAAAACCACAAACTGTGATTATTGTTGTGATTTGAGAACGTCGGAAAGTCCTGGACACTGTGAGAAACTTCCACTTTACATAACGGTAGAAAAAACCTGGAATTTGAAGCATTTTATTAACTGCATTTTGAACATACTTTTGGTCCTGGAAACATTATTTTCTGCTTCTCGGGGAACACTTAAACGCCTCAACACAAAAACACTGCAGCTTGAACTGGGACTGACCTGGTTGGCAGCCTCAGTGGAAAGAAAGGAACTGAACTCTTCCTCTGCTCCTCCTCCTCCTCTTCCTCTTCCTCCCTCTCCTCCTCTCCCTCTCTTCCTCCTCCTCCTCCTCATCTTCATCCTCCTCCTCCTCCTCCTCCTCCTCCTCCTCCCTCCAACAGACTGTCCCGGGCCCTCGGCAGTGACACTTTCATGTCCCGTCCAAAAGCATATGAAGACATTTGGAGACAGTTGGAGAGAGCGTTAGACGACACTCTGTGGTTCGATGGCAGTGGATCAAGGAGTTCTTAGAGATCAGAGACTTGCTGCAATGCATCATGGGTCAAACAGAGGTCGACTAATGATATTTTGGATGCATCTGATGCAAACTGGAAGCATGAATAAGTATTCTGCCAAAGAAAAGACACAGCAGCTCTGCTTGTTACAAGGCATATAGCACAGGGACTGGCCTCCTACTGGGACTCTGAGGAGCACAGGGACTGGCCTCCTACTGGGAATCTGAGGAGCACAGGGACTGGCCTCCTACTGGGACTCTGAGGAGCACAGGGACTGGCCTCCTGCTGGGACTCTGAGGAGCACAGGGACTGGCCTCCTGCTGGGACTCTGAGGAGCACAGGGACTGGCCTCCTGCTGGGACTCTGAGGAGCACAGGGACTGGCCTCCTACTGGGACTCTGAGGAGCACAGGGACTGGCCTCCTACTGGGACTCTGAGGAGCACAGGGACTGGCCTCCTGTTGGGACTCTGAGGAGCACAGGGACTGGCCTCCTACTGGGACTCTGAGGAGCACAGGGACTGGCCTCCTGTTGGGACTCTGAGGAGCACAGGGACTGGCCTCCTATTGGGACTCTGAGGAGCACAGGGACTGGACTCCTGCTGGGACTCTGAGGAGCACAGGGACTGGACTCCTGCTGGGACTCTGAGGAGCATAGGGACTGGACTCCTGCTGGGACTCTGAGGAGCATAGGGACTGGACTCCTGCTGGGACTCTGAGGAGCATAGGGACTGGACTCCTGCTGGGACTCTGAGGAGCACAGGGACCGGCCTCCTGCTGGGAATCTGAGGAGCATAGGGACTGGACTCCTGCTGGGACTCTGAGGAGCACAGGGACTGGCCTCCAGCTGGGACTCTGAGGAGCACAGGGACTGGCCTCCAGCTGGTCCCAGAGTCAGACCTTGACATGGAGAGGCAGTGATTCAAATCCACTAAACAAAAACGAGCCAAGACAGCTACGCACACACAGAGAGAACAAGCAAACTCCGCACAGAAAGGCCTGGAGGTGGAATCAAAGGACAGAGGCAGAGGCAGAGGCAGAGGCAGAGGCAGAGACAGAGGCAGAGACAGAGGCAGAGACAGAGACAGAGGCAGAGACAGAGGCAGAGGCAGAGGCAGAGGCAGAGACAGAGACAGAGACAGAGGCAGAGGCAGAGGCAGAGGCAGAGGCAGAGACAGAGGCAGAGGCAGAGGCAGAGGCAGAGACAGAGACAGAGACAGAGGCAGAGACAGAGGCAGAGGCAGAGGCAGAGGCAGAGGAAGAGGAAGAGGAAGAGGCAGAGACAGAGACAGAGGCAGAGACAGAGGCAGAGACAGAGGCAGAGGCAGAGGCAGAGGCAGAGGAAGAGGAAGAGGAAGAGGCAGGGGCAAGGGCAAGGGCAGAGAACCACACAATTTGCAGTAATGGGAGGTCAAGCATAAATGTACCGTCCACTGTCATGGCAACGGGAATAACACACAGCTCCATAATGTGCAGTTTACACACACGCCAAAACACAGGTTTGGTTTTCTGATCCTGACCATAAACCCGAGTCCTGCTCACAGATCGCACCAGGCCTTGGTCCTTGGCTTGGCTTTGCTGCATTGAAAGATGCGATTCTCGTGGGGGGGGGGGGGGGGGGGTGTTGAGAGGGGGGTAACTCAGTCTGTGACCCTCTTGAACTAACACAGGACACACACACACACAAAAAACACACACACACAGGACACACACACACACAGGAGACACACACAGACACACACACAGGACACACACACACAGACACACAAAACACACACACACACAGGAGACACACACACACAGGAGACACACACAGACACACACACAGGACACACACACACAGACACACAAAACACACACACACACAGGAGACACACACAGACACACACAGACACACACACACACACACAGGACACAGGCCCAAACACTCTCTGACCAAACACTGATCTCTCATCACTCCTTTTGCAGTTATGTTTTAAGCAGTGTTTTGACATGTGTCTGGTTCTCCTGGTTCTTGCTGATCCTGGTTCTTGCTGATCCTGGTTCTTGCTGATCCTGGTTCTTACTGATCCTGGTTCTTACTGATCCTGGTTCTTACTGATCCTGGTTCTTACTGATCCTCTCTCTGCTACACACAGCGGCTCGCAGAAGAATGTGGACGAAGACTTTCTCTTCGTCTGTTGCGTTTGCTGGAGTCAAAAACATGATCAAATGTGAAAAAGTTAAAGTTATAAAACAAGAAGCCTCTGTATAATAATCTAAGACAGTCCAGGTCCAGGCCTTTCACAGAGCTGCTTCCTCTGCTGCTCATGTGACTTCTGACAAATGCAAAAATAATTCATGAAGCAGTTTCTGTGCTTCCCTTGGGTCAAAAACGCCTCAGATGATTAAACATAGAAGAGAAATACCCAAAGTCGGGGTCTAAAAGAGTCTAAAAGAGTCTAAAAGAGTCTAAATGATCCAGGTCACGTTATGGGAAGTCCTCAAAACTCAGCTTGAAACATAAATATTTAGGATACTATTAAATCTGTGACGTTGACTTCTTTGATCCACAGAGAAATTGTGTTGCCACAGCAGCTCGCAGAGTATTTCACAATCAAGAATAAAAATATCATTAAAGTAGCAAACTAAAAATATGAATACTAATGAGATAATGTGAGAAAACTAAACATGTGTTGATGTCCATGAATGAGGAAGAAACTCACGACGTCTTCTTCAAACCCGTTCAGACGTTCACCTGTGTGTGTTTGGTCATGAGCCAGATGTGTCTGTTTCCTTTGGACCCATTTGGACTTGTTTAGCTCTGGTTTGGACTCTCTAATCCTCCTGTGACTGTGACCGAGGCGTCCGTCAGAGTCTTATCGTGACGGGAATCCAACCTCCATCTTAATATTTACACAGAATAGACTGTGAGGATCAGAAGTGTTCATGCGGCGATGAGAGGGAGACTGTGAGGTGTGGAAGAGGATCTGGAATCTGTAGTTAGTGACTAGAATCTGAGCCATCGGAGCCGGACCAGTGCTGACCCGGTCTCTGGTTCTGTGGCCTCGTGGTGGTGTGTTTGTCTGCGGAGCGTGAGGAGGAGGCCCTTCAGCTGTTTTGGCCCCGGTTGTGTCTGGATTCCGGGTCTTCCCCACTCTCCCCGGGGCCCGGCCGGTGTCCTCTTTCCCCCAAATGAAGAAATCCACATTTCTGCTGTTGTCGGAGCGGGTCACGGCGTCTGCAGACGGTGTCAGGTCTGGGGACCGGACCACAGAGAAAGGTCCAGCTACGTTTTTACTTTCAGGTCGTTAAAGCTGGGGTACGTAACTTTTAAGTCATGTTCAAGACCCAGTTTGAGTCCTGGTACCTCTGGGTCTCCTTCAGACCCAGTTTGAGTCCTGGTACCTCTGGGTCTCCTTCAGACCCAGTTTGAGTCCTGGTACCTGTGGGTCTCCTTCAGACCCAGTTTGAGTCCTGGTACCTCTGGGTCTCCTTCAGACCCAGTTTGAGTCCTGGTACCTGTGGGTCTCCTTCAGACCCAGTTTGAGTCCTGGTACCTCTGGGTCTCCTTCAGACCCAGTTTGAGTCCTGGTACCTGTGGGTCTCCTTCAGACCCAGTTTGAGTCCTGGTACCTCTGGGTCTCCTTCAGACCCAGTTTGAGTCCTGGTACCTCTGGGTCTCCTTCAGACCCAGTTTGAGTCCTGGTACCTGTGGGTAATCAGCCGCTTGTGGACCCGTGTTACTAATACACACTGATATGATCCATGAAGCACACGAGCAGCAGGGCCCACAGGGACTAAACATATATCACAGGGACTGTCATGGTACAGGCTGCTGACATGCAACAACAACCACCACCAACAACAACAACAACAACAACAACAACAACCACCACCAACAACAACAACAACAACCACCAACAACAACCACCACCAACAACAACAACAACCACCAACAACAACCACCACCAACAACAACAACAACAACCACCACCAACAACAACAACAACAACCACCACCAACAACAACAACAACAACAACCACCAACAACAAACACCAACAACAACCACCACAACCACCACCAACAACAACAACAACAACCACCACCACCAACAACAACAACAACCACCAACAACAACCACCACTAACAACAACAACAACAACAACCACCAACAACCACCACCACCAACAACCACCACAACCACCAACAACAACCACCACCAACAACAACAACAAACAACAACCACCACCACCAACAACAACAACCACCAACAACAACAACAACAACCACCACCACCAACAACAACAACAACCACCAACAACAACCACCAACAACAACAACCACCACCACCAACAACAACAACCACCAACAACAACAACCAACAACAACAACAACAACCACCACCAACAACAACAACAACCACCACCACCAACAACAACAACAACAACAACCACAACAACTACCACCAACAACAACAACAACAACAACCACCAACAACAACAACAACAACCACCAACAACAACAACCACCAACAACAACCACCAACAACAACCACCAACAACAACAACAACAACCACCACCAACAACAACAACAACAACAACCACCAACAACTACCACCAACAACAACAACAACCACCAACAACAACAACAACAACCACCACCAACAACAACAACAACAACCACCAACAACAACCACCAACAACAACAACCACCAACAACAACAACAACAACAACAACCACAACAACCACCAACAACAACCACCAACAACAACAACAACAACCACCACCAACAACAACCAACAACAACCACCAACAACAACAACAAACCACCAACAACAACAACAACAACACCACCACCAAACAACAACCAACAACAACAACAACCACCACCAACAACAACAACAACAACCACCACCACCAACAACAACAACAACCACAACAACCACAACAACCACCACCAACCACCAACAACCACCACCACCAACAACAACAACAACCACCACCACCAACAACAACAACAACCACCACCAACAACAACAACAACAACCACCAACAACAACAACAACAACAACAACAACCACCACCAACAACAACAACAACAACCACCAACAACAACAACCACCAACAACAACCACCAACAACAACCACCAACAACAACAACAACCACCACCAACAACAACAACAACAACAACCACCAACAACTACCACCAACAACAACAACAACCACCACCAACAACAACAACCACCACCAACAACAACAACAAACAACCACCAACAACAACAACAACAACCACCACCAACAACAACAACAACAACCACCAACAACAACCACCAACAACAACAACCACCAACAACAACCACCAACAACAACAACAACAACCACCACCAACAACAACCAACAACAACCACCAACAACAACAACAACCACCAACAACAACAACAACAACCACCACCAACAACAACCAACAACAACCACCAACAACAACAACAACAACCACACAACAACAACAACAACAACCCACCACCACCAACAACAACAACAACCACAACAACCACAACAACCACCACCAACCACCAACAACCACCACCACCAACAACAACAACAACCACCACCAACCACCTCTGAGAGCGGAGAGGCCGTCACTGTTGGACTCATGTAGCACTGAGCTAGAGAAGCACTAACTTCAAATCATACGCTCTATCAGTCCATCTGTGTCCCAGAGAATGTGTTTAAGGAGGAATGGGCCAGAATTCCAGCTAGCTATTGAGAAGCTACTTGAAACTTTTGACTCAAGTTTGACTCAAATACTAAGGAAATGTGGAAGTTTGTTTGTCTTTCTCTGGGGTCCACATTAGGACATGGCTCTGGTGGGCCGGCCCAAGTTCCTGTGGTTTATTTACAATAACAATAACTGAATGAATGAATAAACATCTCTGACTTTAGCATGACGCAGAAGCAAGTATGACATCTCTACAACCTTAGACTGAGTCTAGAACCTCCAAGTTTAACATAGTAAAGAAGAATAAATCCTGCTGTACATGACATAACTCTTGGACACGTGTTTGCTTTGACATTAGTGTCGTGTCCTGTTTCCACGGTAACTGCAGCTGTTCCATTGTCTGGGACTGACCACTGGACCACAGGGCTCTCTCCTCTCTCTATCCTCCCCCCCCCCCCTCTCCTCTCCTCTCCCCCTCTCCTCTCCTCTCCTCTACCCCTCTCTCCCCCCTCTCTCTCCCCCTCTCTCTTCAGCCTGGGCAGACTTACTGCTGTGACAGAGCAGATTGTGGTCTCCTCTGAGTCTATTCTTAGACTCTGGGTCCTTGTAAAAAGAAAATCCCAAAAGCAAAGTGTTGTTTTTTATACTAAGTATTTTGAAAGGGGATTATTCTGATTATTGTGAGTTGAAAAATATGAATCATTTTGGAAACAGGAAATATTACGTCTGATTTAATTTAACGAGTTATAGAATCCTGTAGAAAGATGAATTCCAGCACAAAAACAAATAATAAAGACATGAACATTAAGACAAATGTTAATGTCTGTCATATTCATATTGAGAATGAGATTAATACGTGTTTTTTTATTCCATAAGTGTTAGATCTAGTCCACATTCCAGCAGCAGCATTAGCATTAGCATTAGCATTAGCATTAGCATTAGCATTAGCATTAGCTCCAGCTCGTGTTAAATAGGTTCAGTCTGAGGCTATTTTTAGGGATATGAAATGCTATATAATGAAATGCAGAGGCTACGGCTAAAAGTAGCTGCAGCCAGAGACGGAAACAGAACTGGAAAATGTGTTTAAACCTGTGCCAGGGTTTGGTTTTCTTTCTGGCAAATGTTGAGATGTCATTATTTTATGACCTGCTACAAAACGATGTAATATATTATTTTTAATATACATTTAAAGGCCTTCTCATTATAAACTGAAGAGCCAATGGTGACATATTCAAAGTCTGCAGAGGGGTCGCTAACGGCTAATGCTAATGCTAAACCACAACCAATAAAACAAGGTGCCATCCATCCAGTTTCCCTGAGACTATGGGCTTTAAAATGAAGTATAACATGCCATAGTCCGTCACCATCAATGCTGTTAAATGACTGCATTAATAATGTCCGGGTTCGGCCCACGGGCCTGAGTTTGGACATGTAGAAACAGCTGCGACGGGTCTGTCTGAAACCTGGGTCTGGCCTTTTATGGGTTGAAAACACAGAGTTTCTGTAAAAGCGTTTTCCCACAGATATCTGCTGCAATTACCACAAAAACATTCAATCACTTCTCATTAGTGCAGAGCGCAAAGGTCCAAACGAAACTAAACACACGGAACACAGCCTCGGAAGAAAAGAGAGTCAAATAAAATGTTCACAATGAATTCAAGGTGTATCCTCATCCTTTGTTCTATAATAAAATGATAATAATAATATGGTTTTAGTTTATATGTATATATAATAATATATCGTTTTATAAAGCGCTTTTCTGGACTCTCAAAGTTGCATCATTATTCTCTCTCTCCAAACACGGTGGTGATAAACTACTACTGTAGCCACAGCTGCCCTGGGGCACACTGACAGAAGCGAGGCAACCAGTCTGTGCCATCAGCCCCTCCCACCACCACCAACCACTCACACACACACCAGACTCATTCTAATGTGGGGGAAGTGTCTTGCCCAAGGACACAACCACAGTTTGGCACTTTACAGCCGCAGCCGCCCCACTGTGGCACCTGCTGTTCAGAGGTCTCCCATCACAGCACTAACCAGGCCCTGCCCTGCTTAGCTTCAGAGGTCTCCCATCACAGCACTAACCAGGCCCTGCCCTGCTTAGCTTCAGAGGTCTCCCATCGCGGCACTAACCAGGCCCTTATACATATATATAAAGGTGACTTTCTTCGGACAAACTACATTAATACCAAGTTGAATGTTTTGGTCTGATTATAGAATATCAAAGATCAAAGAGAATAAAAACATAATCAGGTTTGTTTCAGACCAGATTACAGACGTTTGGTAAACTCAACAGTGAAAACTCTGGGAGAGACTGTGGCTTTGATTCCACCCGGGACTGAGCCAGGACTGAGCCAAGACCGAGCCAAGACCGAGCCAGGACCGAGCCAGGACCGAGCCAGAGTGATGCCATCCAAACGAGACAGGATGTGAGCAAATACCATGGATCTATAATAATAACAGGATAGAGTATTACTTACTTACAGCTGTCCCACCCATGGCCACAGGGGGCGCTGTGGTACTGCAGACTAAACTCACGAGGGCTACCCAGAAAAAAGTCCCATAGAACTCAATGTAAACTAAAACAGCTCGACCTCAGATGACAGAAAACCTGACAGAGAACCTGACAGAGAACCTGACAGAGAACCTGACAGAGAACCTGACAGAGAACCTGACAGAGAACCTGACAGAGAACCTACAGCTTTTATAAAGATCAGATTTTGTGGGGATGTTAGTGTCCCTTGCGGCCGAGCCCCTCTGTGCATGTGCATGAAAGCCACACACGCGTATTTGGAGCAAAGCATCATGGGAGCTTGTCTACTGCGCAGAACCAGGAGGACCAGACGGTGCCCAAGTACAGGCGAGTTCTGCTAATCTCCCGGTCTCCGTGAAGTCCCATGAGCCACTGAGCACAAGCCGTTCATTTGAACAGGACGCCATCTTGGATCACCGGGGCTTGGCAAATATCCACTAAATAAAAAAGAGAGAGAAAGAAAACACAAAACATATAAAATGAGAAACTGAGCAGCGAGCGGCTCGGGAAAGAGCTGTGGAGTCGTTTGCATGTTCTCCTTGTGTTGCTGCAGGTTTCCTCCAGGTGATCCGGTTTCCTCTACCGCTAAAAACATGTACGTTATGTACAATCCTCCAGCTCAATATCAGTATCTGCAGGATCAGTATTAGTACTATTGGTGTTATTAGTATTAGCATTAGTATTAGTATTAGTATTAGGGTTAGTATTAGTATTAGCATTAGTATTAGTATTAGTATTAGGGTTAGTATTAGTATTAGTATTAGTATTAGGGTTAGTATTAGTATTAGCATTAGTATTAGTATTAGGGTTAGTATTAGTATTAGGGTTAGTATTAGTAATAGTATTAGGGTTAGTATTAGTATTAGTATTAGTATTAGTATTAGGGTTAGTATTAGTATTAGTATTAGGGTTAGTATTAGTATTAGTATTAGGGTTAGTATTAGTATTAGTATTAGGGTTAGTATTAGTATTAGGGTTAGTATTAGTATTAGTATTAGTATTAGTATTAGGGTTAGTATTAGTATTAGGGTTAGGGTTAGTATTAGTATTAGTATTAGGGCTAGTATTAGTATTAGCATTAGGGTTAGTATTAGTATTAGTATTAGGGTTAGTATTAGCATTAGTATTAGTATTAGTATTAGGGTTAGTATTAGTATTAGTATTAGGGTTAGTATTAGTATTAGTATTAGTATTAGGGTTAGTATTAGTATTAGTATTAGGGTTAGTATTAGTATTAGTATTAGGGTTAGTATTAGTATTAGCATTAGTATTAGTATTAGGGTTAGTATTAGTATTAGCATTAGTATTAGTATTAGTATTAGGGTTAGTATTAGTATTAGCATTAGTAATAGTATTAGTATTAGTCTTCTGCTTTCGGTTGAGTGTTTCATTAACTCAACCTTGTCACAGTTTAACACAAAAAGAAATGTGACGCAGAAGAACTCTGGTCTTTCCATTTCTTGGTATTATTTTGTAAAACTGTAAATACATACAGTAAAAAACATGTATTAGAACAAAACTCAAAAGGAAAAATGAATTGAACACAAACTAAATATTGATTCTACACAAAGGCTCGTTAACATTCAAACACTCACAGATTATGTCTTTCCAAAGATACAGCAGAAAAACGGGTGATAAAAGGGCACATAGAGGAGCGGACCACGGGGGAACTCTTCCTAGGGCTAGGGTGGGGCCAACGTTAGAACAAAAAAATAAGGGACACTTTTTTGGTGGATCGGGTTGAGCACTTTTTAGTCCTAATTTCAATCCACACAGTAATGATGGAATTTGGCTGGTCAAGGATTTAATGCATTCTTATTAGTAATACAAATATCAAAAGACAAATACTGTAACATACATTATTTATGTGTGTAACAGTAAAGACCATTTAGTGTAAAAAAAAAAAGAAAAGAAAAAAGAGTAACATATGTATTCATTAAAAAAAACTCACAAATGTTGAAATCAAAGTCTGTAGCAGTTAGACATGGTCATTATTTATATTTAGTTTAGTGCGTGTACATGGCTTCAGTAAAAGCTATTGTTCGTTTACAGCTGGTCTGGACATTTGTTGACGGTCCCTAAGCTTTTCTCGGCGCTTGCAGTGCACTGGATTCAATGGATTTCTCTGCATTAAAACAGTGCATTAGATTTGAAAAATCAAAGTAGAGATAATCATTTTAGCAAATTACTTTTGTTTAACAAAGTAGCTTTAGTGAGCTATTGACCGCGGAAGTCCGAATCTGGGAATATGACGCTACTTTACCAAACTTCTGCTGTGATGATGCTGCGGGCACGGCCCATGCTGTCGATTGTCAACATTAAACCAATGCATGTGATCGAGCTTTTTATCAAATTATTCTACTAAACATATCAAACTATGACAGAATTATTAGTAGTAGTTATATTAGTATTATTAGTAGTAGTTATATTAGTATTATTAGTAGTAGTTATATTAGTATTAGTATTAGTATTAGTAGTATTAGTATTAGTAGTATTAGTATTAGTATTAGTAGTATTAGTATTAGTAGTATTAGTATTAGTAGTATTAGTATTAGTAGTATTAGTATTAGTATTAGTATTAGTAGTATTAGTATAGTAGTATTAGTATTAGTAGTATTAGTAATATTAGTATTAGTATTAGTAGTATTAGTATTAGTAGTATTAGTATAGTATTAGTAGTAATAGTAGTAATAGTAGTATTAGCAGTATTAGAGTATTAGTAGTAGTAGTAGTATTAGTATTAGTAGTAGTAGTAGTAGTAGTAGTAGTAGTAGTAGTAGTAGTAGTAGTAGTAGTAGTAGTAGTATTAGTAGTAGTAGTAGTAGTAGTAGTAGTAGTAGTAGTAGTAGTAGTATTTAGTAGTAGTTTAGTAGTAGTAGTAGTAGTAGTAGTATAGTATAAGTATTAGTAGTAGTAGTAGTAGTATTAGTATAAGTATTAGTAGTAGTAGTAGTAGTAGTAGTAGTAGTAGTAGTAGTAGTAGTAGTAGTAGTAGTAGTAGTAGTAGTAGTAGTAGTAGTAGTAGTAGTAGTATAGTATTAGTAGTATTAGTATTAGTATTAGTAGTATTAGTATTAGTAGTATTAGTATTAGTAGTATTAGTATTAGTATTAGTAGTATTAGTATTAGTATTAGTAGTATTAGTATTAGTAGTATCAGTATTAGTATTAGTAGTATTAGTATTAGTAGTATTAGTATTAATAGTATTAGTATTAGTAGTATTAGTAGTATTAGTATTAGTAGTATTAGTAGTATTAGTATTAGTAGTATTAGTAGTATTAGTAGTAGTAGTAGTATTAGTATTAGTATTAGTATTAGTAGTAGTAGTAGTAGTAGTAGTAGTAGTAGTAGTAGTAGTAGTAGTAGTAGTAGTAGTAGTATTAGTATTAGTAGTATTAGTATTAGTATTAGTAGTATTAGTATTAGTAGTATTAGTATTAGTAGTATCAGTATTAGTATTAGTAGTATTAGTATTATTAGTATTAGTATTAGTATTAGTATAGTATTAGTATTATTAGTATTAGTAGTATTAGTAGTAGTATAGTAGTATTATTTAGTATTAGTATTAGTATGTAGTATAGTAGTATTAGTATTAGTAGTAGTATTAGTATTAGTATTAGTATTAGTAGTATTAGTATTAGTATTAGTAGTATTAGTATTAGTATTAGTAGTATTAGTAGTATTAGTAGTATTAGTATTAGTATTAGTAGTATTAGTATTAGTATTAGTATTATTAGTATTATTCAGATTCAGTTTATTTGCCGTTTGCAGTAAAACCATATTGGAATACATTAGCCAAAGTCTCCAGTGTGCACAGACAAATACAGACATAAAACAACATTAAAAGACAAAAATAAAACAAATAAAACAGTAAACAAATGTCACTGTGAAATCGATCGACTAAAACAGTTTCAAAGCAAGTGCAAATCATTAAAGTGCTCTGTTCACACTGATAACAGCCTGTGGATAAAAACTGTTAGCGTAACGAGATGTCCTGCATCTCAGAGAGCGATATCTTCTGCCAGAGGGAAGAAGCTGGAACATGCCTTTCCCAGGGTGGCCAGAAGAGTCAATTAACAATCCTAAGAGCTTTGTTTAAAAGTCTGGATTTATAAAGAACCTCCAGAACAGGAAGCTCACAGCCCACGGTCCTCTTTGCAGAGCGGAGCACCTTGTTTAAAGCTCTCTTTTCTTTATCTGTGATGTTTCCAAACCACACAGACACAGAACCAACAAGTAAACTCTCAATGGTGCAGCGATAAAAGTTAAGCACAATATTAGAGTTAGTGGTAAATTCTCTAAGTTTACGCAGAAAGTAGAGACGCTGACGAGCTTTCTTAACGACTCGGTCAGTGTTTTTAACCCATTTCAGGTTAGACCGAGTTAAACCCAGAAACTTGCTCCTCTACGATCTGCACCTGGGAGTTGTCGATTACGACAGGCAAATGAGAACTATTGCGACTGAAGTCGTAGACCAGTTCACATGTTTTGGATGCGTTCAACTGGAGGTTGTTAGTTTGACTCCACTGAACCACATTTTGTATCTCTGCTCTATAAGAGGATTCATCAGTGTCACTGATGAGACCGATGATGGTGGTGTCATCAGCATATTTGATGATCAAGTTTGAGTCAGAGGAGGACACACAATCGTGAGTGTACAAAGTAAAAAGCAAAGGACTCAAAATACATCCCTGAGGAGAACCAGTGCTCACAGAAACAACATCAGAAAAACAGTAGTATTAGTATTAGTATTAATGAACTCAATTTGTCTTAAACTCTAGGTCCAATTTAAAGCAATCAGAAAAGACAAAAATGGACAGTTATATTATTAATATTAGTAACAACCGTACTACAGTCTTTATCCAGGCTTAGAACCGGCTCAAACCCGCTCCTTTGACCCAGTGTCAGGATGAAGCAGACAAAGACGGATCGTGGTGCGACAAACTCTAGAAGTTTATTTAAGTTTCTCTAAAGTTCCACTGGTTTACTTTGTTTCTTTCTCTCAGACAGAATAAAGGCAGTACACAGTTTATATAGTCATTGTTAAAGGCAGTACACAGTTTATATAGTCATTGTTAAAGGCAGTACACAGTTTATATAGTCATTGTTAAAGGCAGTACACAGTTTATATAGTCATTGTTAAAGGCAGTACACAGTTTATATAGTCATTGTTAAAGGCAGTACACAGTTTATATAGTCATTGTTAAAGGCAGTACACAGTTTATATAGTCATTGTTAAAGGCAGTACACAGTTTATATAGTCATTGTTAAAGGCAGTACACAGTTTATATAGTCATTGTTAAAGGCAGTACACAGTTTATATAGTCATTGTTAAAGGCAGTACACAGTTTATATAGTCATTGTTAAAGGCAGTACACAGTTTATATAGTCATTGTTAAAGGCAGTACACAGTTTATATAGTCATTGTTAAAGGCAGTACACAGTTTATATAGTCATTGTTAAAGGCAGTACATAGTTTATATAGTCATTGTTAAAGGCAGTACACAGTTTATATAGTCATTGTTAAAGGCAGTACACAGTTTATATAGTCATTGTTAAAGGCAGTACATAGTTTATATAGTCATTGTTAAAGGCAGTACACAGTTTATATAGTCATTGTTAAAGGCAGTACACAGTTTATATAGTCATTGTTAAAGGCAGTACACAGTTTATATAGTCATTGTTAAAGGCAGTACACAGTTTATATAGTCATTGTTAAAGGCAGTACATAGTTTATATAGTCATTGTTAAAGGCAGTACACAGTTTATATAGTCATTGTTAAAGGCAGTACATAGTTTATATAGTCATTGTTAAAGGCAGTACACAGTTTATATAGTCATTGTTAAAGGCAGTACACAGTTTATATAGTCATTGTTAAAGGCAGTACACAGTTTATATAGTCATTGTTAAAGGCAGTACACAGTTTATATAGTCATTGTTAAAGGCAGTACACAGTTTATATAGTCATTGTTAAAGGCAGTACACAGTTTATATAGTCATTGTTAAAGGCAGTACATAGTTTATATAGTCATTGTTAAAGGCAGTACACAGTTTATATAGTCATTGTTAAAGGCAGTACACAGTTTATATAGTCATGTAAAGGCAGTACATGTTTATATAGTCATTGTTAAAGGCAGTACATAGTTTATATAGTCATTGTTAAAGGCAGTACACAGTTTATATAGTCATTGTTAAAGGCAGTACATAGTTTATATAGTCATTGTTAAAGGCAGTACACAGTTTATATATAGTCATTGTTAAAGGCAGTACACAGTTTATATAGTCATTGTTAAAGGCAGTACATAGTTTATATAGTCATTGTTAAAGGCAGTACACAGTTTATATAGTCATTGTTAAAGGCAGTACACAGTTTATATAGTCATTGTTAAAGGCAGTACACAGTTTATATAGTCATTGTTAAAGGCAGTACACAGTTTATATAGTCATTGTTAAAGGCAGTACATAGTTTATATAGTCATTGTTAAAGGCAGTACACAGTTTATATAGTCATTGTTAAAGGCAGTACATAGTTTATATAGTCATTGTTAAAGGCAGTACACAGTTTATATAGTCATTGTTAAAGGCAGTACACAGTTTATATAGTCATTGTTAAAGGCAGTACACAGTTTATATAGTCATTGTTAAAGGCAGTACACAGTTTATATAGTCATTGTCACGTCACACATGGAAAGACGTGTCACACAGAGACAGTCACATCAGAGTCATCATCAGAGTCCTTGTACAGTCCTGCACGTGGGCCACATTGCTATCTAATACTAACAACAGTTTGACCCAGTATTAGTGCAGACCCGCTCCTTTGACCCAGTTTGACCCAGTATTAGTGCAGACCCGCTCCTTTGACCCAGTTTGACCCAGTATTAGTGCAGTTTGGTTCAGAGTGGAGTGGAACATATTTTATTCCCTCGGTCTTAGAAGTTCAGTTTTTTATGAGTTTTGACCCTTTTCCAGCAGCAGTGAAGTGAGTCACTGCTGCTCAGAGAGCTGCAGACCCAGACCCAGACCCAGACCCGGACCCACCCAGACCCGGACCCACCCAGACCCATCCAGACCCGGACCCAGACCCATCCAGACCCAGACCCAGACCCACCCAGACCCGGACCCACCCAGACCCAGACCCAGACCCAGACCCAGACCCACCCAGACCCAGACCCAGACCCAGACCCACCCAGACCCAACCAGACCCAGACCCAGACCCAGACCCAGACCCAGACCCAACCAGACCCAGACCCAGACCCAACCAGACCCAGACCCAGACCCACCCAGACCCAGACCCAGACCCAGACCCAGACCCAGACCCAGACCCAGACCCAACCAGACCCAGACCCAGACCCAGACCCAACCAGACCCAGACCCACCCAGACCCAGACCCAGACCCACCCAGACCCAGACCCAGACCCAGACCCAACCAGACCCAGACCCAGACCCACCCAGACCCGGACCCACCCAGACCCACCCAGACCCAGACCCAGACCCAGACCCAGACCCGGACCCACCCAGACCCACCCAGACCCAGACCCAGACCCAGACCCAGACCCAGACCCGACCCACCCAGACCCACCCAGACCCAGACCCAGACCCAGACCCAGACCCAGACCCAGACCCAGACCCAGACCCGGACCCACCCGGACCCACCCAGACCCAACCAGACCCATCCAGACCCAGACCCAGACCCAGACCCGGACCCACCCAGACCCAGACCCAGACCCAGACCCACCCGGACCCACCCAGACCCAACCAGACCCATCCAGACCCAGACCCAGACCCAGACCCAGACCCAGACCCAGACCCAACCCAGACCCAGACCCAGACCCAGACCCAGACCCAGACCCAGACCCACCCAGACCCGGACCCAGACCCAGACCCGGACCCAGACCCAACCAGACCCGGACCCAGACACAGACCCAGACCCAGACCCGGACCCAGACCCAGACCCAACCAGACCCAGACCCAGACCCAGACCCAACCAGACCCAGACCCAGACCCAGACCCAGACCCAGACCCACCCAGACCCGGACCCAGACCCAGACCCAGACCCGGACCCAGACCCAGACCCAGACCCAACCAGACCCAGACCCGGACCCAGACCCAGACCCAACCAGACCCGGACCCAGACCCAGACCCAGACCCGGACCCAGACCCAGACCCCAACCAGACCCAGACCCGGACCCAGACCCAGACCCAACCAGACCCGGACCCAGACCCAGACCCAGACCCGGACCCAGACCCAGACCCAACCAGACCCAGACCCAGACCCAGACCCAGACCCAGACCCAGACCCAGACCCAGACCCAGACCCAGACCCAGACCCAGACCCAGACCCACCCAGACCCAGACCCAGACCCACCGGACCCACCCAGACCCAGACCCAGACCCAGACCCAGACCCAGACCCATCCAGACCCAGACCCATCCAGACCCAGACCCACCCAGACCCAGACCAAGACCCAGACCCAGACCAAGACCCACCCAGACCCGGACCCAGACCCAGACCCAGACCCAGACCCAGACCCAGACCCAGACCCACCCAGACCCAGACCCACCCAGACCCGGACCCAGACCCAACCAGACCCAGACCCGGACCCAGACCCAGACCCAGACCCAGACCCAGACCCAGACCCAGACCCAGACCCACCCAGACCCAGACCCAGACCCACCCAGACCCGGACCCAGACCCAACCAGACCCAGACCCGGACCCAGACCCAGACCCAGACCCAGACCCAGACCCAGACCCACCCAGACCCGGACCCAGACCCAGACCCAGACCCAGACCCAGACCCAGACCCAACCAGACCCAGACCCAGACCCACCCAGACCCGGACCCAGACCCAGACCCAACCAGACCCGGACCCAGACCCAGACCCACCCAGACCCAGACCCAGACCCAGACCCACCCGGACCCACCCAGACCCGGACCCACCCAGACCCGGACCCACCCAGACCCAGACCCAGACCCAGACCCAGACCCACCCAGACCCGGACCCAACCAGACCCAGACCCATCCAGACCCAGACCCATCCAGACCCACCCAGACCCAGACCAAGACCCAGACCCAGACCAAGACCCACCCAGACCCGGACCCAGACCCAGACCCAGACCCAGACCCAGACCCACCCAGACCCAGACCCAGACCCACCCAGACCCGGACCCAGACCCAACCAGACCCAGACCCGACCCAGACCCAGACCCAGACCCAGACCCAGACCCAGACCCAGACCCACCCAGACCCAGACCCAGACCCACCCAGACCCGGACCCAGACCCAACCAGACCCAGACCCGGACCCAGACCCAGACCCAGACCCAGACCCAGACCCAACCAGACCCGGACCCAGACCCAGACCCAGACCCGGACCCAGACCCAGACCCAACCAGACCCAGACCCAGACCCAGACCCAGACCCAACCAGACCCGGACCCAGACCCAGACCCAGACCCGGACCCAGACCCAGACCCAACCAGACCCAGGACCCAGACCCAGACCCAGACCCAACCAGACCCAGACCCAGACCCAGACCCAGACCCAGACCCACCCAGACCCAGACCCAACCAGACCCGGACCCAGACCCAGACCCAGACCCGGACCCAGACCCAGACCCAGACCCAACCAGACCCAGACCCGGACCCAGACCCAGACCCAACCAGACCCGGACCCAGACCCAGACCCAGACCCGGACCCAGACCCAGACCCAACCAGACCCAGACCCGGACCCAGACCCAGACCCAACCAGACCCGGACCCAGACCCAGACCCAGACCCGGACCCAGACCCAGACCCAACCAGACCCAGACCCAGACCCAGACCCAGACCCAGACCCAGACCCAGACCCAGACCCACCCGGACCCACCCAGACCCGGACCCACCCAGACCCAGACCCAGACCCAGACCCAGACCCAGACCCAACCAGACCCAGACCCATCCAGACCCAGACCCATCCAGACCCAGACCCACCCAGACCCAGACCAAGACCCAGACCCAGACCAAGACCCACCCAGACCCGGACCCAGACCCAGACCCAGACCCAGACCCAGACCCAGACCCAGACCCAGACCCAGACCCAGACCCACCCAGACCCGACCCAGACCCAGACCCAGACCCAGACCCAGACCCAGACCCAGACCCCAGACCCAGACCCAGACCCCAGACCCAGACCCAGACCCAACCCAGACCCAGACCCAGACCCAGACCCAGACCCAGACCCAGACCCAGACCCAGACCCACCAGACCCGGACCCAGACCCAGACCCAGACCCAGACCCAGACCCAGACCCCCAGACCCAGACCCAGACCCGGACCCAGACCCAGACCCAGACCCAGACCCAGACCCAGACCCACCCGGACCCACCCAGACCCGGACCCACCCAGACCCGGACCCACCCAGACCCGGACCCACCCAGACCCAGACCCATCCTGAATAGGACCCAGACCCAGACCCAGACCCAGACCCAGACCCACCCAGACCCAGACCCATCCAGACCCAGACCCAGACCCAGACCCAACCAGACCCAGACCCGGACCCAGACCCAGACCCAGACCCAGACCCGGACCCACCCAGACCCAGACCCATCCAGACCCAGACCCATCCAGACCCAGACCCACCCAGACCCAGACCAAGACCCAGACCCAGACCAAGACCCAGACCCTCCTCCCTTCTTTGGGAGACACCAAGAGTCATGAGTCAAACATTTTCATAAATCCTGAAGTCAGAGCCCGGTTTCAAACCACAGAAAGAGTCATCTTTTCTTGTCCTGAATCACTGCAGGAGTTCTCTCAGAGGACTTCACAAACTTGTCGATTTGCCAACACAGATCAGAGAATCAAAGAATAAAACGCCCACTCACCCTTGGAGCTTCCTGATTGGTCCAAATTACCTTTAGGCTCCTCGTCATTGTTTGAAGTGTTCTCCTGAAAAGTTAAAGTCGTGTTTATGAAGAGGAGCGGCCATTTTGAATACACAACAGTAAAAGTACAGTGTCCCACAGTCACACTCGCCGCACACACACACACACACACACACACACTCGCCGCACACACACACACACACTCGCCGCACACACACACACACACTCGCCGCACACACACACACACACACACACACACTCGCCGACCACCGACCTACAACCTCCGACCACCAACCTACAACCACCGACCTACAACCACCAACCTACAACCACCAACCACCAACCTCCAACCTCCAACCTACAACCACCAACCTCCGACCTCCAACCTCCAACCTACAACCACCAACCTACAACCTCCAACCACCAACCTACAACCACCAACCACCAACCTCCAACCTCCAACCTACAACCACCAACCTACAACCTCCAACCTCCAACCTACAACCACCAACCTACAACCTCCAACCTCCAACCTACAACCACCAACCTACAACCACCAACCACCAACCTCCAACCTCCAACCTACAACCACCAACCTACAACCACCAACCACCATCCTCCAACCACCATCCTCCAACCACCATCCTCCATCCTCCATCCTCCAACCCCCAACCTACAACCTCCGACCACCAACCTCCAACCCCCAACCTCCGACCTCCAACCCCCAACCCCCAACCTACAACCACCAACCTCCGACCACCGACCTACAACCACCAACCACCGACCTACAACCACCAACCACCAACCTCCGACCACCAACCTACAACCACCAACCACCAACCTCCGACCACCGACCTACAACCTCCGACCACCGACCTACAACCTCCGACCACCGACCTCCGACCACCAACCACCAACCACCAACCTACAACCACCAACCACCAACCTCCAACCTCCAACCTCCACCTACACCACCAACCTACAACCACCAACCTCCAACCTCCAACCTCCAACCTACAACCACCAACCTACAACCACCAACCACCAACCTCCAACCTCCAACCTACAACCACCAACCTACAACCACCAACCACCATCCTCCATCCTCCAACCACCATCCTCCATCCTCCATCCTCCAACCTCCAACCTACAACCACCAACCTACAACCACCAACCACCAACCTCCAACCTCCGACCACCAACCTTTGACCTCCGACCACCAACCTCCAACCACCAACCTTTGACCTTTGACCTCCGACCACCAACCTCCAACCACCGACCTCCAACCACCAACCTCCAACCCCCAACCTCCAACCACCGACCTCCAACCACCGACCTCCAACCACCAACCTCCAACCACCAACCTCCAACCACTGACCTCCAACCACCAACCTTTGACCTCCGACCACCAACCTCCGACCACCAACCTCCAACCACCGATCTCCAACCACCAACCTCCAACCACCGACCTCCAACCACCAACCTCCAACCACCGACCTCCAACCACCAACCTCCAACCACCAACCACCAACCTCCAACCTCCAACCACCAACCTCCAACCACCAACCTCCAACCACCAACCTCCAACCACCAACCACCAACCTCCGACCACCGACCTCCAACCACCGACCTCCAACCCCCAACCTCCGACCTCCAACCACCGACCTCCAACCACCAACCTCCAACCAACAACCTTTGACCTCCGACCACCAACCTCCAACCCCCAACCTCCGACCACCGACCTCCAACCACCAACCTACAACCACCAACCTCCAACAAACCTTGGGTCCACAAACCTCCGGGTGCTTCCAGAGGACCCCTTACCCTTGACCCCTGACCAGTACATATATTCCTTTGATCCTCAACCCTCCTGCGGCTGAGTCCCTGGAGCCGCTGCATCATTCACTGCTTTGGTCAAACCTCAGTCTCTTCTTGATCCTTTGTTATTGCTGTTGATGCGTGTCATCGTCCGTGCTTCAGTCTTGGCTGGATTCCTGTGGGAGCATTATTCATAAATAGACTTTTTCTGATTGGCTGCAGAGACCAGAGCTTTTTGTATTTTACAAAGTGACCTTTTCTGCCGAGCTCATCACCGTCTCTCAGATACAAAGATCCAAATCTAATTGTGTTTTCCCCGAGACAAATATGCTTTCCAACGAGCTTCACACTGTGCGGTCTGCGGCTCTAAATGTTTTGTATTACTACTTTACAAGGATTCATGGTTTTAGGCAAGGCAAGTTTATGTGTATAGCACAGTTCATACACAAGGCACCTCCAACCCTGAACAAAGCAAGATAGAAACAGTCACAGTCAACACTTCCTGGTTCTGGTCAGGACTAATGGGATGGTACCAAGCCCTGGCAATCCAAGATGGCGCCCTATTCAAATGAATGGTTGTGCTCAGTGGCGCTTTGTGACGGCATGGGGGCTGAAAGATTAGCGGAAGTCGCCTGAAACTCTCAAAGATCTATGGGAAACTCTCAAAGATCTATGGGAAACTCTCAAAGATCTATGGGAAACTCTCAAAGATCTATGAGAAACTCTCAAAGATCTATGGGAAACTCTCAAAGATCTATGGGAAACTCTCAAAGATCTATGGGAAACTCTCAAAGATCTATGGGAAACTCTCAAAGATCTATGGGAAACTCTCAAAGATCTATGGGAAACTCTCAAAGGTCTATGGGAAACTCTCAAAGATCTATGGGAAACTCTCAAAGATCTATGAGAAACTCTCAAAGATCTATGGGAAACTCTCAATGATCTTTGGGAAACTGGCCTGTATTTGGGCATCGTCTGGTCCTCCCGGTTCTGTGCAGTGGATGATCTCCCATAATGCATTGCACCAAACACGTGTGTGTGGGTCTCACGCACGTGCACAGAGGGTCTCACGCACGTGCACAGAGGGGCTCGGCTCTGACCAATCAGAGCAGTTCATCAGAGCGGGAGTTAGAGCCAGAGCCAGAGGAGCAGAGTTTGTGGCACTAAAGTGTGGATTTAAACAAAACCGAAGGATTTAAGAAGAAAAAAAGTTCAGGACGACAAGGGACACTAAAATCCCCACAAAATCTGACCTTTATGAAAGCTGTAGGTTCTCTGTCAGGTTCTCTGTCAGGTTCTCTGTCAGGTTCTCTCTCAGGTTCTCTGTCAGGTTCTCTGTCAGGTTCTCTGTCAGGTTCTCTGCCAGGTTCTCTGTCAGGTGTTTTAGTTTACATTGAGTCCTATGGGGAAAATTTCTGTGTAGCCCACGTGAATTTAGTCTGGTTCAGTCTGGTTCAGTCTGCAGTACCGCGAGAATCCCCTGAGCACGTGAGTTATTCAGCTACAAGCTAGTAATACCCTATCCAGTTAATATAATAGATCCATGGATGGTACTTCCTGTTTCTAGTCAGGACTAATGTGATGGTTAGGGTTAAGGTGGGTCTGAGTAAGATGGTTAAGGTTAGGGTTAAGGTGGGTCTGAGTAAGATGGTTAAGGTTAGGGTTAAGGTGGTCTGAGTAAGATGGTTAAGGTTAGGGTTAAGGTGGTCTGAGTAAGATGGTTAAGGTTAGGGTTAAGGTGGTCTGAGTAAGATGGTTAAGGTTAGGGTTAAGGTGGTCTGAGTAAGATGGTTAAGGTTAGGGTTAAGGTGGTCTGAGTAAGATGGTTAAGGTTAGGGTTAAGGTGGTCTGAGTAAGATGGTTAAGGTTAGGGTTAAGGTGGTCTGAGTAAGATGGTTAAGGTTAGGGTTAAGGTGGGTCTGAGTAAGATGGTTAAGGTTAGGGTTAAGGTGGGTCTGAGTAAGATGGTTAAGGTTAGGGTTAAGGTGGTCTGAGTAAGATGGTTAAGGTTAGGGTTAAGGTGGTCTGAGTCAGATGGTTAAGGTTAGGGTTAAGGTGGGTCTGAGTAAGATGGTTAAGGTTAGGGTTAAGGTGGGTCTGAGTAAGATGGTTAAGGTTAGGGTTAAGGTGGGTCTGAGTAAGATGGTTAAGGTTAGGGTTAAGGTGGGTCTGAGTCAGATGGTTAAGGTTAGGGTTAAGGTGGTCTGAGTCAGATGGTTAAGGTTAGGGTTAAGGTGGTCTGAGTCAGATGGTTAAGGTTAGGGTTAAGGTGGGTCTGAGTAAGATGGTTAAGGTTAGGGTTAAGGTGGGTCTGAGTAAGATGGTTAAGGTTAGGGTTAAGGTGGTTTGAGTAAGATGGTTAAGGTTAGGGTTAAGGTGGTCTGAGTAAGATGGTTAAGGTTAGGGTTAAGGTGGGTCTGAGTAAGATGGTTAAGGTTAGGGTTAAGGTGGGTCTGAGTAAGATGGTTAAGGTTAGGGTTAAGGTGGTCTGAGTAAGATGGTTAAGGTTAGGGTTAAGGTGGGTCTGAGTAAGATGGTTAAGGTTAGGGTTAAGGTGGTCTGAGTAAGATGGTTAAGGTTAGGGTTAAGGTGGTCTGAGTAAGATGGTTAAGGTTAGGGTTAAGGTGGTCTGAGTAAGATGGTTAAGGTTAGGGTTAAGGTGGTCTGAGTAAGATGGTTAAGGTTAGGGTTAAGGTGGTCTGAGTAAGATGGTTAAGGTTAGGGTTAAGGTGGGTCTGAGTAAGATGGTTAAGGTTAGGGTTAAGGTGGTTTGAGTAAGATGGTTAAGGTTAGGGTTAAGGTGGTCTGAGTAAGATGGTTAAGGTTAGGGTTAAGGTGGGTCTGAGTAAGATGGTTAAGGTTAGGGTTAAGGTGGGTCTGAGTAAGATGGGTTAGGGTTAAGGTGGTCTGAGTAAGATGGTTAAGGTTAGGGTTAAGGTGGTCTGAGTAAGATGGTTAAGGTTAGGGTTAAGGTGGGTCTGAGTAAGATGGTTAAGGTTAGGGTTAAGGTGGTCTGAGTAAGATGGTTAAGGTTAGGGTTAAGGTGGGTCTGAGTAAGATGGTTAAGGTTAGGGTTAAGGTGGTCTGAGTAAGATGGTTAAGGTTAGGGTTAAGGTGGTCTGAGTAAGATAGTTAAGGTTAGGGTTAAGGTGGGTCTGAGTAAGATGGTTAAGGTTAGGGTTAAGGTGGTCTGAGTAAGATGGTTAAGGTTAGGGTTAAGGTGGTCTGAGTAAGATGGTTAAGGTTAGGGTTAAGGTGGTCTGAGTAAGATGGTTAAGGTTAGGGTTAAGGTGGTCTGAGTAAGATGGTTAAGGTTAGGGTTAAGGTGGTCTGAGTAAGATGGTTAAGGTTAGGGTTAAGGTGGTTTGAGTAAGATGGTTAAGGTTAGGGTTAAGGTGGTCTGAGTAAGATGGTTAAGGTTAGGGTTAAGGTGGTCTGAGTAAGATGGTTAAGGTTAGGGTTAAGGTGGGTCTGAGTAAGATGGTTAAGGTGAGGGTTAAGGTGGTCTGAGTAAGATGGTTAAGGTTAGGGTTAAGGTGGTCTGAGTAAGATGGTTAAGGTTAGGGTTAAGGTGGTCTGAGTAAGATGGTTAAGGTTAGGGTTAAGGTGGTCTCAGTAAGATGGTTAAGGTTAGGGTTAAGGTGGGTTGGGGTTATTTTATGGGAATGGCTGGTTAAGTTTAGGCATGAATAGGTAATTTGTTATATTTACTTCCGTCCAGATTCCGTGACGTAATCTACTGCTGCGTATGATCAATGGATCAAACTGAACTTCCTGACGAATCCGGTTTCTGGGACGAATACGGGAGTGACAAGGACTAATGTGATGGTACTTCCTGGTCGTCTCATTTGGAGAGAGCTGTGGTCCAACCGACTGGAGTCCAAACAGAAATACTAAATACATAAAGCAGATTTATCCATCTTCACCATTGCACCGCTTATAAATAAATATGGATACTTCATGTTTTTAAGTGTACGACGAAACAGCAACGGATCATGGATATTATTTGCCACTAAGAAAGTCTGAATGTCCCAAAGCGTTCCAAAGCGGCGGTCACTTTTTACTGCTGAAAGCTGCGGTAAATGATATATTTTGTTTACTTAAAAAGCATTAGAAGTTGGTACTTCGGGCTGGGATCTGATTGGCTGAGCAAGAGAAGGTCCCACTTTTATGTCTGAAAAATCTGATCTAAAGATGTGCGGCCGGAAAAGAGCCAAAAACCAACACAAATGACACCATTATTTGCTCTTAATCAGTAAAATAAAGTTACCATGAGTGGGAATCGAACCTTGCTTTCGTTTCCAGGTAACATTTCCCATGTTCTGCTCGTATTTCTAGCTTTGCACTTTATACCAGTAGGAAACTTTAAAGCAGGGCTTCGGGGAGTTTTTCAGGAGCTTCTGGCATCGAACACTTGTAATTTTTAGCCTCGAGGTCGCCGTTTGGTCATGATCACATTCCGCTGGGTACAAATAGGTCAAGTGAAGCTAAAACAGAAACAGGCTTTATGTTTTTCTAACCTCTAACGGACCAGACTTGAGTATCCGTATTAATAAGCGCCGAGTATGATCAGTGAATTCCCAATGCCAATTACAGAGCCGTAGGAAAATATAGCTCCACCACAAGGACCTCACTGGCTCCAAAATGGTTCCTTCTCGACCGCAACAGCCGCAGAGCGAGGTGGGAACCAGGGATTCAACATAATGTGCATATGTCGAGCTACAGCAGAAGAAGAAGAAGAAGGGGAAGGGCTCTGTCAGGACTCCATCAACACAAACCCCTGCTCTACGGTGAGACCCCTGCTCTATGGTGAGACCCCTGCTCTATGGTGAGACCCCTGCTCTACGGTGAGACACAGAGCGACAGCTCTGAGACCCCTGCTCTACGGTGAGACACAGAGCGACAGCTCTGAGACCCCTGCTCTACGGTGAGACACAAGAGGGACCGCTCTGAGACCCCTGCTCTACGGTGAGACACAGAGCGACCGCTCTGAGACCCCTGCTCTACGGTGAGACACAAGAGGGACCGCTCTGAGACGCCTGCTCTACGGTGAGACACAGAGCGACAGCTCTGAGACCCCTGCTCTACGGTGAGACACAAGAGGGACCGCTCTGAGACGCCTGCTCTACGGTGAGACACAGAGCGACAGCTCTGAGACCCCTGCTCTACGGTGAGACACAAGAGGGACCGCTCTGAGACGCCTGCTCTACGGTGAGACACAGAGCGACAGCTCTGAGACCCCTGCTCTACGGTGAGACACAAGAGGGACCGCTCTGAGACCCCTGCTCTACGGTGAGACACAGAGCGACCGCTCTGAGACCCCTGCTCTACGGTGAGACACAAGAGGGACCGCTCTGAGACCCCTGCTCTACGGTGAGACACAGAGCGACCGCTCTGAGACCCCTGCTCTACGGTGAGACACAAGAGGGACAGCTCTGAGACCCCTGCTCTACGGTGAGACACAATAGGGACAGCTCTGAGACCCCTGCTCAACATAATGTGCATATGTCGAGCTACAGCAGAAGAAGAAGAAGAAGGGCTCTGTCAGGACTCCATCAACCGCTCTGAGACACAAGAGGGACAGCTCTGAGACCCCTGCTCTACGGTGAGACCCCTGCTCTACGGTGTTGTTCTAGTTTAAAGTAGTTCATTTAGAATAAAAACAAAAAACGTGCAACTTTAGGGTTGCAGTGGTCATTTTAAAGCTGTTTTTATTTCCTCTTCATCATCCTCTATCATAATAACTTTAAACATAATAGCTTTAAACCCTGACGTGGAGGAGAAGTGGCTTCACCCCGAGTTTCACCAAGATGTTCCTTGGATCTTCTAATGACAGATTAGGGCCCTTTGATGATGACAGATTAGGGCCCTTTGATGATGACAGATTAGGGCCCTTTGATGATGACAGATTAGGGCCCTTTGATGATGACAGATTAGGGCCCTTTAATGATGACAAATTAGGGCCCTTTGATGATGACAGATTAGGGCCCTTTAATGATGACAGATTAGGGTCCTTTAATGATGACAGATTAGGGCCCTTTAATTATGACAGATTAGGGCCCTTTAATGATGACAGATTAGGGCCCTTTAATGATGACAGATTAGGGTCCTTTAATGATGACAGATTAGGGCCCTTTAATTATGACAGATTAGGGCCCTTTAATGATGACAGATTAGGGCCCTTTAATGATGACAGATTAGGGCCCTTTGATGATGACAGATTAGGGCCCTTTGATGATGACAGATTAGGGCCCTTTGATGATGACAGATTAGGGCCCTTTAATGATGACAGATTAGGGCCCTTTAATGATGACAGATTAAGATAAAGGCCCTTTAATGATGACTGGACATGAAATGGGGGAGGAGGGCCATGGGGGAGGCCATGGGGAGGGGCAGAGGAATGAACAGGACTTGCAGCTGAAGTTTCCACAGCCGCTGCCAGAGTCAAGAAATACACGAGGCGTGTCCAGATGCCGAGGGTTCACGGGCGTTTCAAACACGGCGAAGATTCTGACAAATATTTGAGATTGCGACAGTTTCAAATAGATTTACTTCCATTTGATAAAGTTCTTTAAGAGCCCGAGATGTGACCGGGTTCTCTCTATTCAACAGGAAGGACCTAACAACTTCTGTGTTTATTATCATTATTATCAGGTTTGTTTATTTTATTTAAAATAGCCTAAAACCAAGAAAGAGATTCCAGTCCAAACGGATTGATTTCAGTTCCAAGATGATCAAGAAACCATTAAAGAGTTAATAAATCAATGTCCTTAGGTACATCAGGGGTAAAAGACAGACTGATCTCAGGCTGATCTCAGGCTGATCTCAGGCTGATCTCAGGCTGATCTCAGATTGATCTGATCTCAGGCTGATCTGATCTCAGATTGATTTCAGGCTGATCTCAGGCTGATTTGATCTCACACTGATTTCACACTGATCTCAGACTCGGACCAGAGTTGTCAGACCGGTTTGAGGGCACAGATGAACACAGTCTGGTTTGTGGAGTCCATATTCTCTTCTCTGGTAAATATCTTTCTCCTCAGAGTGCGATCAGCTCTCAGCCCAAAGAGTCAAAATGTGACTCACAGGGATCTTTCTTACTAGTAAACAAACAATAAAATGTCTGTACCTGTAGGAAATACTACTCCTCCTACTACTGCTACTATTACTGCTACTGGGATTGTATAAAAGGTTTAAATTGTCACATTTGTTCTTTTCATGGGTTGATGCAGCTTCCTGTGAGTTTTAACATAACACAAACACACTTTACAAATAGAATGTGTAAAACATGTTTGACTGAAGTTTTGTAAATGTAGATTAACGTGTATTGTCAAGAGCTCTGTGCACACTGGGGACAGTTATTCCAGTGTGGTTTTACTGAAAATAAACTTGTGAATCTTGTTTTAAAACAGACAAAATCTGCTCAAATCAAGACACTTTAAGCAAAATGTGAGCAGTTTGACTTGTTTCCACACTCCCTGCAGTTGGACGGTCACGCCTCTGAAATGTGGAGTTAGTACCGAGAGGGTCTCCTGGAGGTCAGCCACAGCAGACTTGGCCCTGCTCCACCTGAGAGCCAGCCCTGCCCCCGGAGAACCAACCACGGCCAAACATCTCCCCCCGACGCAGAGAAATGCAGAACATTAGGGCTGTAAACCCAGCCTCCCAGGTATTAGAGCTACAGTGAAAGTTAAAAATAAAAACAAGCCGTGCCAAAGTGGTTTCTATAATTGAGAAGTTGGATTTAAGACGTGTACTGATGTAAAAGTAGAACATGCAAGGCCAAAGGGTCACGTTACACTCACAGGCTTTTGGGCAGTGGTTTCAGTAATGTCTTAAAATTCATTTCACTGCAGCAGTTCCAAGCTCCAGAAAGAGTTTTCAAATGTATGTATTTGGCTTTTTCAGAAAGAAAAGATATTCAGCTTTGTTATGGTTCTGTTGGACCCAAAGCAGCGACTGAGCGCCTCACTTTGGTCATCACCGTGTGGAGAGAAAGGGAATTACTGCTGAAAATGTACCGCTCGACAGCTAATTAGCCATGTAGCTAAGTTAGCTAATGTAGCAGATGGAGATGTAGCTAAGTTAGCTAATGTAGCAAACTTAGCTAATGTAGCTAACATAGCTAATGTAGCAGATGGAGATGTAGCTAACTTAGCTAATGTAGCTAACATAGCTAATGTAGCAGATGGAGATGTAGCTAACTTAGCTAATGTAGCTAACATAGCTAATGTAGCAGATGGAGACCTAGCTGTGCTCTGGTGTTCAACATAATCTGTCTTTGAGCCTAACGTTATTGTCCTTCTCAAACTAAGACTAAACTGAACCTCTTTGTGGAACCTTGGTGTAGCTGCGCCACATAAATAAATAGAATAAAGACAGAGTCAGGTGGACGTTTAGGGCCAGTGTAGATTACACTTAACAGTTTTATTTGGAATATTAAGACAATGAAGCATAAGCCAAGCACCAAAGTGACAGCTACAAGTGTCATAGCATCAGACGGCTCTCTCAGATGAACGGATTATTAAACTGGAGATGACTTTAACGTGAAGCGTTACATTGAAGACGGTGAAATGTGATCATGATTATGCCATTTACACGCACCAATCCTTTACGTGACATCACACGGAGGAAGAGGAGGGGGGGGGGGGGGCAATGGGACGAAGATGAGTTTTGTTCGGCTGGTTTCAAATCAACGGAGGCTGCGTCCACAAAACAACATGGACCCTGGTTTTCCAACAGAGTCTGACTCTAAAGAAGACAAACGACTCTCAGTCATGTCCGGTCAGAAGGATCCACTCTGCCCAGTGTTAAAGGCTTCACTAAAACTGTCCGGTCAGAAGGATCCACTCTGTCCAGTGTTAAAGGCTTCACTAAAACTGTCCGGTCAGAAGGATCCACTCTGTCCAGTGTTAAAGGCCGCACTAAAACTGTCCCGTCAGAAGGATCCACTCTGCCCAGTGTTAAAGGCTTCACTAAAACTGTCCCGTCAGAAGGATCCACTCTGCCCAGTGTTAAAGGCCGCACTAAAACTGTCCCGTCAGAAGGATCCACTCTGCCCAGTGTTAAAGGCTGCACTAAAACTGTCCCGTCAGAAGGATCCACTCTGCCCAGTGTTAAAGGCCGCACTAAAACTGTCCCGTCAGAAGGATCCACTCTGTCCAGTGTTAAAGGCCGCACTAAAACTGTCCCGTCAGAAGGATCCACTCTGTCCAGTGTTAAAGGCTGCACTAAAACTGTCCCGTCAGAAGGATCCACTCTGCCCAGTGTTAAAGGCCGCACTAAAACTGTCCCGTCAGAAGGATCCACTCTGTCCAGTGTTAAAGGCTTCACTAAAACTGTCCGGTCAGAAGGATCCACTCTGTCCAGTGTTAAAGGCCGAACTAAAACTGTCCGGTCAGAAGGATCCATTCTGCCCAGTGTTAAAGGCTTCACTAAAACTGTCCCGTCAGAAGGATCCACTCTGCCCAGTGTTAAAGGCCGCACTAAAACTGTCCCGTCAGAAGGATCCACTCTGCCCAGTGTTAAAGGCTGCACTAAAACTGTCCCGTCAGAAGGATCCACTCTGCCCAGTGTTAAAGGCCGAACTAAAACTGTCCCGTCAGAAGGATCCACTCTGTCCAGTGTTAAAGGCCGCACTGAAACACAAACTAACAAACTCCAAGGTTCCTAAGTCCAGCTTCACATTTTCCCTCGACTCAAAGTAAACTCACTTTGTTTCAAGTGGAACAGCGAAAAACACATTTTAGTGCAACACTTCCTGTTACGCACATGGCTCTGATGCTCTGGGCTTTTCTGAGCGTCAGAAAGAACCAAAACACATGTCTTTTTTGTTTGGGGCCGAAAACTTATCAACCACTGATTACCACAGGGGCGACAGTAGCTCAGTTGGTAGAGCATTGGCCTTTGAGCCTGAAGGTTGTGGGTTCGAGCCCACCGTAAGACCTTCTTCACGACTCCCACTGATGACTGCTGTCGTTGTGTCCTTAGGCAAGACACTTAACCCCACTTTGCCTGAAGCTCCCACTGAAAGATCTCAGCTCCTGTGGACTCACCACCTGCAGGAGGATCAGTGAGGGGCTGGTGCTCTGTGTACTGGGTGGCATCTCTGGCCACCCCCCCGACCCAGAAATGGATTAAGGGGAAGAAAATGGATGGATGGATGGATGATTACCACAGGTTTCTTTTTGAGATTTAGCGTCCCAAAGCAGGAGGGTCAAGGACGACACTGAAACATTTATCATCTCGCTCCATATTCCTGAGTTTGAACTGTTTGGGACGGCTGTGATTTACGGTTTATACAACAATAAATCCAAATTGAATATTGAAATTTAAACTGGAATGGACAGCCATCTTGGAAAACCAGGGCCTTGTTGAACAGGCTCAGGGTACTCCCGGAAGAACACACCTCAGGGTACTCCCGGAAGAACACACCTCAGGGTACTCCCGGGAGAACACACCTCAGGGTACTCCCGGAAGAACACACCTCAGGGTACTCCCGGGAGAACACACCTCAGGGTACTCCCGGGAGAACACACCTCAGGGTACTCCCGGGAGAACACACCTCAGGATACTCCCGGGAGAACACACCTCAGGGTACTCCCGGAGAACACACCTCAGGGTACACCCGGAGAACACACCTCAGGGTACACCCGGGAGAACACACCTCAGGGTACACCCGGGAGAACACACCTCAGGGTACACCCGGGAGAACACACCTCAGGGTACACCCGGGAACACACCTCAGGGTACTCCCGGAGAACACACCTCAGGGTACACCCGGGAGAACACACCTCAGGGTACTCCCGGGAGAACACACCTCAGGATACTCCCGGGAGAACACACCTCAGGGTACTCCCGGAGAACACACCTCAGGGTACAACCGGAGAACACACCTCAGGGTACACCCGGGAGAACACACCTCAGGGTACACCCGGGAGAACACACCTCAGGGTACACCCGGGAGAACACACCTCAGGGTACACCCGGGAACACACCTCAGGGTACACACACTGGGACACACCTCAGGGTACACCCGGGAGAACACACCTCAGGGTACACCCGGGAGAACACACCTCAGGGTACTCCCGGGAGAAACACACCTCAGGGTACTCCCGGAGAAACACACCTCAGGGTACACCCGGGAGAACACACCTCAGGGTACACCCGGGTACACCCGGGAGAACACACCTCAGGGTACACCCGGGAGAACACACCTCAGGGTACACCCCGGAGAACACACCTCAGGGTACACCCGGGAGAACACACCTCAGGGTACACCCGGGAGAACACACCTCAGGGTACACCCGGGAGAACACACCTCAGGGTACACCCGGGAAAACACACCTCAGGGTACTCCCGGAGAACACACCTCAGGGTACACCCGGGAGAAACACACCTCAGGGTACTCCCGGGAGAACACACCTCAGGGTACTCCCGGAGAACACACCTCAGGGTACACCCGGGAGAACACACCTCAGGGTACACCCGGAGAACACACCTCAGGGTACACCCGGGAGAACACACCTCAGGGTACTCCCGGAGAACACACCTCAGGGTACACCCGGGAACACACCTCAGGGTACTCCCGGGAGAACACACCTCAGGGTACTCCCGGAGAACACACCTCAGGGTACTCCCGGGGTACACCTCCACAGAGATGCCTAACCACACTAACGTATGAGCAGCTGATTGTGGACGCAGCCTGTGGTCAGTCCCAGGACCATCACATCCCATAATAATCCTTTCCTTTCGTCCAGACAGAACCTTTTGTGCACATTCAGCATAAAGTGACAACTCCGTATTTGCATATCAGGGATTGTGAAAATAAGAACTCTCATACATAACTCTGTTTATAGCACCTCTTAAATATATTTATCGGAAACAGGACGTGTCTAAATATCTTCCATAAACGAGTCGTACCTTTTCAGAACGCGGTGAAATGTTCAAGACCCAGAGGTTTTTAGGACACCATAAATAGATTGTTATTATTATTATTATTGACAACAAAACAACTTGGCATTTTCTCCTCAGGACAAAGAGAAACACAAAGACCTCTTTTCCACCAAGACCTGGACCTGCTCCTGGACTTGCTCCTGCTCCAGGGATTTTAAAAACATTTAAATGGACTTTAAAGATTTAAAAGTGTTTTACGGCGATAAGTCTGTGTAATCAAAGACCAGGACTGAACTGAACTGAAGTGAATCCTGGTCCACTACGCTGCAGAGAGCTCCAATATAGGATTTGGTTTTCCTCTGGATTCTAGAACATATTTATGACTGTTTCTAAACTAAACTTCCAAGGTAAGTGCAGGTACGATATATTTCTCATTCCAAGTGACAGTTCCATCTTTAAGACATTTTGGCTCGTTTTAAGTCACGTTTACATCAAGATACTTTTTGCCAAAGTAAGAAATGTACTAATTATTGGTCACTTTTCTCCTCCTTTTGCAGAGCAGTCTCTTTGACTCACTCACGTTAAACAGATTCTGAACCGAGTCCTTTTGGCCGATAAGTGTGAACCACAAAGAGCGGCTTCTCGGTGGGAAAGAGGTCTCCAGAGACAGAGGGGATTCTGGGTAATGTAGTCCATGTTTACCTTGGATTCAGGCTCGGTCCAGGTTGAGTCTGGTTCTGGTTTGGTTTGTGAGACAGTTTATGCACCACAGAGAAAGAAAAAGTCTCAATTACAGAAAAAGCATCATTCAAACATAGTCTTTTATTCCTAAAGCTAAGGGTTATATGGCAAACGTGTGCTACGGTTAATGTCACAAATTTCCCATGGGGAAAACGGGGCATGAGGGTCCGGGCTGGACTCTCCTGAGCGTGGGGTGGAAGCAGAGGAGTTGTTCATAGGAGAAGTTAGTCCCCTCACTCCTCTCTGCTCCAGGAGCCTCCATGTGGCTCTGTCTTAAGCACCAACAACTGCAGCATGGCAACCAAGGAAAATCCATCATAAACAAATTACAAAATGTTTCCCATGATTTAAGTGTGTACAATTTGTTACTGAAGAATTTTCTACATCTGGGTGGATCAAGACCATTGGTCAGTCATTCTGGTGAGACATTGTCTCATTGTACACTGCACAAAATGATGAAATATGAAGTAATAATTGCTAGAAATAAGTGTTTTTTTTTTCATCTCAATCTGACAAAACAAGATTCCCCAAAGAGTCTTTTTCAAGAACTGTTGCTTTTGCTTTGTCCCGTTGAAAATCTTGTTTTAAGTGTGTCCAGATGTGCTCATATTCAGCTGCAGCAGCACTTTCTACATTATTTGGAGACTCAAAAGTAAAGGTTTTGCTGAATTCTGGAGGTTCCGAGCTTTAGAGCTGAGTACAACATGATTATTGTGGTAGAGCTGAGTTAGCGAGGCTCAGGGCCACATAACGGACACAGAGGGCCGCAGTTGGCCCACGGGCCTAGGTTTGAACACGTCTGCTTTAAAGCTTTTGACTGTGTTTTTCTGTCAAACACTCAGCAGTTGTTTTCCACTGATTCTCGCTCACAGGGGAAACGTTCCACTGATTTTAACTTCAGCTGAAGTTTGCACTGCTAAGGGGAAGAGCACAGAGCCACACGGCCAGACTGAGATGGCTTTAGTTCAGTAATGAGATTTAAAACGAGCTAATTGAATAAGAACAGATGTCATTGATGAGCTGCAGAAGCATGGTAGGTCTTCTTTAAAGTGGGAACACTAAAATGTCTGAGAAATGCATCTGTGGGATCCAAGATGGCGGCGCAGGTTTAACCATGATTATTATCATTATTACCATGATTATTATCATTACTAAGTAAGTAATATTTATCTATATAGCGCCTTTCACAGACCAGAGCCACAAAGAGCTTTACAATTATTATGTTTAAGCATTTTGTCTCCACAGAGATGGGAACCAGGTCATTAATATTATTATTATTATTGAGTCACACAGTGATGCAGACAGGGCTGATGAAGCTGACGAAGCTGATGAAGCTTTGTTTTCTTCGCTCTTTTGAACGTGTTGTTGAACTCATTTCATTGAATGTTTGAGAAAATGAGTCTCATTTTATCATCTGTAAAAGTCTGTCACTAACTTCTGTCCAGGACTCTCTTAAAGAGCTTCTGTCCTGGATAAATAAAATATAAAAAGTTGTATTATCTCATCCCTCTGATCACTTCTGGATAATCTGCTTTGTTAAATGTTTTATATAAAAACATTTGGTTCTGATCCCTTTGCCTTGTTTGAGTGTGACACATTCTGTTTCTTACAAAGGCACTGAAACTGATTCACTCTGTATTTCAGCCTCCAACAATTTAGATTTTTTGCTGGATAAATGTGTTTTTCTTCTATTGACACAGATCGTCTCTTGTTGAAGACTTCAAACACGACTGAAATCCTACGAACCGACAGAAAACTGTTAAAACCTCATTCTTTAAGTCAATGTGAATAAATGAACAGTCATCATGAAGAGCAGTGTCCGACTCACAACAAGATCAATACATCTGTCAAATAATGTATAGTTTAAACCTGTGAGGTGTCTGAAAACTCAGAGAGGCCCGACCGAGAGAGGCCCGACAGAGTGAGGCCCGACCGAGAGAGGCCCGACCGAGAGAGGCCCGACCGAGAGAGGCCCGACAGAGTGAGGCCCGACCGAGAGAGGCCCGACCGAGAGAGGCCCGACCGAGAGAGGCCCGACAGAGAGAGAGGCCCGACCGAGAGAGGCCCGACAGAGAGAGGCCCGACAGAGAGAGAGGCCAGACAGAGAGAGGCCAGACAGAGAGAGAGGCCCGACAGAGAGAGGCCAGACAGAGAGAGAGGCCCGACAGAGAGAGGCCCGACAGAGAGAGAGGCCCGACCGAGAGAGGCCCGACAGAGTGAGGCCCGACAGAGAGAGAGGCCAGACAGAGAGAGGCCAGACAGAGAGAGGCCCGACAGAGTGAGGCCCGACAGAGAGAGAGGCCAGACAGAGAGAGGCCCGACAGAGAGAGGCCCGACAGAGAGAGGCCCGACAGAGTGAGGCCCGACAGAGAGAGAGGCCAGACAGAGAGAGGCCCGACAGAGAGAGGCCCGACAGAGAGAGGCCCGACAGAGAGAGGCCCGACAGAGAGAGGTCAGTTAAGGTGATCCCGATGGACACTGCTGATTTTGAAACAATGGATTTTACTGAATGAGTCCTGAGTAACTTTTGGATTAGTTAAAACCTGTTTGTCAGAGTAAGACTAGTGTCTTTTGCATCTTAAATGTCCTCCATCGATCCATCCATAAATAATCCTTTATTGTCACTTGTATCTGGAGCATATTGCGGCGCCTTCATGGAGGGTTGGTGGCTCTACGGAAACGGGATACTCTGGTCTCATGAATAATGCGGGGTCATTAGTCCAAATATCCGGTTTATGTATCATAGACACATATGCAGAGGAATATGAGTCTGAGACCTCCGGCTGAACCTTTGTGATCACATCAATATTTCAGATCGATGCCAGTTTTACCTGATCTCTCTTCTACAGCTCTATTCTCCTGAAGCTGGAGGAACATGGTGCTGTGGTGATTAACAGGACCAATGTTTTAGTCCAAGTAAATGACCAGTAAAGTCTGTATTTACTGAACAGAGACAGAGGCTAATATAGCCTAATATATACAACTTATCAAGTTTTAAATGTACTTATCAAGCTAGTAAATGTTTTAAATGTATAAATGTGTTGGACTTAGACAGTGGAGAAGACATAATCTTATTGTAAGTAGGACACTGCAGGATGATCCATTATTTATGACAATAAAAGGAACTGTTCCCGTGAAGAAAAACATCTCAGAGATTAGCACCAAATAGAACCATCTAACGTCAGAATTATTTATAATAACTTAAAGGTTGTGCAGCTGTGCTGGGGCTTATAACACAGACATCATGGAGAGTGCTCGTGAGCCACTGGGGTGATGCATGCAGGTCACAGGCAGGTGGCGCTGTGGGGTCAGGCAGACATTTAGCACAAAATGAAGAGAAAAAACACAAAGTGCTGATATTTGTGCCTTCCTTCTCTCAAAGAAAACCTGTTACACAAGCCGTGTGCTTGCCATTACACTGAGTATAATCATATGTATGTGATAAGTAATAACTAAGGATTAGAATGGATCTGGTATAGCTTGTTACATGGAACTCCCCAAAGAGCCGCAGTCTCCTGATCGGGAACATCTCAGTTAATCTCAGACTATTTGAGCTTGAGCGGCGGCTCCCGCTCCAGCCAGCGCACTCGTACTTTCTGTTTGTAATGATACTCCTTTAGAAAGTCCAGCAGCGCGGGAGGCAGAGGCAGTAGGCCGATGCCGTCGTACGAGGCGCGTCTGCAGATGGCAGCGCGCGCTAAGTGCTGCAGCGAGAAGGGAAAGGTCCGGTGCAGCGGTGCGGTCAGCAGCGGCTCAAAGAACATGCAGGCGCTCGGGTCCTTGTAGTGCTCCAGCAGCCCGGTCACCGTGGACGAGTGGAACACACACGGGTCGTGTGCGTCAAAGCTGAAGTTGTGGTTCCACTGCTCGATGCGCGCGTGCAGCGAGCGGTTGTAGCGGCGGAAGCTAACGGAGAACAGGTAGTCCTCCTGTGCAGAGTCCCGCAGCAGGAAGGTGCCCTCGGGCCGGCCGTCCAGCAGAGCCTCGGCCTCGTACCGGTCCATGACGCCCCAGTAACACGGCAGCGCGCTGATCTGGAGCAGGTCGGGGACCAGGCAGTGGATGTAGTCGATCTGAGTGTGCACCTTCCAGGGCCCCGGCTGCTGCCGGCTGTGGCCCTCCCCTGAGGCGTGCCTCTGTTTGGGCCGTAGAGCCTGAAGACACAGGGTGGTGGAATCTTCCTCAGAGTCACAGTCTTGTGACGAGACCCCCAAGAGGCCCTCGGCCTCCGCCAGGCCAGGGGTCATCTTTGGTCCCAGTTTGTAGAGCGTGGAGCTGGACACAGAGGCCTCCAGGGTGTGGATCTGGGCGTTGGGTGGTGGGTCGACGCCCTCCTCGATGCTGAGGCGTCGCCGCTCCCGCAGACGCTCCTCCTCGTCCTCTGGAGACGTCTGTCCCGGCTCAAAGGCGTCCAGCAGCGTGGTGGAAGAGTGGGGGCTCACGGGGGCCGTGTGCTGCTTGATCAGATGCCACTTATGGGCCAGGTCCGAGCCTGGGGGGAAGGGGCAGGTCTCCAGCATCAGCTCTGTCAGGTGAATCTTACGTTTGGTGGAGATGGGAGACTTGGCCGAGTGCGAGCGTCTGTGCGTGGGCAGAGGCAGACACAGACCCACCGTGTCGCTGAGGCGCTGTCTGAGGCTGCGGCCGCTCAGCCCTCGTCCCGGGGCAGAGTCGCACATCTCTGGAGCCGAGCTGACGCCGTGGCGCCGCTCTCTGCGGCTGGTCCTCAGCCGGCCCGAGCGGCCCTCCAGAGAGCTCTGTGTTTTGGTGGAACATGAGTGTTTTTTCTTGCCGCCCCAGGGCGCGTGGCGAGAGTACGAGTCTCTACGGGCCAGGGGGACTCCCGCCCCGCCGTGTAAGTCCTTTGTGTCTTTGTCTATGGAGATCTCCACAATCTGCGGGATGTCTGACACACAGTTGTGATGGCGCCGTCCTGTGGTGGCTGGGGGTGGTGGGCTCCGGGCCGGACTGGAGGGTGCAGAGAGGGGGGCCTCAGAGGGACTCAGCTCCACCACACAGTGCACCTCTTCAGGACGTCCCTCTGAAGCTCCACTGCTGCTGTGGAACAGGGTCTGACATCTGCTCTTCAGGTTACTCCACATGGTTCCACTGCGACCTGCAGAAAGAAGAGATTCATTTAGAAAGTGCATCACTTTAGTCCTACAGGATCCTACAGACTGATCAAAGACCATCAAGGTGGATCTAACACCTCTCCGACAGAAAGGCTCCTTAGCCTCGGGTTGGCAGAATTCTGAATGTTCTACATTAAAATTCCCCAGACTGCTGTGTATCTAGTAATTAGCCATGGTGTGGTGTGAGGAGAGGGAGCAGAGCGTGAGGAGTTGCCAGGCAGACGTGCAGCAGCACAAGGCCACAGCTATAAATGAACGGGGATCTGCTCACAGCTGATGTGAGGTATGTACTGTATTACTGAGCCAGTCTAGACCTGACCCGGCCTGGGCCTAACACACCCAGTGCTGATTTATCTCTAAAACAGTAGTTGACATGTTGTTGGACGTGTCGCCGTCACACTGTTGACACATGAAGCACATTATACAGAAGCCACCGGCTTCAGACACAACCACTTTATGGGCTTCCAGACATCTTTGTTGGATAATTGTTACTGACAAAAAGCCAGTCCCTGCAGGAAATGGGACAGCCAATTACTGCGACTTGCTGACTCTGCACCTTTTATTTTAATGGAGGGAATAATAACAGCCATAAATGCTGTTGTCAGTTCCAAAAGACCGTTAGAATCTCTGCTTATTTCTCCCCGTTCTAGGTTCTGTGCACTTGACCCTTCTTATTGTGATTTTCTCCAATGAAAAACACTAAAAAATGAAAATGATACAAGTCAAATCAAACAACCATAAAACTCTGAAAACACATGAACACAAACCTGTCGTTGTAATCTATCGTCTTTGTCCAGACCTAAAGAAACTCCCTCACAGAGACGCAGTCTGACTGAGTCCAGATCCTTAAATCACCTCTGCTCTTTCCAAGAACTCTTTAAAACATTGAGCAATAATAACGACACGTGTGCGTGACCATGTGTTCCGGAAACTGAAACAATCCATAAAAATCTATAGAAGTGTCCGGAAGCTCCGGATAACGTCAATAATCAATATTTGACATTAACAACACGACTTCTTGATCTCTAAGATTTATGAGCTGCTGAATGTTATATTTAGAGATGTATGTAGTTCATCATAATACCTAGAAATATAATATAATAATATAAAACATACAAACAAAATCTCATTCAAAACACACATTTAGTGTTTTAAAAGTTTAGCTTCGATAAACTTGTGATTCCAAGACATCTCAAAGGTCCAGGTCTAATTTTGGTCTTTAATAATTACAGCAGATATTTCCAATCAAAAATTATAATCTGAAAATAATGATGAATATGGATTAATGATTATTGTGCGAGTGTGGTTTTAACAAACAGGTATAAGGCTAAGTGTGTGTGTGTGTGTGGTCAGAGAGAGTGTGTGTGTGTGTGTGGTCAGAGAGGGTGTGTGTGTGTATCAGAGAGACTGTGAGTGTGTATCAGAGAGAGTGTGTGTGTGTGTGAGCGTGTATCAGAGGTGCGTGTGTGTATCAGAGAGACTGTGAGTGTGTATCAGAGAGAGTGTGTGTGTGTGTGTGTGTGTGAGCGTGTATCAGAGGTGCGTGTGTGTATCAGAGAGTGTGTGTGTATCAGAGAGACTGTGAGTGTGTATCAGAGAGAGTGTGTGTGTGTGTGAGCGTGTATCAGAGAGGTGCGTGTGTGTATCAGAGAGTGTGTGTGTATCAGAGAGACTGTGAGTGTGTATCAGAGTGTGTGTGTGTGTGAGCGTGTATCAGATAGGTGCATGTGTGTATCAGAGAGTGTGTGTGTATCAGAGAGACTGTGTGCGTGTATCAGAGTGTGTGTGTGAGTGCGTTTATCAGAGACTGTGTGTGTGTATCAGAGAGACTGTGTGTGTGTGTATCAGAGAGATTGTGTGTGTGAGTGTGTGTATCAGAGAGACTGTGTGCGTGTATTAGAGACTGTGTGTGTGTGTGTATCAGAGAGACTGTGTGTGTATCAGAGAGACTGTGTGTGTATCAGAGTGTGTATCAGAGTGTGTGTGTGAGTGTGTATCAGAGTGTGTGTGTGAGTGCGTTTATCAGAGACTGTGTGTGTGTATCAGAGAGACTGTGTGTGTGAGTATGTATCAGAGAGACTGTGTGTGTGTATCAGAGAGATTGTGTGTGTGAGTGTGTGTATCAGAGAGACTGTGTGCGTGTATCAGAGACTGTGTGTGTGTATCAGATAGACTGTGTGTGAGTGTGTATCAGAGAGACTGTGTGCGTGTATCAGAGACTGTGTGCGTGTATCAGAGACTGTGTGCGTGTATCAGAGACTGTGTGTGTGTATCAGAGAGACTATGTGCGTGTATCACAGAGACTGTGTGCGTGTATCACAGAGACTGTGTGCGTGTATCAGAGACTGTGTGTGTGTATCAGAGAGACTGTGTGTGTGTGTATCAGAGAGACTGTGTGTGTGTGTGTGTATCAGAGACTGTGTGTGTGTATCAGAGACTGTGTGTGTGTGAGTGTGTGTTGCATTGTGATGGTATCTCTGTGATTGTACATTACTGTATTCATGTATTTTATTTACGTAACCAGGGACTGCAGAAACAGCCGTTATCCACGTTTTTTATTGTTTTCATTTCGATGTCCCGCCCTCCACCGTTTCACCAATCAGAAAGTCTGTGATCTGGGCGCCGCAACTCACCGCGTGGAGCTAATCTCACTGGTAAAGTACCATGTGGAGCTAATCTCACTGGTAAAGTACCATGTGGAGCTAATCTCACTGGTAAAGTACCATGTGGAGCTAATCTCACTGGTAAAGTACCATGTGGAGCTAATCTCACTGGTAAAGTACCATGTGGCGCAGAACTAAAAAAGGTCTCGTTATGATTCTCAAATCATTAACGACAAAACAAGGAATAAAACCAGGATTTCTATCTTTGTGAAAAAGGTGTTGGTTATAGATCTGTTGTTGACAAAACTCTTGTCTATTCAGCTGTTATGGTCCCAGCTGGATTCGTCTGCATATCTGGCAACCTGAGTCAGGGAGAGTGGGAGAGGCTGCAGTACCACTTTTGGCCACATGTTTACACACTGCTCCTTTAAATGTATCGATAATGTGGAAGTCACAGCTTTTTGCTTCTGCCTTCTTCCTTTGTTCTTATAAATTATATATGTGCCTGTAAGAAAATGCATTGAAAAATGACTCAAACTATTACTACTATTTTTATTTGCAAAGGACTTCTATAATTGCAGCCTTTTCCCTTTACAGCCACTAACATTGGGTTAAAGTGTGATGCTTCCATTGGGACAATGGAATTCGATTCTCTCGAGAAATGTACAGATGTGTTGCTGGAGAAGTTAATTCATGGTCTGGGGCTTAGAGAAAAGAATTCATAATCATCTGGAGTCGTTATTGCATAGATGAAGTTGTTGTGGATCCATTCCGCAGTAAAAAGGCCAAAGGTCCAGTTTGTTATTTCTGAGATGAAACGTTCTGGATTCTTTTGGGAGTTTACGATTGGTTCAACTTCACTATTGAACAAGATCGGCTTAAAAATGTCCTATTTCTGTCTAATAAAATGGATCTGAGACATTTATGACACATTGGAAACCTCTGGGACTCGCTGACCACAGATCAAGATCAAACGTATACTGACATAAGACATGAAGAGGAGGTCGTTCTGTCTGATTCTCTGATCTGTGCTGGAGAATCGACAGCTTTGTAAAGTCCTCTGAGATTACCACTGCTGTGATTCAGGGTCTTCCTGAAAATGTGAGACAGGCTTCTTCTCTAACAACGTTCAAGTCCAGGTGAAAACGGTTTAGCTTGAGTTTGAGTTTCCTCGTGCATGAACTGTGCAATACAATTAAACTCTCCTCGTCTCAAAGATACAAAAATACATCTGAATTGAAAAGGAAAACACTGACAGAGGAACAGACGATAACGGTTTCAACAAGAACAATATGTAAAACACATCAATCAATATGGCAGAAATTATTATTCTAATGTTTCTAGGCATAGATTTGCAGAGCCCGATGCCGCTCGTATTCTAATAATAATAATAATAATAATAATAATAATAATAATAAAATATGTATCAGATTTATACATTCACTGGAATGTGAGACTTAAAACTTGCAGTGAAGAAGTTTCATGAGGTATAATTCATACAGTGTTAGGAATCACACACACACACAGAGACACACACACAGACATACACACAGAGAGAGACACACACACACACAGAGACACACACACGCACACACAGACACAGAGACAAACACACATACAGAGACACACACACACACAGACACACACCAAAGCTAAATAAATAAATAACATGGTCCTTAAATGCACACGTCCATAATAAAGAATAAAAGTAAAGTTATGAGTTTGTTCCAAATGCAGCAGCGAGGGTGGAGCTAAAATCACCTCCTTTTATCACTCTGCTGTTCACATAAACACACAGCGATGAGGACGATTCCTTTGATCCTTCTGATCTTACACTTGTTCCTTTGAGAAATCTGATCTAAATCTTCCCAAACTCAGGGAGTTTTGTATTTCACCTCTTTCTAGTGAAATATTACAGTCGACAGGATTTGGGCTTGAAATGTGAATCTCCATCCATCTTCTTCCCCTTAATCCATATCTGGGTCGGGAGTGGCAGTCAGAGCACCAGCCCCTGGTCCTCACTGGTCCTCACTGGTCCTCACTGGTCCTCACTGGTCCTCCCTGGTCCTCCCTGGTCCTCACTGGTCCTCACTGGTCCTCACTGGTCCTCACTGGTCCTCACTGGTCCTCACTGGTCCTCACTGATCCTCACTGATCCTCCTGGTCCTCACTGGTCCTCACTGGTCCTCCTACAGGAGCCTTGATATTTCAGTGGAGGCTCCAGGAAAAGTGGGGTTAAGTGTCTTGCCCAAGGACACAACGACAGCAGTCATCAGCATTTTCAATAAGAGAGATCTATAAGTCATTCTGGAAAAAGAAGTAATAATAATGATATAATAATGAATCTTTTTAGCACTTTCAGGACACTCAAGACGCTTCACGTGTCATTATCCCTTGACTCCAAACACGGTGTATATTTATGTTTTTCTCTTTCATGTTTGCCTTTCAGGGTTTCCTCCACTTGTCACTGCTCTATGTTTAAAATGTTCAAAGAGAATCCAGACAGTGGGGAACATGGTCGCTGTGAGACAGAACTCAGTCTAAATCAGATGTATGTAGATGTATTTACAGACGGTCCTGCCCTCGGCTCCGTCTCAAAGAGAGATTCACTTGAGAGCCTTCAAACCAGGTTGGCCTCCATCAGCCTCCATCGGCCTCTATCAGCTCAGTATCAATAAATATTAAACAAAAATGAGGCGTGACTGAAAATAAACCCAGGACGAATTTTGCAGGTGGGGATAAGGGAAAAATAAATGTACACAAATCACAATAGTGGCATAATCAAAGGGCCCTAATCTGTAATCATTAAAAGGATCCTAATCTCTCCTCATTAAAGGGCCCTAATCGGTCATCATTAAAGGGCCCTAATCTGTCGTCATTAAAGGGCCCTAATCGGTCATCATTAAAGGGCCCTAATCTGTCCTCATTAAAGGGCCCTAATCGGTCATCATTAAAGGGCCCTAATCTGTCATCATTAAAGGGCCCTAATCGGTCATCATTAAAGGGCCCTAATCGGTCATCATTAAAGGGCCCTAATCTGTCCTCATTAAAGGGCCCTAATCGGTCATCATTAAAGGGCCCTAATCTGTCATAATTAAAGGGCCCTAATCTGTAATCATTAAAAGGACCCTAATCTCTCCTCATTAAAGGGCCCTAATCGGTCATCATTAAAGGGCCCTAATCTGTAAACATTAAAAGGACCCTAATCTCTCCTCATTAAAGGGCCCTAATCTGTCCTCATTAAAGGGCCCTAATCGGTCATCATTAAAGGGCCCTAATCTGTCCTCATTAAAGGGCCCTAATCGGTCATCATTAAAGGGCCCTAATCTGTCATCATTAAAGGGCCCTAATCGGTCATCATTAAAGGGCCCTAATCTGTCCTCATTAAAGGGCCCTAATCGGTCATCATTAAAGGGCCCTAATCTGTCATCATTAAAGGGCCCTAATCTGTCATCATTAAAGGGCCCTAATCTGTCATCATTAAAGGGCCCTAATATGTCATCATTAAAGGGCCCTAATATGTCATCATTAAAGGGCCCTAATATGTCATCATTAAAGGGCCCTAATCTGTCCTCATTAAAGGGCCCTACTCTGTCATCATTAAAGGGCCCTAATCTGTCCTCATTAAAGGACCCTACTCTGTCATCATTAAAGGGCCCTAATCTGTATAATAATAAACCATGTTCTTTTACAATACTTCTTTAACTGATAACAGTAGTTCAGAGATATTTGAATTTCAGCTGTTATGGTCCCAGCTGGATTCGTCTGCATATCTGGCAACCTGAGTCAGGGAGAGGCTGCAGTACCACTTTTGGACAGATTTTTTACATAGTGCTCCTTTAATGTTAAATCACAAGTTAGGTACTAAAAAAATAAATAGGAATGTACCAAAACACCACAAGACCTTCTCTAGTGACTCCCACTGATGTCTGCTGTTGTTGTGTCCTTGGGCAAGACACTTAACCCCACTTTGCCTAAAGCCCCTGTTGAAGAATCAAAGCTGTGTTGTCACTGACAGAACAGCCATCTTCCTGTGGACTCACCACCTGCCGGAGGATGAGAGAGGGGCTGGGGCTCTGGAGCTGGGGCTCTGGGGCTGGGGCTCTGGGGCTGGGGCTCTGGGGCTGGGGCTCTGGGGCTGGGGCTCTGGGGCTGGGGCTCTGGGGCTGGGGCTCTGGGGCTGGGGCTCTGGGGCTGGGGCTCTGGGGCTGGGGCTCTGGGGCTGGGGCTCTGGGGCTGGGGCTCTGGGGCTGGGGCTCTGGGGCTGGGGGGCTGGGGCTCTGGGGCTGGGGCTCTGGGGCTGGGGCTCTGGGGCTCTGGGGCTCTGGGGCTCTGGGGCTGGGGCTCTGGGGCTGGGGCTCTGGGGCTGGGGGGCTGGGGCTCTGGGGCTGGGGCTCTGGGGCTGGGGCTCTGGGGCTGGGGGGCTGGGGCTCTGGGGCTGGGGCTGGGGCTCTGGGGCTGGGGCTCTGGGGCTGGGGCTCTGGGGCTGGGGCTCTGGGGCTGGGGCTCTGGGGCTGGGGCTCTGGGGCTGGGGCTCTGGGGCTGGGGCTCTGGGGCTGGGGCTCTGGGGCTGGGGCTGGGGCTCTGGGGCTGGGGCTCTGGGGCTGGGGCTCTGGGGCTGGGGGGCTGGGGCTCTGGGGCTGGGGCTGGGGCTCTGGGGCTGGGGCTCTGGGGCTGGGGCTCTGGGGCTGGGGCTCTGGGGCTGGGGCTCTGGGGCTGGGGCTCTGGGGCTGGGGCTCTGGGGCTGGGGCTCTGGGGCTGGGGCTCTGGGGCTGGGGCTGGGGCTCTGGGGCTGGGGCTCTGGGGCTGGGGCTCTGGGGCTGGGGGGCTGGGGCTCTGGGGCTGGGGCTGGGGCTCTGGGGCTGGTGCTCTGGGGCTTGGATGAAAAAAAAAAAGTAATAATAATAATAATAATAATAATACATTGGTTTAATGCAGCACTTTTCTGGACTCTTAAAGTCTCTTCACATCATTATTCCCTCTCTCAAAACACGGTGGTGATAAACTACTGTAGCCACAGCTGCCCTGGGGCACACAGACAGAAGCGAGGCAACCAGTCTGTGCCATCGGCCCCTCCCACCACCACCAACCATTCACACCAGACTCATTCTAATGTGGGGGAAGTGTCTTGCCTAAGGACACAACCAGTTTGGCACTTTACAGCCGCAGCCGCCCCACTGTGGCACCTGCTGTTCCCAGAGGTTAAGTGTCTTGCCAAAGGACACAACGACAGCAGACATCAGTGGGAGTCGGTGGAGAAAGTCTTACAGGGAATTTACACAGTAGGCGTAAACAGCGCGTACGCGTTTACTGCGCGCTCTCTGCGCGTACATTTATATTGGAGTTTCTACACAGGCCTCGCACAGGTCCTTCTGATGCTGTCCCTGTGTGTGTCTGTGGAGCAGTGCAGAGGACAGTACAGAGACTGATGCTGTCCCTGTGTAGTCTGTGGAGCAGTGTAGAGGACAGTACAGAGACTGATGCTGTCCCTGTGTAGTCTATGGAGCAGTGTAGAGGACAGTACAGAGACTGATGCTGTCCCTGTGTAGTCTATGGAGCAGTGTAGAGGACAGTACAGAGACTGATGCTGTCCCTGTGTAGTCTATGGAGCAGTGTAGAGGACAGTACAGAGACTGATGCTGTCCCTGTGTAGTCTGTGGAGCAGTGCAGAGGACAGTACAGAGACTGATGCTGTCCCTGTGTAGTCTATGGAGCAGTGTAGAGGACAGTACAGAGACTGATGCTGTCCCTGTGTAGTCTATGGAGCAGTGTAGAGGACAGTACAGAGACTGATGCTGTCCCTGTGTAGTCTATGGAGCAGTGCAGAGGACAGTACAGAGACTGATGCTGTCCCTGTGTAGTCTATGGAGCAGTGCAGAGGACAGTACAGAGACTGATGCTGTCCCTGTGTAGTCTGTGCAGCAGTGTAGAGGACAGTACAGAGACTGATGCTGTCCCTGTGTAGTCTATGGAGCAGTGCAGAGGACAGTACAGAGACTGATGTAGAGCAACACAGATCACATGTGTTTGTCTTCATGGTCTCTGTGCTGGTTTGACCAGACGCCAGACTTTATGAAAGAAAAAAAACGATGTCCAGAATCACTGTAAAACCTGCTGCTCCTCCTGCTGCTGATGTTTAGACACAAGTGCTCTGTGTGTGTGTGTGTGTGTGTGTGTGTGTGTGTGTGTGTGTGTGTGTGTGTGTGTGTGTGTGTGTGTGTGTGTGTGTGTGTGTGTGTGTGTGTGTGTGTGTGTGTGTGTGTGTGTGTGTGTGTGTGTGTGTGTGTGTGTGTGTGTGTGCGATCTAGGATCGCTAGAAAAATCGTGTTAAACATGAGATTTCAATGGGAGACGCGTTGGTGCGCGCACAAAATTAGAAATCCATCCTAAATTAGAGCGCAGCTTTGCGTCATACACGCGTATAACGCTAGAAGTGTAAATATCATCATGGAACATGGAAAAAAGTTACGCGCGTATAACGCGTACGTGCTGTAATGCGTACGTGCTGTAACGCGTACGTGCTGTAACGCCTCCTGTGTAAATTAGCAGTTATGGTGGGCCCGAACCCACAACCTTCTGGCTCAAAGCCCAATGCTCTACAACTGAGCTCCTGTCGCCCTTGTCGTACCAAACCCATGTTAAATAAAGTATCTGTACATTATGGCCCTACAACAGATCTGTATCTTTAATACAATTCTCTACAAATATACAATAATATCATTGTTATCAGATGTATAACTCCCTGGTCTCAGAACACAACATCCACAGACGTTATGAAGCCTTCAATCAAATAAGATGGTATTATTCATGATCCTCTCAAAGTGCCAGGAGCGGCCATTACAGTGACTCATCTGTGCACAAAGGTACAATCTGCATCTTATTACATCTGTGCACAAAGAGAGGAGTAAGAGGAGTCCCCTGGAGGTAATAGTCAGTACTACAGGGGGTAAGAGGAGAGGGGGTAACTTTGTGTTAGCAGCAGAAGGCCACATTAAATGGCACTGAGGGCCGCAATTGGCCCCCGGGCCTGAGTTTGGACATGTCTGCTTTAATCCATTTCTGGGTCGGGGGACAGTTGGATCCTCCTGCAGGAGGTGGGTCCACAGGAGGAGGCTCACAGCCTTGATCTTGCAGTGGGGGCTTCAAAGTGGGTTAAGTGTCTTGCCCCAGGACACAACGACAGCAGACGTCAGTGGGAGTCGGTGGAGAAGGTCTCGAGGTGGGCTTGAACCCCACAACCAGGAGCAACAGGAGCACCTGGAGGAAACCTACTCAATCACGGGCAGAAGATTCAAAGTCCATTTATGTCGACTCAGGAGCTTCTTGCTTTGAGGCGACAGCGATAATCACTCAGACACCGTGCTCCGAGATCTTTGGCAACAAACTCCACGCTCAAAATAATAGTTGTTGACAGTAGATTAAACTACAATATCAACCAGCACAGGGACTGGCCTCCTGCTCTGAGGAGCACAGGGACTGGCCTCCTGCTCTGAGGAGCACAGGGACTGGCCTCCTGCTCTGAGGAGCACAGGGACTGGCCTCCTGCTCTGAGGAGCACAGGGACTGGCCTCCTGCTGGGACTCTGAGGAGCACAGGGACTGGCCTCCTGCTGGGACTCTGAGGAGCACAGGGACTGGCCTCCTGCTGGGACTCTGAGGAGCACAGGGACTGGCCTCCTGCTGGGACTCTGAGGAGCACAGGGACTGGCCTCCTGCTGGGACTCTGAGGAGCACAGGGACTGGACTCCTGCTGGGACTCTGAGGAGCACAGGGACTGGACTCCTGCTGGGACTCTGAGGAGCACAGGGACTGGACTCCTGCTGGGACTCTGAGGAGCACAGGGACTGGACTCCTGCTGGGACTCTGAGGAGCACAGGGACTGGCCTCCTGCTGGGACTCTGAGGAGCACAGGGACTGGCCTCCTGCTGGTCCCAGAGTCAGGACTAAACATAAGGGGGCAGCATTACACATTTATGCAGCTATAATCTTCCTGAAAATGTGCGAGACTTCTTCTGACAATATTTAAATCCAGGTTAAAGACAGTTGGGTTTTAATCTTCCCTCACTGATTATTTATGATTTTAAAGTTTCTTTTTAGGTTTCCTAGTGTATAAACTAGGGGTGGGAACCTAAGGGTACCTCACAATACGATACGATACACGATACAAAGCTCACGATAACGATAATATCACGATATGACGATTATTGATATATTGGTCAGAAATATACAATATGCCAATTTATGGCATAAATAAAAGAAAAATTACTCTTTATTTCATGATAAATAGAATGGAGATGCGTAATGTAGCCATATATTAAGTATTGATACCATTCAAAAAATAATATTTGTACAAAAAAAAAAAAAAAAAACGATATATTGTCACACCCCTAGTATAAACTGTACATTTCTTGATCAAACCACATTTTACTTTTGTGTAAATGGTGCAAATTCCATCTATTGAAGAAATGTCCTTGTTTTTCTGTGTAAAGTTATATTACTGCAGCCATTTTGAATTCCAGTTGTATTAGTTTTATGAATTCCCAGAGATAACACAGACTACTTATATTGACTCAAATTAAGGTACTCTTTGAAAAAAGGGTGCATCCCTATTTCAATGAGTTGAGAACCCAAACAGACTGGCACTGTCCCAGCAAAGTTAGGATTAATAATTGAAACGATGCTTGTCCGATATAACCCTGGAGTATGTGGCGTCCATAACAAAACGCAGAGTGACCCGCTCCTTCTGCTGCTCAAAAGCCCAAAGTGGAAAATACAAATAGTTATAGGCCAAGTCCAACACACCCATTCTCCAGGGATCACAGCAAAAGAACTGGAGACAAGATTATGGAACGCCTTCAGGCCACAGCTAACGAGATCCCAGCTCCGGGGCCGTGCATTCATAATGAGGACCGTTAATCACTCTTTCTCCACCAAAGGTTTCCTCTTCATAATGAGCTGTTATAAAGACGGCTCTAACAGAGGAAAGATATAATGCAGAAGAAAGATACAGAATTATGATCACAGGTCTACGAGAAGGACAGGATTCACCAACAATGTCAATACAACAAAACTGACTGTATTATTGTATATTATTTACTTAATACTCAGAATAAAGTATTCATTCAAATGCCGAGATAAAAATCACATAAATGCACTGATTCTGTTCATTTTTAGACAAATCAGACGGATCATACGTGTATGCGGTAAAACAATGCAGCTGATTCTACTTTCAGAGTGAACCTAAATCATTTTGGGCTTAATTATTATTAGTATTGCAATGTCACGGATGTTTTCTTAATTTAGCGATACATAAAGCCAGTCATGCACATGGTGGGACCATAAAGCCTCTTTACAACATTTATAATAACAAGACTGAAATATGCGAGGTGATTTATAACCACTTTGTTCTAATGTTGTTCCTGCACATTTACCTCCAACATTAAGACTACATGTGAAAGTCTCCTGCTGTGTTGAAAAATGTGAAACTTACTAAAACCTGGCTCGGATTAACAATGAAGGAATCCGTCATTAATCTAACTTAAAACTAGCATAAAAACTAGAAACATATTCAAGCAAGATACTGAAAACCCACAGGCAGGACATATTTACATCCTCAGCAGCAGTTTGTGATTATTTAATACTTTCATAATAGTGTGAGTTCTTATGAGGTCATATTGTCATTGTTTAAAACTAGGTGCACATTTGGGAGAGAGGGATTAAACTGTATAGCTGCTCAGTCTTTCTGAGTAAACACGTAAACTAACTGCCCGATGCTTAGAGAGTCCAAAAAATAATGGTTTTCACAGAAATACATTAAAACCCCTGTATTACATAAACACAGGCTGTATCCCCTTTTGAACGACTGGACTTACTTTACTAACGATGGACCTAGAAATCTATATCTGCAATATTACAACACAGCGCTGTTTGTGCTGTAGAATTCTATATGTTAAGGTTTGCCTTCAGAAAAAGAGCAGTTTTAAAGAATCAATGTGCTACCATTCTGTCAATCATATATTATTTATAACTATGACAACATCATTCAATAAAAAGGATTCCCCACATTCTCCACAATCTCAGGCTGGAAAACAAGTAGGGACATTTACAAAGTGTTATTATTAGTAATGACTGCAACCATTACATGTACAGAGTTTACAGACTCTGGGACGTGTGTTCAATCTGCAGGAAACATAATTAAAGTAAAGTTTGGTGTATATTGGAGGATCTGACAGAGGCCTATGGGGTCAGCAGGCCTCATCCAGACTCGGTCCTGTGCAGAAAGTTACAAGCTCAAAAACCAGAGTGGCAGCTCCAAGAAACAGCACTACACAACACTACACAACACTAAACAGCACTACACAACACTACATCACAACGTGGTGGTCAAAAAACACCATTTACACCCATTTTTATCTCTGGTTTATCAGAAAAGCTCAGAGGAGAGACCGTTCACGCCACTGCCTGATCCGTTCCAACGTGAAGAACAAAACTACTAAAGATTCATTATGTCTCAGTTTAACGTCTTCATCAAACGTTTCCTCAATAAATCCAAGTGCGAAAAACAACTTCAGACGTAAGACAATGAAACAGTATGATCTGTCTGTAGATCTTTCACAGATATATGTATGTATTTATATATGTACGTGCACAACAGAGCCCCGGAGGTTAGTCCAGTGTTAACTCTTTGATAATATTAGTGCTGTTTCTGCGTATAAACAGCTATTACTGCGTTATTACTGGTACATGTCAAAGCTAACTACACGCCTGCCGCGGATCGTGCAGCGACAGCAGATTAGCATGTTAGCATGTTAGCATGTTAGCATGTTAGCATGTTAGCAGATTAGCATGTTAGCATGTTAGCATGTTAGCAGATTAGCATGTTAGCATGTTAGCATGTTAGCATGTTAGCATGTTAGCATGTTAGCAGATTAGCATGTTAGCATGTTAGCATGTTAGCAGATTAGCATGTTAGCATGTTAGCATGTTAGCATGTTAGCATGTTAGCATGTTAGCATGTTAGCAGATTAGCATGTTAGCATGTTAGCAGATTAGCATGTTAGCATGTTAGCATGTTAGCATGTTAGCATGTTAGCATGTTAGCATGTTAGCATGTTAGCTAGGGCGAAGAAAAAAAATCCTCGGAGAAAATTACATAATTAAATTTGGCGGCCGTGCAAAGCTGATACACACTGAAGAGACGGCCGTGGCATGCGGGAAAGAGGGGCTGTTCCTGGGGAGGATGACTTACCCGTGTGCCCGTGTGAAAGCACTATTCAACAGCTTTCTTTGTCTGCAAAAAATGGCTTTTAAGAGAAGTCAGGCTTATAGCCCTGTAGCGCAGCTCCGCGGCGGATGGAAGGGCATAATTCCCACGCGTACGTGAACGTAACATCCCGAGGCCTTCCACAGCCCAATAAATACAAACTAGAGTCCTTTAAAACATAAATGTGGCTGTTTTAGGCCGACGGGAGGCATGTCTTCGTCATGGTGCGGGTCTAACCAACATGACTGCGAAGACTGGAGCAGACTGGAGCAGACATGACCAGCGCTGGGGCCAATGACAGCGGGGCCAATGGAGAGGACAGTTCCGAGGGACCGGGGCCCACACGGACCGCAGGGAGCCGCTATAGGACGAGCCCCGGCCTGGATCCTCTGATAGGCGTCTCCCGAGGCCAATGGGCGGGCAGCAGGGACGAGGCTCTCCGCTGGCAGCTGCTTGGAAACGTGGAGAGAGTGGTTTATAAAGGCCAGAAGCTTCTGATGTCACGTCCTGGAGACGAGGGTCTGAGGATGATGATGTTTGCCCCAAATACAAGGCCTCCACGTCCATCCTCACAGAAGAAAACCTTAGGACGGCTGTGAGGGCTTTTAGAAAGTCAAAGGAATAGTGGTTTTCATAGAAATACAGTAGAGGTATTTAGGAGGATTTACCCTTTTGTTTTATTTAGGAAAGAACTGCCCTCTCCACTTTGTAAACACAAATCTCTGGTCTTATTGGACGAGCACATATCACCAGAATGATTGACAACTAGGAGGACCAATAGTCTTGATGATCCAAACGGAAGCAAAACAAACCGTCCTTTACACTTTTAACAGCCCTATATCACGTCACTGAGATAAAATAAGATAAACATTTGTTCGTTTCACTGTTGGGAAATGTTGATGTAATCATTGTATATAAGTCATTAATATTTATTTATATAGCACATTTCAACCCAAAGATATTTACAATGGTCAGAGTTCAGACATTGTTCTTTCCACACAGTGATGAGAAAAGTGAGATGCAGAACACACTGGTCCATCAAAGCCTCCGACCAAACACCATCCACTCATTACATTCAGACCTGTTTACATTCATTGCACATTACAGTCGAATAGAAGCAGAAAATAAGATCACTCAGGTTATGCACACATCAAACAGAATCTAAATGAGGATGATCATAAAATAATGTGGAGATTACTCTGGGAGCAGCTTCATGATCCTGGCTGCTGTCACGCGTTGGAGGAGTTTATACTTGACTGATGGACCAGGAACTCCATCTTTATCTAGAATATTACAAGTGCTATTTGTGCTGTAGGATTCTATATGTAGATGTTTATTGTCTGAAAAAGAGCAGCTTTAAAGAAGGATTTTGTCACTATCCTGTCAAAAACGTATCAAGTAATAGGAATATTTACCACCGTGACGTCATCGTTCAGTCGTTCAGGAGACAAGGGGAGGTCAGATATTTGTATTTATCCGCCAGTAGTTCCGGCCACTTCGTCACCATCGGAGCTGGCCACGCTTAATAAACAAGGGGAAGACCCAGGACACAGAGGGACGCTGGACACGGTCACATAGGTTTTTACAAACGAACTGGGCCAAGTGGCCCGGGTCGTCGCCACAGGGGTGTGAAAACGGCCCGCGGTCACATGAACGTATCGTCTGAACCGTGCCAGGGAAATTGTGCTGTAGTACAACACTCGGTCCAGCTGGTGGCGCTAATACTAACACCAGAGACTACCTCGTTGCCCTGGTTGAGATCCGCTTCTTCTCCTGTTTACATTCTGCCACTGTAGCTAACAGCTAACAGCTACAGCTACAGTAGCTAACAGCTCAGTACGGATCACGTTGTTTAGAGAAAGATACATCTCACACTCGTCCACATTGCTTTGATGCAAAGTGCAGCAGTTCAGTAAGTAACGTGTGGGTAGCATGTGAATGCACACGTGTTTGTGTGAGTGTGTGCGCGCCGCGGACACACTCACACAAACACACACTCTTTAGCAACGAGCGTAAGAGCGCTGAGAAATGAATGAATGAGAATGAAGGAATGAAAAGTGTGGCGTAGGAGCAGAGCGACCGCAGACAGGGAGGTTACTAGTGTGTGTGTTTGTGTGTGTTCTGGTGATTAAATAAAGACTGATTCTTGAATGTCTGAAGTGTTATTGCAATAGCACCACACTGAGAGCGACGGTCAGGACAGAAGAGAGCTATACCCGTAGGAAACGCTTTTCTTTGGCTCTGCAGAGAGACACTCCCCCAGCGCCCCTCGAGCACGGTCCTTTTATTAAAGGTTTAACACAGCGGAGAATACGAAAGTGCAGGAGAGACGTGTGTGAAAATGCGTGTCACAGGAAGACGTAATGTGACGCACAATATCAAGTCCCCAACACACCTAATCCCCCACTCCCCACCACCCGCCACACTGACCCCCCTCATCGCCACTGGGAAGCGGGCCCTGGCCGCAGTTTTTAACCGGGCCTGCGAATGCCGCGGTCAGATGGCACCTAAAGCCCGGCTCAAACTGCGAAGTGGGCCCTGGCACACTTTAACCAGGCTTTGACCGCAGCCTATGTCTCTCTCTGGAAACGCCTTGGGGTCCCCCCGGACGAGCTGGAGGAAGTGTGTGAGAGGGAAGTCTGGGCGTCTCTGCTTAGACTGCTGCCCCTGTGACCCGGCAACGGATGAAGTGGAAGAATGGATGGACAGGTGGAGTAATGAAGGCTGTGGTGGCTAATTATCAACACGAGAGCCTCTGATGTAATACACAGCTCGTTAGATATGAAGCCAGTCCAGTCAATTGTTTTACATTATTTACAAAAACCATTGTGAGTCTGAGGGTAGAAGGCCTGTTAGGACCAGTGTGGGCGGGTCCAGGCTCAAAAGTGTCCAAAGGACGTGCGCTGACATGCTGCAGTACCACCCCGGGCCTGTGGGGGTGGACCCGGGATAAGAATTATTCAACGCTAACATATAGCATCTTCTTACCTCTGGAAAACGTCTTTACAGGATGGTCCAAAAGTTGTCTCTTGGCCCAAAGCTCCGTTCCACATGTGTGTCAATGCTGAGTGTTCTGGACCAGTCTAGTTTAGTCGCTGTGGACTTTAGAAGTCTCTCGTTCAAATGAATGGAGCTCTCTCCGGCTGACGCATGCACAGATGTGTTTTTTCACTATTTTCTTTGGGGTGGTACCACTCGCGGCCATTTTGGATAGCTCCAGTAGAGCACAATTTTTGGCCCATTAGTTTGAACGACGGAGATAGGCGTGACTCTGTCCGTTAATATTTACAGTCTGTGTTTGGGAGTAACTAGTTACTTTTGCACAAGCCCTATAGAAGTAATGTATTACTTTTTGAAGTACGTTGTGGTGTAAGTCATTACAAAAGTGAAAATAGGTTCTTTATTACTAGATAAACTATAGATGTAATTAATCCTTATTGTCATGACGTGGCCTTTTTGGTCAGTAGTAAGGTCAGTAGTAAGGACAGTAGTAAGGTCAGTAGTAAGGACAGTAGTAAGGACAGTAGTAAGGTCAGTAGTAAGGACAGTAGTAAGGTCAGTAGTAAGGACAGTAGTAAGGTCAGTAGTAAGGTCAGTAGTAAGGACAGTAGTAAGGACAGTAGTAAGGTCAGTAGTAAGGACAGTAGTAAGGACAGTAGTAAGGTCAGTAGTAAGGACAGTAGTAAGGACAGTAGTAAGGACAGTAGTAAGGACAGTAGTAAGGACAGTAGTAAGGTCAGTAGTAAGGACAGTAGTAAGGACAGTAGTAAGGACAGTAGTAAGGACAGTAGTAAGGACAGTAGTAAGGTCAGTAGTAAGGACAGTAGTAAGGACAGTAGTAAGGACAGTAGTAAGGACAGTAGTAAGGACAGTAGTAAGGACAGTAGTAAGGACAGTAGTAAGTAGGACAGTAGTAAGGACAGTAGTAAGGACAGTAGTAAGGACAGTAGTAAGGTCAGTAGTAAGGACAGTAGTAAGGACAGTAGTAAGGTCAGTAGTAAGGACAGTAGTAAGGACAGTAGTAAGGACAGTAGTAAGGTCAGTAGTAAGGAGTAGTAAGGACAGTAGTAAGGACAGTAGTAAGGTCAGTAGTAAGGACAGTAGTAAGGACAGTAGTAAGGTCAGTAGTAAGGACAGTAGTAAGGTCAGTAGTAAGGACAGTAGTAAGGTCAGTAGTAAGGACAGTAGTAAGGACAGTAGTAAGGTCAGTAGTAAGGACAGTAGTAAGGACAGTAGTAAGGTCAGTAGTAAGGACAGTAGTAAGGACAGTAGTAAGGACAGTAGTAAGGTCAGTAGTAAGGTCAGTAGTAAGGACAGTAGTAAGGACAGTAGTAAGGTCAGTAGTAAGGACAGTAGTAAGGTCAGTAGTAAGGTCAGTAGTAAGGACAGTAGTAAGGACAGTAGTAAGGTCAGTAGTAAGGACAGTAGTAAGGACAGTAGTAAGGACAGTAGTTAGAGCCCACAGGGAGCACACAAATTACACAAGATAATTAGTACCAATGTTTCTTCACTAGCTGTAAATGCTTCAATACCAGTCTTAAATATATATATATGTAGTAGTGCTAAGTTATATACTGTACATATAGGACAGAGTTATATACTGTACATATAGGACAGGAGTTATATACTGTACATATAGGACAGGAGTTATATACTGTACATATAGGACAGGAGTTATATACTGTACATATAGGACAGGAGTTATATACTGTACATATAGGACAGGAGTTATATACTGTACATATAGGACAGGAGTTATATACTGTACATATAGGACAGGAGTTATATACTGTACATATAGGACAGGAGTTATATACTGTACATATAGGACAGGAGTTATATACTGTACATATAGGACAGGAGTTATATACTGTACATATAGGACAGGAGTTATATACTGTACATATAGGACAGGAGTTATATACTGTACATATAGACAGGAGTTATATACTGTACATATAGGACAGGAGTTATATACTGTACATATAGGACAGGAGTTATATACTGTACATATAGGACAGAGTTATATACTGTACATATAGGACAGAGTTATATACTGTACATATAGGACAGAGTTATATACTGTACATATAGGACAGGAGTTATATACTGTACATATAGACAGGAGTTATATACTGTACATATAGGACAGGAGTTATATACTGTACATGTAGGACAGGAGTTATATACTGTACATATAGGACAGGAGTTATATACTGTACATATAGGACAGAGTTATATACTGTACATATAGGACAGGAGTTATATACTGTACATATAGGACAGAGTTATATACTGTACATATAGGACAGGAGTTATATACTGTACATATAGACAGGAGTTATATACTGTACATATAGGACAGAGTTATATACTGTACATATAGGACAGAGTTATATACTGTACATATAGGACAGTATTGCACATTGCACATGATTTAAGAATTTACTTCTTTACAGATGAATGACATTTGTAAACTCAGCAGTCCTCTTTGTACAGTCTGACAGCAGCAGGAAGGAAAGACCTTCACACAGCGAGGGTGAATTAGTCTGTCACTGAAGCTGCTCTCCAGAGCAGAGAGAGTGTCCTGCAGGGGGCGACAGTCATGGTCCAGCATAGATGTTAGTTTGCTCAACATCCTGTCCCCCACCTGCTGCACTGTGTCCAGGGAACAGCCCAGGACTGAGCTGGACTTCCTGATGTTCCAGCTTCTTCCTGTCCCTCTCTGTGATACTGCTGTTCCAGCAGACCACACCGTACAAGAGGCTCCACCACAGAGTCATAGAAGGTCTTCAGGAGTGGCCCCTGCACTCCAAAAGACCTGAGCCTCCTCAGCAGGTAGAGCCGGCTCTGGCCCTTCTTGAAGAGGGCGTCTGTGTTATGAGTCCAGTCCAGTTTGTGGTTCAGATGAACACCCAGGTACTTGTAAGAGTCCACTCTCTCGATGTCCTTTCCCTGGATGTTCACTGGAGCTGGAGCGGCAGAGTGACGTCTGCAGAAATCCACCACCATCTCCTTAGTCTGCCCCGCGTTGATGAGGAGGTGGTTCATCTCGTGTGTTCCTGTTTGTTGATGGTCCGTGTGTTCCTGTTTGTTGATGGTCCGTGTGTTCCTGTTTGTTGATGGTCCGTGTGTTCCTGTTTGTTGATGGTCCGTGTGTTCCTCTTTGTTGATGGTCCGTGTGTTCCTCTTTGTTGATGGTCCGTGTGTTCTTCTTTGTTGATGGTCCGTATGTTTCTCTTTGTTGATGGTCCGTGTGTTCTTCTTTGTTGATGGTCCGTGTGCTCTTCTTTGTTGATAGTCCGTGTGTTCCTGTTTGTTGATGGTCCGTGTTCTTCTTTGTTGATGGTCCGTGTGTTCTTCTTTGTTGATGGTCCGTGTGCTCTTCTTTGTTGATGGTCCGTGTGTTCCTGTTTGTTGATGGTCCGTGTGTTCCTCTTTGTTGATGGTCCGTATGTTTCTCTTTGTTGATGGTCCGTGTGTTCTTCTTTGTTGATAGTCCGTGTGCTCTTCTTTGTTGATGGTCCGTGTGTTCCTGTTTGTTGATGGTCCGTGTGTTCCTCTTTGTTGATGGTGTGTAGATCCATGAACAGCCTTTCCTCCTTTCAGCCCAGGCCTAAATATAACCTTCATAATGATCCGTCATTATCCTGCCCACAGAGGCCCAGTGTGTGTCACGGCTCAGAGCTTAATCCAACAACAATTAAGAGAGCGGAACGAGCCGAGAGCGCCACAGCCCCCACACATGAGGTCCCCCCCTGAGCAGGTCCAGGAAAAAGAGGTCCGAGTCTCACCCACACATGAGGTCCCCCCCTGAGCAGGTCCAGGAGAAAGAGGTCCATGTCTAACCCACACATGAGGTCCCCCCCTGAGCAGGTCCAGGAGAAAGAGGTCCGAGTCTCACCCACACATGAGGTCCCCCCCTGAGCAGGTCCAGGAGAAAGAGGTCCGAGTCTCACCCACACATGAGGTCCCCCCTGAGCAGGTCCAGGAGAAACAGGTCCGAGTCTCACCCACACATGAGGTCCCCCCCTGAGCAGGTCCAGGAGAAAGAGGTCCGAGTCTCACCCACACATGAGGTCCTCTGAGCAGGTCCAGGAGAAAGAGGCCCGAGTCTCACCCACACATGAGGTCCCACCCTGAGCAGGTCCAGGAGAAAGAGGTCCGAGTCTCACCCACACATGAGGTCCTCTGAGCAGGTCCAGGAGAAAGAGGTCCGTGTCTCACCCACACATGAGGTCCTCTGAGCAGGTCCAGGAGAAAGAGGTCCGTGTCTCACCCACACATGAGGTCCTCTGAGCAGGTCCAGGAGAAAGAGGTCCGAGTCTCACCCACACATGAGGTCCTCTGAGCAGGTCCAGGAGAAAGAGGTCCGTGTCTCACCCACACATGAGGTCCCCCCCTGAGCAGGTCCAGGAGAAAGAGGTCCGAGTCTCACCCACACATGAGGTCCCCCCCTGAGCAGGTCCAGGAGCAAGAGGTCCGAGTCTCACCCACACATAAGGTCCCCCCCTGAGCAGGTCCAGGAGAAAGAGGTCCGAGTCTCACCCACACATGAGGTCCCCCCCTGAGCAGGTCCAGGAGAAACAGGTCCGAGTCTCACCCACACATGAGGTCCCCCCCTGAGCAGGTCCAGGAGAAAGAGGTCCGAGTCTCACCCACACATGAGGTCCCCCCCTGAGCAGGTCCAGGAGAAAGAGAGTCCGAGTTGTCACCCACACATGAGGTCCCCCCCTGAGCAGGTCCAGGAGAAAGAGGTCCGAGTCTCACCCACACATGAGGTCCCCCCCTGAGCAGGTCCAGGAGAAAGAGGTCCGAGTCTCACCCACACATGAGGCCCCCCCCTGAGCAGGTCCAGGAGAAACAGGTCCGAGTCTCACCCACACATGAGGTCCTCTGAGCAGGTCCAGGAGAAAAAGGTCAGAGTCTCACCCACACATGAGGTCCCACCCTGAGCAGGTCCAGGAGAAAGAGGTCCGAGTCTCACCCACACATGAGGTCCTCTGAGCAGGTCCAGGAGAAAGAGGTCCGAGTCTCACCCACACATGAGGTCCTCTGAGCAGGTCCAGGAGAAAGAGGCCCGAGTCCCACCCACACATGAGGTCCTTTGAGCAGGTCCAGGAGAAAGAGGTCCGTGTCTCACCCACACATGAGGTCCCCCCCTGAGCAGGTCCAGGAGAAAGAGGTCCGAGTCCCACCTACACATGAAGTTCCCCCCCTGAGCAAGTCCAGGAGAAAGAGGTCCGAGTCTCACCCACACATGAGGTCCTCTGAGCAGGTCCAGGAGAAAGAGGTCCGAGTCTCACCCACACATGAGGTCCCCCCCTGAGCAGGTCCAGGAGAAAGAGGTCCGAGTCTCACCCACACATAAGGTCCCCCCCTGAGCAGGTCCAGGAGAAAGAGGTCCGAGTCTCACCCACACATGAGGCCCCCCCCTGAGCAGGTCCAGGAGAAAGAGGTCCGAGTCTCACCCACACATGAGGTCCTCTGAGCAGGTCCAGGAGAAAAAGGTCCGAGTCTCACCCACACATGAGGTCCCCCCCTGAGCAGGTCCAGGAGAAAGAGGTCCGAGTCTCACCCACACATGAGGTCCTCTGAGCAGGTCCAGGAGAAAGAGGTCCGAGTCTCACCCACACATGAGGTCCCCCCCTGAGCAGGTCCAGGAGAAAGAGGTCCGAGTCTCACCCACACATGAGGTCCTCTGAGCAGGTCCAGGAGAAAGAGGTCCGAGTCTCACCCACACATGAGGTCCCCCCCGAGCAGGTCCAGGAGAAAGAGGTCCGAGTCTCACCCACACATGAGGTCCCCCCTGAGCAGGTCCAGGAGAAAGAGGTCCGAGTCTCACCCACACATGAGGTCCCCCCTGAGCAGGTCCAGGAGAAAGAGGTCCGAGTCTCACCCACACATGAGGTCCCCCCCTGAGCAGGTCCAGGAGAAAGAGGTCCGAGTCTCACCCACACATGAGGCCCCCCCTGAGCAGGTCCAGGAGAAAGAGGTCCGAGTCTCACCCACACATGAGGTCCCCCCTGAGCAGGTCCAGGAGAAACAGGTCCGAGTCTCACCCACACATGAGGTCCCCCCTGAGCAGGTCCAGGAGAAAGAGGTCCGAGTCTCACCCACACATGAGGTCCCCCCCTGAGCAGGTCCAGGAGAAAGAGGTCCGAGTCTCACCCACACATGAGGCCCCCCCCTGAGCAGGTCCAGGAGAAAGAGGTCCGAGTCTCACCCACACATGAGGTCCCCCCCTGAGCAGGTCCAGGAGAAACAGGTCCGAGTCTCACCCACACATGAGGTCCCCCCTGAGCAGGTCCAGGAGAAACAGGTCCGAGTCTCACCCACACATGAGGTCCCCCCTGAGCAGGTCCAGGAGAAAGAGGTCCGAGTCTCACCCACACATGAGGTCCCCCCCTGAGCAGGTCCAGGAGAAAGAGGTCCGAGTCTCACCCACACATGAGGTCCCCCCCTGAGCAGGTCCAGGAGAAACAGGTCCGAGTCTCACCCACACATGAGGTCCCCCCTGAGCAGGTCCAGGAGAAAGAGGTCCGAGTCTCACCCACACATGAGGTCCCCCCCTGAGCAGGTCCAGGAGAAAGAGGTCCGAGTCTCACCCACACATGAGGTCCTCTGAGCAGGTCCAGGAGAAAGAGGTCCGAGTCTCACCCACACATGAGGTCCTCTGAGCAGGTCCAGGAGAAACAGGTCCGAGTCTCACCCACACATGAGGTCCCCCCCTGAGCAGGTCCAGGAGAAAGAGGTCCGAGTCTCACCCACACATGAGGTCCCCCCCTGAGCAGGTCCAGGAGAAACAGGTCCGAGTCTCACCCACACATGAGGTCCCCCCTGAGCAGGTCCAGGAGAAACAGGTCCGAGTCTCACCCACACATGAGGTCCCCCCTGAGCAGGTCCAGGAGAAAGAGGTCCGAGTCTCACCCACACATGAGGTCCCCCCTGAGCAGGTCCAGGAGAAACAGGTCCGAGTCTCACCCACACATGAGGTCCTCTGAGCAGGTCCAGGAGAAACAGGTCCGAGTCTCACCCACACATGAGGTCCTCTGAGCAGGTCCAGGAGAAACAGGTCCGAGTCTCACCCACACATTTAGAAACACTTCCAGAGACTCGAGCAGTAGATTTTCAGGGAGTGGCTCATTATTAGATTTTCTCTATACTTTAGATTAATTACACCAGAGGTGAGATATGGGCCTCATGGATCAATACTTTAATAAACAGAGCAGTGAGGGAGAAAGGAAATACATACAATTAATTAAAATAAATAAAATTAAAAAAACAAAACAATACAACAATAAAATGAAATAAAATAAATGTATTAATAGTCTTTTAGGAGGATTCCCACACTGAGGTTAATGCAAATCGCCGCGGCTGAAATGCCACCTTTAAAGAAAAAAAAAAGAGAATTATAAGTAAACTGCATTTTTATCTGAAGCAACACTGCCATCTTGTGGTCGCAGGACGTCATCAATATGCGTCTACTCTGCTGAAGGCCTTGTTCTCACTCCAGTTATTATAGATCCATGATCCAGACTTACTTTACTTCATAGATAATGAAGCTGCTCAAAGTTATTATATAAGTTATAGTGAGTTATTGATGACAGAAAATGTGTTTTATTCTGTGTGGTTTTGATCCAGGAGAGAATTATTATGTTATGTTTTTATTTTTCATAATTGTGCCACACAGCAACAACAGAGACACAGGCAGTGATGGTTCATTTAGTGGACTTTAATTATGACATATTCAAGCTCTGCACTTTACCTTCTGTCCACCAGGAGGCGCCCACGGCCTTGGTTTGAAGAAGGAAAACAAATGTGTGGATTCAGGGCAGAGCGTAGGCCTACAGTTCTGTGTAATCCTGAACCCAGCTGAGACCAGAGAGAGACCAGAGAGACCAGAGAGACCAGAGAGACCAGAGAGAGACCAGAGAGAGACCAGAGAGAGACCAGAGAGAGACCAGAGAGACCAGAGAGACCAGAGAGAGACCAGAGAGACCAGAGAGACCAGAGAGAGACCAGAGAGAGAGACCAGAGAGAGAGACCAGAGAGACCAGAGAGACCAGAGAGAGACCAGAGAGAGAGACCAGAGAGAGAGACCAGAGAGAGACCAGAGAGAGACCAGAGAGAGACCAGAGAGAGAGACCAGAGAGAGAGACCAGAGAGACCAGAGAGAGACCAGAGAGAGACCAGAGAGAGACCAGAGAGACCAGAGAGACCAGAGAGACCAGAGAGAGACCAGAGAGAGACCAGAGAGAGACCAGAGAGAGACCAGAGAGAGCAACCAGAGAGAGACCAGAGAGAGACCAGAGAGAGAGACCAGAGAGAGACCAGAGAGAGACCAGAGAGAGACCAGAGAGAGACCAGAGAGAGACCAGAGAGAGACCAGAGAGAGACCAGAGAGACCAGAGAGAGCAGAGAGAGACCAGAGAGAGCAGAGAGAGAGACCAGAGAGAGCGACCAGAGAGAGAGACCAGAGAGACCAGAGAGAGACCAGAGAGAGAGACCAGAGAGACCAGAGAGAGACCAGAGAGAGACCAGAGAGAGACCAGAGAGAGACCAGAGAGACCAGAGAGACCAGAGAGACCAGAGAGAGACCAGAGAGACCAGAGAGACCAGAGAGAGAGACCAGAGAGAGAGACCAGAGAGAGACCAGAGAGACCAGAGAGACCAGAGAGAGACCAGAGAGAGACCAGAGAGAGACCAGAGAGAGACCAGAGAGAGACCAGAGAGAGACCAGAGAGAGAGACCTGAGAGACCAGAGAGAGACCAGAGAGAGACCAGAGAGAGAGACCAGAGAGACCAGAGAGAGAGACCAGAGAGAGAGACCAGAGGGACCAGAGAGACCAGAGAGACCAGATAGAGACCAGAGAGAGAGACCAGAGAGAGACCGGGCGACCAGAGAGAGACCGAGAAACCAGAGAGAGATCAGAGAGAGAGAGACCAGAGTGAGAGACCAGAGAGAGACCAGAGAGAGACCAGAGAGAGACCAGAGAGACCAGAGAGAGACCAGAGAGAGACCAGAGAGAGACCAGAGAGACCAGAGAGACCAGAGAGACCAGAGAGAGACCAGAGAGAGAGACCAGAGAGACCAGAGAGACCAGAGAGAGAGACCAGAGAGAGACCAGAGAGAGACCAGAGAGACCAGAGAGAGACCAGAGAGAGACCAGAGAGAGACCAGAGAGACCAGAGAGAGACCAGAGAGAGAGACCATCAATCTGAAAAAATCAAATCGACCAAATGTATAGTATGATGAATAAATACAGAAATATATAAGTTTGAAAACAACTCCAGATCAACGAACATCCTCATTTTCCACGATGTGAAAGAAACAAATATATAAATGTACTTTTTCACACTTCCATTACCGTGATGAGCTGAGTGGGGTCAGGTCTCTCACTTTGTGGGTGTAATCTAGAGTAATCTGGAGTAATCTGGAGTAATCTGGAGTAATCTGGAGTAATCCGGTTTAAAGCCGGCAGGTTCTGATTCTCACGAGGGTCCCTGGGCGTCTGGGGCTCGGGTTACAGCCGCTGCTCCGTCGCTAATCCTTCTTTTGGACACGTTTTCTGGATTGTTGTGTTTTCTCTCCTTTCTGAAAACAGACGTAAGAATGTCAGAGTCGACATCAGCACAACATAACTGCAACATTATTATTATTATTATTATTATTATTATTATTCTGTGTTTATTTGACAGGGACAGAACAGGAAGCGTTGTCCCAGGAGCCCATGCTGTTCGGAGCCGTATCGCTAACAGCTGTTTGCAGACCTGGTCCTACATTATACATGCATCGTTATATTAAAACACAAGTAATACTAATTAACAAACAAACAAAAATAACCGCTCAGATTACACAGTACGGAAATAATGAGAATAGATGATTAGAGTCTTGCTTTGTGCTCAAAAGATTAGATTAGGCTGGACTGAAGTCAGATGTTCTGAGGTTTCACTTTGAGAAGCACTGGGGGAATTATTATTATTATTATTATTATTATTATTATTATTATTATTATTATCGTTACATGAGGTACATTGGACACCTTTTGCTGATGGGTCTACTTTTTTAATTCTATTCAACTCAGTTTACTCATGTATCGCCCTAAATCCCAGCTGTGGTTTTCTCAGAGGACTTTGTAAAACCAATTCTCCGACACAGATCAGAAAATCAAACTGTTCCAACTCAGGAAATGCAACGATAAAAACACACAGAGACCAATGTCCATAAAAAGTTTACATTATTTAAGATGCTTTAAATGCTCAACAACATGAGTACATTGGATCTTCTCTCCTCAGATCTTTTAAGTAAATCACTTTCCTACAATCTCCAAGATCAAACCTTCTCAGTCTTCCTGATCTCCATGAAGTCGTTATCGCCCTCATCTTCTCCCTCCTCTTCTCCCTCCTCTTCTCCCTCATCTTCTCCCTCATCTTCTCCCTCCTCTTCTCCCTCCTCTTCTCCCTCCTCTTCTCCCTCCTCTTCTCCCTCATCTTCTCCCTCATCTTCTCCCTCCTCTTCTCCCTCCTCTTCTCCCTCCTCTTCTCCCTCCTCTTCTCCCTCATCTTCTCCCTCCTCTTCTCCCTCATCTTCTCCCTCCTCTTCTCCCTCATCTTCTCCCTCCTCTTCTCCCTCATCTTCTCCCTCCTCTCTCCCTCATCTTCTCCCTCATCTTCTCCCTCCTCTTCTCCCTCCCTCTTCTCCCTCATCTTCTCCCTCATCTTCTCCCTCCGCTTCTCCCTCCTCTTCTCCTTCCTCTTCTCCCTCATCTTCTCCCTCCTCTTCTCCCTCATCTTCTCCCTCAATCTTCTCCCTCCTCTTCTCCCTCCTCTTCTCCCTCCTCTTCTCCCTCATCTTCTCCTCTCTCCCTCATCTTCTCCCTCCTCTTCTCCCTCCTCTTCTCCTATCATCTTCTCCCTCATCTTCTCCCTCCTCTTCTCCCTCATCTTCTCCCTCATCTTCTCCCTCCTCTTCTCCTCTTCTCCCTCGTCTTCTCCCTCATCTTCTCCCTCCTCTTCTCCCTCATCTTCTCCCTCCTCTTCTCCCTCATCTTCTCCCTCCTCTTCTCCCTCATCTTCTCCCTCATCTTCTCCCTCCTCTTCTCCCTCATCTTCTCCTCATCTTCTCCCTCCTCTTCTCCTTCCTCTTCTCCCTCCTCTTCTCCCTCATCTTCTCCCTCCTCTTCTCCCTCATCTTCTCCCTCATCTTCTCCCTCCTCTTCTCCTTCCTCTTCTCCCTCATCTTCTCCCTCCTCTTCTCCCTCATCTTCTCCCTCATCTTCTCCCTCCTCTTCTCCTCTTCTCCCTCCTCTTCTCCCTCATCTTTTCCCTCATCTTCTCCCTCAGCTTCTACCTCCTCTTCTCCCTCATCTTCTCCCTCCTCTTCTCCCTCATCTTCTCCCTCATCTTCTCCCTCCTCTTCTCCCTCCTCTCTCCCTCATCTTTTCCCTCATCTTCTCCCTCAGCTTCTACCTCCTCTTCTCCTTCCTCTTCTCCCTCATCTTCTCCCTCCTCTTCTCCCTCATCTTCTCCCTCATCTTCTCCCTCCTCTTCTCCCTCTCTTCTCCCTCATCTTCTCCTCTTCTCCCTCATCTTCTCCCTCATCTCTCCCTCCTCTTCTCCTTCCTCTTCTCCCTCATCTTCTCCCTCCTCTTCTCCCTCATCTTCTCCCTCATCTTCTCCCTCCTCTTCTCCTCTTCTCCCTCTCTTCTCCCTCATCTTTCCCTCATCTTCTCCCTCAGCTTCTTACCCTCCTCTTCTCCCTCATCTTCTCCTTCCTCTTCTCCCTCATCTTCTCCCTCATCTTCTCCCTCCTCTTCTCCCTCATCTTCTCCCTCCTCTTCTCCCCTCCTCTTCTCCTTCCTCTTCTCCCTCATCTTCTCCCTCCTCTTCTCCCTCCTCTTCCTCTTCTCCCTCATCTTCTCCCTCATCTTCTCCCTCATCTTCTCCCTCATCTTATCCCTCATCTTCTCCCTCCTCTTCTCCCTCATCTTCTCCCTCTCTCTCCATCCTCTTCTCCCTCCTCTTCTCCCTCATCTTTTCCCTCATCTCTCCCTCATCTTCTCCCTCCTCTTCTCCTTCCTCTTCTCCCTCATCTTCTCCCTCTTTTCCCTCATCTCTTCTCCCTCCTCTTCTCCCGCCTCTTCTCCCTCATCTTCTCCCTCATCTTCTCCCTCCTCTTCTCCCTCCTCTTCTCCCTCCTCTTCTCCCATCCTCTTCTCCCTCCTCTTCTCCCTCCTCTTCTCCCTCATCTTTTCCCTCATCTTCTCCCTCAGCTTCTACCCTCCTCTTCTCCTTCCTCTTCTCCCTCATCTTCTCCCTCCTCTTCTCCCTCATCTTCTCCCTCATCTTCTCCCTCCTCTTCTCCCTCCTCTCTCCCTTTTCTTCTCCCTTTTCTTCTCCCTCATCTTCTCCTCTTCTCCCTCATCTTCTCCCTCTTCTCCCTCCTCTTCTCCCTCATCTTCTCCCTCCTCTTCTCCCTCCTCTTCTCCCTCATCTTCTCCCTCATCTTCTCCCTCATCTTCTCCCTCCTCTTCTCCCTCCTCTTCTCCCTCCTCTTCTCCATCCTCTTCTCCCTCCTCTTCTCCCTCCTCTTCTCCCTCATCTTTTCCCTCATCTTCTCCCTCATCTTCTCCCTCCTCTTCTCCCTCATCTTCTCCCTCATCTTCTCCCTCCTCTTCTCCCTCATCTTCTCCCTCATCTTCTCCCTCCTCTTCTCCTTCCTCTTCTCCCTCATCTTCTCCCTCCTCTTCTCCCTCATCTTCTCCCTCATCTTCTCCCTCCTCTTCTCCCTCCTCTTCTCCCTCCTCTTCTCCCTCATCTTTTCCCTCATCTTCTCCCTCAGCTTCTACCTCCTCTTCTCCCTCATCTTCTCCCTCCTCTTCTCCCTCATCTTCTCCCTCATCTTCTCCCTCCTCTTCTCCCTCCTCTTCTCCCTCATCTTTTCCCTCATCTTCTCCCTCAGCTTCTACCTCCTCTTCTCCTTCCTCTTCTCCCTCATCTTCTCCCTCCTCTTCTCCCTCATCTTCTCCCTCATCTTCTCCCTCCTCTTCTCCCTCCTCTTCTCCCTCATCTTCTCCTCTTCTCCCTCATCTTCTCCCTCATCTTCTCCCTCCTCTTCTCCTTCCTCTTCTCCCTCATCTTCTCCCTCCTCTTCTCCCTCATCTTCTCCCTCATCTTCTCCCTCCTCTTCTCCTCTTCTCCCTCCTCTTCTCCCCTCATCTTTTTCCCTCATCTTCTTCTCCCTCAGCTTCTACCTCCTCTTCTCCCTCATCTTCTCCCTCCTCTTCTCCCTCATCTTCTCCCTCATCTTCTCCCTCCTCTTCTCCCTCATCTTCTCCCTCATCTTCTCCCTCCTCTTCTCCTTCCTCTTCTCCCTCATCTTCTCCCTCCTCTTCTCCCTCATCTTCTCCCTCATCTTCTCCCTCCTCTTCTCCTCTTCTCCCTCATCTTCTCCCTCATCTTCTCCCTCATCTTCTCCCTCATCTTCTCCCTCATCTTATCCCTCATCTTCTCCCTCCTCTTCTCCCTCATCTTCTCCCTCCTCTTCTCCCTCATCTTCTCCCTCCTCTTCTCCCTTCTCATCTCCCTCCTCTTCTCCCTTTTCTTCTCCCTCATCTTCTCCTCTTCTCCCTCATCTTCTCCCTCTTCTCCCTCCTCTTCTCCCTCCTCTTCTCCCTCATCTTCTCCCTCCTCTTCTCCCTCCTCTTCTCCCTCCTCTTCTCCCTCATCTTCTCCCTCATCTTCTCCCTCATCTTCTCCCTCATCTTCTCCCTCCTCTTCTCCCTCCTCTTCTCCCTCCTCTTCTCCATCCTCTTCTCCCTCCTCTTCTCCCTCCTCTTCTCCCTCATCTTTTCCCTCATCTTCTCCCTCAGCTTCTACCTCCTCTTCTCCTTCCTCTTCTCCCTCATCTTCTCCCTCCTCTTCTCCCTCATCTTCTCCCTCATCTTCTCCCTCCTCTTCTCCCTCCTCTTCTCCCTCATCTTCTCCTCTTCTCCCTCATCTTCTCCCTCATCTTCTCCCTCCTCTTCTCCTTCCTCTTCTCCCTCATCTTATCCCTCCTCTTCTCCCTCATCTTCTCCCTCATCTTCTCCCTCCTCTTCTCCTCTTCTCCCTCCTCTTCTCCCTCCTCTTCTCCCTCATCTTTTCCCTCATCTTCTCCCTCAGCTTCTACCCTCCTCTTCTCCCTCATCTTCTCCCTCCTCTTCTCCCTCATCTTCTCCCTCATCTTCTCCCTCCTCTTCTCCCTCCTCTTCTCCCTCATCTTTTCCCTCATCTTCTCCCTCAGCTTCTACCTCCTCTTCTCCTTCCTCTTCTCCCTCATCTTCTCCCTCCTCTTCTCCCTCATCTTCTCCCTCATCTTCTCCCTCCTCTTCTCCCTCCTCTTCTCCCCTCCTCTTCTCCCTCATCTTCTCCTCTTCTCCCTCATCTTCTCCCTCATCTTCTCCCTCCTCTTCTCCTTCCTCTTCTCCCTCATCTTCTCCCTCCTCTTCTCCCTCATCTTCTCCCCTCATCTTCTCCCTCCTCTTCCTCCTCTTCTCCCTCCTCTTCTCCCTCATCTTTTCCCTCATCTTCTCCCTCAGCTTCTACCTCCTCTTCTCCCTCATCTTCTCCCTCCTCTTCTCCCTCATCTTCTCCCTCATCTTCTCCCTCCTCTTCTCCCTCATCTTCTCCCTCATCTTCTCCCTCCTCTTCTCCTTCCTCTTCTCCCTCCTCTTCTCCCTCATCTTCTCCCTCCTCTTCTCCCTCATCTTCTCCCTCATCTTCTCCCTCCTCTTCTCCTTCCTCTTCTCCCTCATCTTCTCCCTCCTCTTCTCCCTCATCTTCTCCCTCATCTTCTCCCTCCTCTTCTCCTCTTCTCCCTCCTCTTCTCCCTCATCTTTTCCCTCATCTTCTCCCTCAGCTTCTACCTCCTCTTCTCCCTCATCTTCTCCCTCCTCTTCTCCCTCATCTTCTCCCTCATCTTCTCCCTCCTCTTCTCCCTCCTCTTCTCCCTCATCTTTTCCCTCATCTTCTCCCTCAGCTTCTACCTCCTCTTCTCCTTCCTCTTCTCCCTCATCTTCTCCTCCTCTTCTCCCTCATCTTCTCCCTCATCTTCTCCCTCCTCTTCTCCCTCCTCTTCTCCCTCATCTTCTCCTCTTCTCCCTCATCTTCTCCCTCATCTTCTCCCTCCTCTTCTCCTTCCTCTTCTCCCTCATCTTCTCCCTCCTCTTCTCCCTCATCTTCTCCCTCATCTTCTCCCTCCTCTTCTCCTCTTCTCCCTCCTCTTCTCCCTCATCTTTTCCCTCATCTTCTCCCTCAGCTTCTACCTCCTCTTCTCCCTCATCTTCTCCCTCCTCTTCTCCCTCATCTTCTCCCTCATCTTCTCCCTCCTCTTCTCCCTCATCTTCTCCCTCATCTTCTCCCTCCTCTTCTCCTTCCTCTTCTCCCTCATCTTCTCCCTCATCTTCTCCCTCCTCTTCTCCTCTTCTCCCTCATCTTCTCCCTCATCTTCTCCTCATCTTCTCCCTCATCTTATCCCTCATCTTCTCCCTCCTCTTCTCCCTCATCTTCTCCCTCCTCTTCTCCATCCTCTTCTCCCTCCTCTTCTCCCTCATCTTTTCCCTCATCTTCTCCCTCATCTTCTCCCTCCTCTTCTCCTTCCTCTTCTCCCTCATCTTCTCCCTCTTTTCCCTCATCTTCTCCCTCCTCTTCTCCCTCATCTTCTCCCTCATCTTCTCCCTCCTCTTCTCCCTCATCTTCTCCTCTTCTCCCTCATCTTCTCCCTCATCTTCTCCCTCCTCTTCTCCTTCCTCTTCTCCCTCATCTTCTCCCTCCTCTTCTCCCTCATCTTCTCCCTCCTCTTCTCCCTCTCCCTCCTCTTCTCCCTCATCTTTTCCCTCATCTTCTCCCTCAGCTTCTACCTCCTCTTCTCCTTCCTCTTCTCCCTCATCTTCTCCCTCCTCTTCTCCCTCATCTTCTCCCTCATCTTCTCCCTCCTCTTCTCCCTCCTCTTCTCCCTCATCTTCTCCCTAATCTTCTCCCTCCTCTTCTCCTTCCTCTTCTCCCTCATCTTCTCCCTCCTCTTCTCCCTCATCTTCTCCCTCCTCTTCTCCCTCATCTTCTCCCTCATCTTCTCCCTCCTCTTCTCCCTCATCTTCTCCCTCATCTTCTCCCTCATCTTCTCCCTCATCTTATCCCTCATCTTCTCCCTCCTCTTCTCCCTCATCTTCTCCCTCCTCTTCTCCATCCTCTTCTCCCTCCTCTTCTCCCTCATCTTTTCCCTCATCTTCTCCCTCATCTTCTCCCTCCTCTTCTCCTTCCTCTTCTCCCTCATCTTCTCCCTCTTTTCCCTCATCTTCTCCCTCCTCTTCTCCTTCCTCTTCTCCCTCATCTTCTCCCTCATCTTCTCCCTCCTCTTCTCCCTCATCTTCTTCCTCGTTTCTTGCACTCAGCTATATTTATGAACTGTTAACCCCCTACAGCCCCTTCCCCCGCAGCCTCAGACCCTCAGGAGGTCCTTGTGACTGTTCCGAGGTCGAGGCTCCAGACGAAGGGGGGCCGAGCCTTCTCTGTCCGGGCTCCTCAGCTTTAGAACCGCCTTTGGAACGACTGCTGGAGGAACAAAGGCTCCATCCTCTTTAAATCACTTATTGAAACCCACTTTTATGTTAGTTTTTAAGGTCAGGTTCTTTCACTCCTGTCAAAGCTCATAAAGAACAGTTCTGAAGGCCCCTCTCTCTGCCCTTCAGACGTGGAGCCTCAGCGGGGGCCGCTCTATGGGACCCCCGCGGTGTCGGGACAGAGGACCAGAGCGTTCCCGTCTCCGTCCCGCAGACGTCACCGCACCACGTTCAGCCACAGACAGCTGCAGCAGCTGGAGGAGGCCTTCAGTCAGAACCAGTACCCAGACATCTACCACCGCGAGGAGCTGGCCCAGACCACCAAGCTCAGCGAGGCCCGGATCCAGGTGAGGACCAGGAGGACCAGGAGGACCAGGAGGACCACACGGGATCTAAAAAACACATATTTAAAAAAACACATATTTACACTAAAAAACACTTTTACCGCTGTTTACGAAAGTCAGGCTAATGTAAAAGTCAGGCTAATGTAAAAGTCAGGCTAATGTAAAAGTCAGGCTAATGTAAAAGTCTCCTCCCTCTGTGTCCTGGGTCTCCTCCTGGTCTCCTCCCTCTGTGTCCTGGGTCTCCTCCTGGTCTCCTCCCTCTGTGTCCTGGGTCTCCTCCTGGTCTCCTCCCTCTGTGTCCTGGGTCTCCTCCTGGTCTCCTCCCTCTGTCTCCTCCTGGTCTCCTCCCTCTGTGTCCTGGGTCTCCTCCTGGTCTCCTCCCTCTGTGTCCTGGGTCTCCTCCCGGTCTCCTCCCTCTGTGTCCTGGGTCTCCTCCTGGTCTCCTCCCTCTGTGTCCTGGGTCTCCTCCCGGTCTCCTCCCTCTGTGTCCTGGGTCTCCTCCTGGTCTCCTCCCTCTGTGTCCTGGGTCTCCTCCTGGTCTCCTCCCTCTGTGTCCTGGGTCTCCTCCTGGTCTCCTCCCTCTGTGTCCTGGGTCTCCTTCCGGTCTCCTCCCTCTGTGTCCTGGGTCTCCTCCTGGTCTCCTCCCTCTGTGTCCTGGGTCTCCTCCTGGTCTCCTCCCTCTGTGTCCTGGGTCTCCTCCCGGTCTCCTCCCTCTGTATCCTGGGTCTCCTCCTGGTCTCCTCCCTCTGTGTCCTGGGTCTCCTCCTGGTCTCCTCCCTCTGTGTCCTGGGTCTCCTCCTGGTCTCCTCCCTCTGTGTCCTGGGTCTCCTCCTGGTCTCCTCCCTCTGTGTCCTGGGTCTCCTCCTGGTCTCCTCCCTCTGTGTCCCGGGTCTCCTCCTGGTCTCCTCCCTCTGTGTCCTGGGTCTCCTCCTGGTCTCCTCCCTCTGTATCCTCCCTCTGTCTCCTCCTGGTCTCCTCCCTCTGTGTCCTGGGTCTCCTCCTGGTCTCCTCCCTCTGTGTCCTGGGTCTCCTCCTGGTCTCCTCCCTCTGTGTCCTGGGTCTCCTCCTGGTCTCCTCCCTTTGTGTCCTGGGTCTCCTCCTGGTCTCCTCCCTCTGTGTCCTGGGTCTCCTCCTGGTCTCCTCCCTCTGTGTCCTGGGTCTCCTCCTGGTCTCCTCCCTCTGTGTCCTGGGTCTCCTCCTGGTCTCCTCCCTCTGTGTCCTGGGTCTCCTCCCGGTCTCCTCCCTCTGTGTCCTGGGTCTCCTCCTGGTCTCCTCCCTCTGTGTCCTGGGTCTCCTCCCGGTCTCCTCCCTCTGTGTCCTGGGTCTCCTCCTGGTCTCCTCCCTCTGTGTCCTGGGTCTCCTCCTGGTCTCCTCCCTCTGTGTCCTGGGTCTCCTCCTGGTCTCCTCCCTCTGTGTCCTGGGTCTCCTTCCGGTCTCCTCCCTCTGTGTCCTGGGTCTCCTCCTGGTCTCCTCCCTCTGTGTCCTGGGTCTCCTCCTGGTCTCCTCCCTCTGTGTCCTGGGTCTCCTCCCGGTCTCCTCCCTCTGTATCCTGGGTCTCCTCCTGGTCTCCTCCCTCTGTGTCCTGGGTCTCCTCCTGGTCTCCTCCCTCTGTGTCCTGGGTCTCCTCCTGGTCTCCTCCCTCTGTGTCCTGGGTCTCCTCCTGGTCTCCTCCCTCTGTGTCCTGGGTCTCCTCCTGGTCTCCTCCCTCTGTGTCCCGGGTCTCCTCCTGGTCTCCTCCCTCTGTGTCCTGGGTCTCCTCCTGGTCTCCTCCCTCTGTATCCTCCCTCTGTCTCCTCCTGGTCTCCTCCCTCTGTGTCCTGGGTCTCCTCCTGGTCTCCTCCCTCTGTGTCCTGGGTCTCCTCCTGGTCTCCTCCCTCTGTGTCCTGGGTCTCCTCCTGGTCTCCTCCCTTTGTGTCCTGGGTCTCCTCCTGGTCTCCTCCCTCTGTGTCCTGGGTCTCCTCCTGGTCTCCTCCCTCTGTGTCCTGGGTCTCCTCCTGGTCTCCTCCCTCTGTGTCCTGGGTCTCCTCCTGGTCTCCTCCCTCTGTGTCCTGGGTCTCCTCCTGGTCTCCTCCCTCTGTGTCCTGGGTCTCCTCCTGGTCTCCTCCCTCTGTATCCTGGGTCTCCTCCTGGTCTCCTCCCTCTGTGTCCTGGGTCTCCTCCTGGTCTCCTCCCTTTGTATCCTGGGTCTCCTCCTGGTCTCCTCCCTCTCTGTGTCCTGGGTCTCCTCCTGGTCTCAGCTCCTCTGTGTCCTGGGTCTCCTCCTGGTCTCCTCCCTCTGTGTCCTGGGTCTCCTCCTGGTCTCAGCTCCTCTGTGTCCTGGGTCTCCTCCTGGTCTCCTCCCTCTGTGTCCTGGGTCTCCTCCTGGTCTCCTCCCTCTGTGTCCTGGGTCTCCTCCTGGTCTCCTCCCTCTGTGTCCTGGGTCTCCTCCTGGTCTCCTCCCTTTGTGTCCTGGGTCTCCTCCTGGTCTCCTCCCTCTGTGTCCTGGGTCTCCTCCTGGTCTCCTCCCTCTGTGTCCTGGGTCTCCCTCCTGGTCTCAGCTCCTCTGTGTCCTGGGTCTCCTCCTGGTCTCCTCCCTCTGTGTCCTGGGTCTCCTCCTGGTCTCAGCTCCTCTGTGTCCTGGGTCTCCTCCTGGTCTCCTCCCTCTGTGTCCTGGGTCTCCTCCTGGTCTCCTCCCTCTGTGTCCTGGGTCTCCTCCTGGTCTCAGCTCCTCTCAGTGCGACACAAACATATAAAGAGTAAATAAACTCACTCATGATCCAAAGTCTGTGTGTATAATATTGTGTGTGTATAATATTGTGTGTGTATAATATTGTGTGTGTATAATATTGTGTAATATTGTGTGTGTAAAAGTATAATTGTGGTTCTGACTGGTGCAGGTGTGGTTCCAAAACCGTCGGGCGAAGCAGCGTAAGAAGGAGCGTGCGTCTCAGAAGGTGCTGTCGGTGATGGGGGCGCCCAGGGGCATGCTGGGAGGTGGGCATCAGTTCTACCCTCAGCCGCTGCCACACCTGCCCCGCCTGCCTCCCCTGCTCCAGCCCCCGCCCTTCCCCCGACACCCCAACAACCCCCCAGGACTGCAGCACGACCACTGGTACAACAGCCTCAGAGGCAGCCTGCCCAGTGTGTTCTCTGCCAGCCCAGTGCAGGACAGCGCCCCCTACTGGAGCCAGAGGGAGGTGCAGTGACAGTAACACAGCAGACACTGTAGTTTCACTGTAGTTTCACTGTAGTTTTACTGTAGTTTTACTGTAGTTTCACTGTAGTTTTACTGTAGTTTTACTGTAGTTTCACTGTAGTTTAGTTTTACTGTAGTTTCATTGTAGTTTTACTGTAGTTTCACTGTAGTTTTACTGTAGTTTAGTTTCACTGTAGTTTCACTGTAGTTTCACTGTAGTTTTACTGTAGTTTCATTGTAGTTTTACTGTAGTTTTACTGTAGTTTCACTGTAGTTTAGTTTCACTGTAGTTTCACTGTAGTTTCACTGTAGTTTCACTGTAGTTTTACTGTAGTTTCACTGTAGTTTTACTGTAGTTTCACTGTAGTTTTACTGTAGTTTCACTGTAGTTTCACTGTAGTTTTACTGTAGTTTCACTGTAGTTTCACTGTAGTTTTACTGTAGTTTCACTGTAGTTTTACTGTAGTTTCACTGTAGTTTCACTGTAGTTTTACTGTAGTTTCACTGTAGTTTTACTGTAGTTTCACTGTAGTTTTACTGTAGTTTCACTGTAGTTTTACTGTAGTTTCACTGTAGTTTCACTGTAGTTTTACTGTAGTTTCACTGTAGTTTCACTCAGACAACTTTAGACTCACCGACTGTATCTTCTGTGAAAAATGTTTCTTCACTTGAGCTCCTTCTTGGAATGAGGAAATGAAGGAACAGTTTTTTAATCAGACTAAATGTTTTTCTTCCGTTTGAGAATCTGGTTTGAACAGATAAAAACATCTGAGGTAAACATTTATCACCTCATTGTCCCATAAAGTTTGTTTCAGAATAATACACAAAGGATTCTTTCTGCGGTGGTTCAAGTCTAAAAACTGAGGATGTTTTAGATCCGTGTGGAACAAACTTCATCTTTGCACATTTTCATCAAAACTAAAGTTAAATAACGTTGAAAAACCTGTAACTTTGTAGAGAAATGTTTAATAAAACATTAATGACTTTGGCAGTTGTAAAGTTTATTTCACAATTTACATTTGACAGAAACGACACATTTCTGTTTTTACACTTTTTAAATGTCCACATTCAGTCGTCAGAACCAACCGAGTCCAAGGCAAAAGTATGGATTTCCTCCAGAACCAGGTACCAGAACTTTAATGAGACATATTTAGACAAATCTCACATCGAGAAGAAACACTGAAGAAGCTCCAAACAGGTCTCAGGTCCAAACAGGTCTCAGGTCCAAACAGGTCTAGGTCCAAACAGGGTCTCAGGTCCAAACAGGTCTAGGGCCAAACAGGTCTCAGGTCCAAACCCAGACTGAGCTTAAAGAGTCTTTTTAATAAAACCATGGACAAACCCTCTGAGGCTGAAACAGACTCTGCACATGTGACTTCAGTCCAAACTACGGAAAAATACTTCTCTCTGGACTTTTACAGGATCAGGACCTAAATAAACCAATCCCTGACATGAATCCTAAGGCTGAGTGTCCAGACCGGTCTGGGCCGGTCCAGAAAGGGCCGCTCTCTGGACCGGTCTAGACCAGTCTGGACCAGTCTGAACCGGTCTGGACACCTCTGACCCAGGACACACATGTGAACACAAACCATCAGAAGGTTTGGATCCGTGTCTTTGTCAAAAGTGGATCCTACTGGAACAAGACGTCTGTGCTTTCTTTAAACGTCTGTAGATTACATTTAAACGTCTGTAGATTACATCTAAACGTCTGTAGATTACATTTAAACGTCTGTAGATTACATCTAAACGTCTGTAGATTACATTTAAACGTCTGTAGATTACATCATAAACGTCTGTAGATTACATTTAAACGTCTGTAGATTACATCTAAACGTCTGTAGATTACATTTAAACGTCTGTAGATTACATCTAAATTACAGTCTAAACGTCTGTAGATTACATCTAAACGTCTGTAGATTACATCTAAACGTCTGTAGATTACATCTAAACGTCTGTAGATTACATCTAAACGGTCATTACATAAACGTCTGTAGATTACATCTAAACGTCTGTAGATTACATTTAAACGTCTGTAGATTACATCTAAACGTCTGTAGATTACATCTAAACGTCTGTAGATTACATTTAAACGTCTGTAGATTACTAAACGTCTGTATTTAAATTTAAACGTCTGTAGATTACATTTAAACGTCTGTAGATTACATTTAAACGTCTGTAGATTACATCTAAACGTCTGTAGATTACATTTAAAACGTCTGTAGATTACATTTAAACGTCTGTAGATTACATTAAACGTCTGTAGATTACATCTAAACGTCTGTAGATTACATTTAAAACGTCTGTAGATTACATTTAAACGTCTGTAGATTACATTTAAACGTCTGTAGATTACATTTAAACGTCTGTAGATTACATTTAAACGTCTGTAGATTACATTTAAACGTCTGTAGATTACATTTAAACGTCTGTAGATTACATCTAAACGTCTGTAGATTACATTTAAACGTCTGTAGATTACATTTAAAACGTTCTGTAGATTACATTTAAACGTCTGTAGATTACATTAAAACGTCTGTAGATTACATTTAAACGTCTGTAGATTACATTTAAACGTCTGTAGATTACATTTAAACGTCTGTAGATTACATTTAAACGTCTGTAGATTACATTTAAACGTCTGTAGATTACATTTAAACGTCTGTAGATTACATTTAAACGTCTGTAGATTACATCTAAACGTCTGTAGATTACATTTAAACGTCTGTAGATTACATTTAAACGTCTGTAGATTACATCTAAACGTCTGTAGATTACATTTAAACGTCTGTAGATTACATTTAAACGTCTGTAGATTACATCTAAACGTCTGTAGATTACATTTAAACGTCTGTAGATTACATTTAAACGTCTGTAGATTACATCTAAACGTACTGTAGATTACATTTAAACGTCTGTAGATTACATTAAACGTCTGTAATTACGTCTGTAGATTACATTAAACGTCTGTAGATTACATTTACATTAAACGTCTGTAGATTACATCTAAAACGTCTGTAGATTACATTTAAACGTCTGTAGATTACATTTAAACGTCTGTAGATTACATCTAAACGTCTGTAGATTACATTTAAACGTCTGTAGATTACATTTAAACGTCTGTAGTAAAGTCAGTTTAAAGACGTGAGAGAAAACCAGTGCTGTGCAAAAGTATCCACCCCCCGTTAACCACATTTAGTTTTTTAACAAACTCATGGTTTTTAGTGAAAACAGAGAAATGTGAAGAGACTGAAATAACACAGGGGGTGAATACTTTTGCAACGCTCTGTAAACGACCAAACTAGATTCACCTCTGAGCAGAAAACTGTCCTTATCCATAATATTGTTAAAAAACTGTTTTTTCTGCCCCAAAAATAAATGAAATCTTGAGGTAATTTCTGGTGTTTTTCTGTTTTATCTTAAATCCTCTTCGTTCAAATCAAACTAAAACGACAAAAACATAAAAGCCTTGATAATTAACTTAAATAACATTTACAGACGCAGCAGATTTCCATAAAGACACGTCTGCTGCGTCTAAACAAGACTAAACAGGACTAAACAGGTCTAAACAAGACTAAACAGGACTAAGCAGGACTAAACAGGTCTAAACAAGACTAAACAGGACTAAACAGGACTAAACAGGTCTAAACAAGACTAAACAGACTAAGCAGGACTAAACAGGACTAAACAGACTAAACAGACAACAGGACTAAACAGGACTAACAACAGGACTAAGAGGACTACAGGACTAAAACAGGACTAAACAGGACTACTAAACAGGACTAAACAGGACTAAACAGGACTAAACAGCTAGGACTAAACAGGACTAAACAGGACTAAACAGGACTAAACAGGACTAAACAGGACTAAACAGGACTAAACAGGTCTAAACAAGACTAAACAGGACTAAACAGGACTAAACAGGACTAAACAGGACTAAACAGGACTAAACAGGACTAAACAGGACTAAACAGGACTAAACAGGACTAAACAGGACTAAACAGGACTAAACAGGACTAAACAGGTACTAAACAGGACTAAACAGGACTAAACAGGACTAAACAGGACTAAACAGGACTAAACAGGACTAAACAGGACTAAACAGGACTAAACAGGGACTAAACAGGACTAAACAGGACTAAACAGGACTAAACAGGACTAAACAGGACTAAACAGGACTAAACAGGACTAAACAAGACTAAACAGGACTAAACAGGACTAAACAGGACTAAACAGGTCTAAACAAGACTAAACAGGACTAAACAGGACTAAACAGGACTAAACAGGACTAAACAGGTCTAAACAAGACTAAACAGGACTAAACAGGACTAAACAGGACTAAACAGGTCTAAACAAGACTAAACAGGACTAAACAGGACTAAACAGGACTAAACAGGTCTAAACAAGACTAGACAGGACTAAACAGGACTAAACAGGACTAAACAGGACTAAAGCTGAAAACTGGTTATAAATGTAATTATTAGTTTATTGTTGTCAGGATCCAAAGGATCCAAACTTCAGAAGAATGAAGGACACAATAAAACTAAGAATAAACATCATTTCAAGTATTTTTAAACCATTTTTAACATTATTCACAGTTTTTCATCAATACTTTATTATTAATAATTATTATTATTATTAATGAATGAAATGTTTCTGGTTTGAATAAAGGAAATAGAGTTGAACTAAACTAGATAATACTTTATCCTCTGACACTTTGGCTTAGCCCTCATGAACTAACTGATAATTAAGTGCTATAACAGCGTTGTTTATGGTTAATTAGGTCTTTATTAATTATTAAAACCTCATTAGTCCTTGTCAAACTCAGAAATATAACTGTGGAATGAAAGGAGTTTTCCATATTTTTGAATGAATTGTTTTTGAAATGATATTGAATATTATTCTAGATCAGAGACATTTAAATGTTTAACAAAAGGCTTTAAAATGAAGTGTAACGGGCCATAGTACTGCGATAAAGAGTCATGGAAAATCATTTCTACATTATTATTTTATTAACATCTGGCTAACTACTGACACTTTGCTAGGGCTAAAGCTAGGGCTAAAGCTAGGGCTAAAGCTAGGGCTAAAGCTAGGGCTAAAGCTAGGGCTAGGCTAGGCTACATTAGCAGTTAATTAGTGAGGGCTAATTACCTTGTCTTCCTATGCTTTGTAAACGTCCTCAGTGGGAGGGGCTTGGTGGCTGTGGTCAGAGGGTCAGACTTACACTGATTACTCAAATAAGAATCAGTCAAAAATCAGCTTTGTGTGTGTTTGACGTCAGCATTTCCAAACGTTACGTTCTGTTCCCTTTAAGTTAAACAGTCAAACTTAAAACAGTAAACTCAAACATCACCGAGTTTAGGATTTAACATTTAGACACAAAACTATGACAAAACAATTCAATCAGTCACTAAGAAGATAAAGTTATAAAGAGGCAGTTTGTGCGTCGTCTGAGTCTTAAATAAACTGTTTTATGAGAATTATCAAAATGATTTGTGGAGATTCCAAAGTAAAGATCTGCTTTTGTTTCTCCAGTTTCTTTGATTTTGCATCAGGAAAAGGCAGAAAGCTGTAAATGAGCAACAGCTGAGTCCAAACTACTGCAAAGTGAGATTTCTGCTGCAGTTCCTACGTCTGGGTTTTATCAGACTGAACTAAAACATTTACAGTTTTAAGTATTTAAGAATTACTTTCATAATCTTTTTACCTCCAGCAGCAAAACAATTCTTAAAAAAATACATTTATTGTCAAAATTTCTTCCTGGAACTGAGAAAAAACATTCTAATCTCTATGATGCAGGTTATTCATCCTGCAGCGCCCCCTGCTGGTGCCCCCTGCAGCGCCCCCTGCTGGTGCCCCCTGCAGCGCCCCCTGCAGCGCCCCCTGCTGGTGCCCCCTGCTGGTGCCCCCTGCAGAGCCCCCTGCAGCGCCCCCTGCTGGTGCCCCCTGCAGAGCCCCCTGCAGCGCCCCCTGCAGCGCCCCCTGCTGGTGCCCCCTGCTGGTGCCCCCTGCAGAGCCCCCTGCAGCGCCCCCTGCTGGTGCCCCCTGCAGAGCCCCCTGCAGAGCCCCCTGCAGAGCCCCCTGCAGCGCCCCCTGCAGCGCCCCCTGCAGAGCCCCCTGCAGCGCCCCCTGCAGCGCCCCCTGCAGCGCCCCCTGCAGCGCCCCCTGCTGGTGCCTTTACTCCAGAGACTTGGCAAACTCGGCGTAGTCGATGAAGCCGTCGTTGTTTTTGTCGTCGTCTTTGAGAACGTCGTCGATGAGGCTCATGAGGTCCTGCTCCCTCATGGGGGCGCTGTCCTCCCCTCGCTCCTGCAACAAAACATCTTCTGTGTTTTTATGTTTTTATCAGTGGGGGCTGACATGCTGCAATACCACCCCAGGCCTGTGGGGGTGGACCCGGAAGGAGAATTAGCCAATGCTAACATGTAGCATCTTCTTACCTCTCCGTCATTTTGGATAGCTCCAGTAAAGTACTATCTTTGGCCCATTAGTCTGACTCTGTCCGTTATTATTTACAGTCTGTGGTTTTTATGTTTTTACTCATTACTTTCATGTTTTATTACTTTTCTCCGGTTTGATTGGACTAAAGTAACTGTTTTGTGTGTTTTATTGTTTTCTGCAGCGATCTTAACTTAACACTAGGACTCTGAAACTACGAGAAGAGCACTCATTTTGACGGGTCCTCTTCGAATCAATGCAGTTCTCAAAAAACAGTTATTTCACTATTTTCATTCAAATTAAGCCGTTTATAAAGATTTACATTTAAGAAGAAACTGAGTGTGACGGCAGTGTGTGTGTGTGTGTGTACCTCTGAGTGTGTGTGTCTGTGTGTGTACCTCTGAGTGTGTGTGTCTGTGTGTGTACCTCTGAGTGTGTGTGTCTGTGTGTGTACCTCTGAGTGTGTGTGTGTGTGTGTACCTCTGAGTGTGTGTGTCTGTGTGTGTACCTCTGAGTGTGTGTGTGTGTGTGTACCTCTGAGTGTGTGTGTCTTTGTGTGTACCTCTGAGTGTGTGTGTCTGTGTGTGTACCTCTGAGTGTGTGTGTCTGTGTGTGTACCTCTGAGTGTGTGTGTGTGTGTGTACCTCTGAGTGTGTGTGTCTGTGTGTGTACCTCTGAGTGTGTGTGTGTGTGTGTGTGTACCTCTGAGTGTGTGTGTCTGTGTGTGTACCTCTGAGTGTGTGTGTCTGTGTGTGTACCTCTGAGTGTGTGTGTCTGTGTGTGTACCTCTGAGTGTGTGTGTCTGTGTGTGTACCTCTGAGTGTGTGTGTCTGTGTGTGTACCTCTGAGTGTGTGTGTCTGTGTGTGTACCTCTGAGTGTGTGTGTAACTCTGAGTGTGTGTGTGTACCTCTGAGTGTGTGTGTGTGTACCTCTGAGTGTGTGTGTCTGTGTGTGTACCTCTGAGTGTGTGTACCTCTGAGTGTGTGTACCTCTGTGTGTGTGTGTACCTCTTTGTGCACATGTGTGATGGCCGTAGCCAGCTCCAGTCCGTCCAGGAGGTTGTGTGTGTGTGTGTGTGTGTGTGTACCTCTTTGTGCACATGTGTGATGGCCGTAGCCAGCTCCAGTCCGTCCAGGAGGTTGTGTGTGTGTGTTTTGTGTGTGTGTGTGTGTGTGTGTACCTCTTTGTGCACGTGTGTGATGGCCGTAGCCAGCTCCAGTCCGTCCAGGAGGTTGTGTGTGTGTGTGTGTGTGTGTGTGTACCTCTTTGTGCACATGTGTGATGGCCGTAGCCAGCTCCAGTCCGTCCAGGAGGTTGTGTGTGTGTGTTTTGTGTGTGTGTGTGTGTGTGTACCTCTTTGTGCACGTGTGTGATGGCCGTAGCCAGCTCCAGTCCGTCCAGGAGGTTGTGTGTGTGTGTGTGTGTGTGTGTACCTCTTTGTGCACATGTGTGATGGCCGTAGCCAGCTCCAGTCCGTCCAGGAGGTTGTGTGTGTGTGTTTTGTGTGTGTGTGTGTGTGTGTACCTCTTTGTGCACGTGTGTGATGGCCGTAGCCAGCTCCAGTCCGTCCAGGAGGTTGTTTCCGTCGTAGTCGTGCATTTTGAAGTAGTGCAGCTGCAGCTCCTGCGGCGTCATGTCCTTCTCTGGTTTATCGATGATTCCCTCCAGGTGCTCCATAATGTGTCTGCAACAACATCAAGAGTTAGCAATAAAATAAAGCACCAGACGTCACATTGAAAAGACAAATATGTTGCTAAATAAAAAAAAACAGTTTAAATGTTGTGTTTCCTGTTTCCTTGCAGCAGTTGGTTTTTGTATCCCAAGTTATACTAAACAGTCTCAGCTCTTATTTAAGGTGACTGAAGGAAAAGGTAAAGAAACACTAGTAAAATACGTACTTTTACTAAAACTTGGATTTACACAAATCTAAAATATGTTTTTAAACATACAGGAGGACATTAGTCAATCCTCTTCCTATGGGCCAATGGTTCCTATGGGCCAATGGTTCCTATGGGCCAATGGTTCCTATGGGCCAATGGTTCCTATGGGCCAATGGTCCCTATGGGCCAATGGTTCCTATGGGCCAATGGTTCCTATGGGCCAATGGTTCCTATGGGCCAATGGTTCCTATGGGCCAATGGTTGCTATGGACCAATGGTTGCTATGGGCCAATGGTTGCTATGGGCCGAGGGTTGCTATGGGCGAATGGTTCCTATGGGCCAATGGTTCCTATGGATGGTTCCTATGGGCCAATGGTTGCTATGGGGCAATGGTTCCTATGGGCCAATGGTTCCTATGGGCCAATGGTCCCTATGGGCCAATGGTTCCTATGGGCCAATGGTTCCTATGGGTCAATGGTTCCTATGGGCCAATGGTTGCTATGGGCCAATGGTTGCTATGGACCAATGGTTGCTATGGGCCAATGGTTGCTATGGGCCGAGGGTTGCTATGGGCGAATGGTTCCTATGGGCCAATGGTTCCTATGGATGGTTCCTATGGGCCAATGGTTCCTATGGGCCAATGGTTGCTATGGACCAATGGTTGCTATGGACCAATGGTTGCTATGGGCCGATGGTTCCTATGGGCCAATGGTGTGTTTGTCCTGCATACTTCCAAACTGTTTGATTCTCTGAGCTGTTTTTGGCAAATCGACAACTCTAAATCACAACAGTCCTCCTCTGTTGTGATTTAGAGCAATAAAAAAATATATGAATGAAATCCATCAAGCTAAAACCCAAGTATTTATACTTATAGGAAGTAAAAAGACAGCATTTTGTCTAAAAAGGTGAAAGGTTGAAGCAGCCTCTCTGTGGTTGTGGAGTTCATGTTTGGATAAGCCGGAGTTTGTCAGAGTCGGTCACTCACTCTTGGTCCTGAATCATGTTTTTGTCAAAGCGACCGTGAACGTTGGCGTGGACCTCCCCCTCCCCAGCCACCTCCCCCTGCGGCTGCTCCTGCTCTCCCCCATGAGAGTGAGCCGTCAGCAGGCAGAGCGCCAAGCAGAGCCCCCTGAGGAGCGGAAGACACCCAGGCATCCTGCGAACACAAGGGTCACAGCGTCACCATGGCAACAACAAGGGTCACAGCATCACCACGGCAACAACACAAGGGTCACAGCGTTACCAAGGCAACAACACAAGGATCACACCGTTACCACTGCAACAACACAAGGGTCACAGCGTTACCAAGGCAACAAGACAAGGATCACACCGTTACCACTGCAACAACACAAGGGTCACAGCGTTACCAAGGCAACAAGACAAGGGTCACAGTGTTACCACGGCAACAACACATGGGTCACAGCGTCACCACGGCAACAACACATGGGTCACAGCGTCACTACGGCAACAACACAAGGGTAACAGTGTTACCACGGCAACAACACACGGGTCACAGCGTCACGACGGCAACAACACAAGGGTCACAGCGTTACCACTGCAACAACACAAGGGTCACAGCGTTACCAAGGCAACAACACAAGGGTCACAGCATTACCACGGCAACAACACAAGGGTCATAGTGTTACCACGGCAACAACACATGGGTCACAGCGTCACCACGGCAACAACACAAGGGTCACAGCGTCACCACGGCAACAACACATGGGTCACAGCGTCACCACGGCAACAACACAAGGGTAACAGTGTTACCACGGCAACAACACACGGGTCACAGCGTCACTACGGCAACAACACAAGGGTCACAGTGTAACCCCGGCAACAACACATGGATCACAGCGTCCCTACGGCAACAACACACCCAGCATTACCACGGCAACAACTTCCAAATAGAACAGCCGTCAAATTGACTGCTCTGGGAGTTTAGTGTTAATTTATTTGGTCAAATCGTCTCGTCTTGTCTGTTCTTTTGTTCAATCATTGTTTTAAATATTTTATTGTTTGATTATCATTTGGACGTTTGCTACTTTTTAATAAACAAAGTCTCAAACAGCTCAAGACAAGAAAAACATGATGAACTTAATAATAATAATACTGCTCCATTTCAGACACTGATACATACATATCAGTATATACATCATCTGGATTAACAGTACTTCAGCTTTAACTTATTAATGCACAGCTCAAACTGTAAAACTATATGGTTTTTATGAACTCGTTATCAACATGTGGGCTCAAAAGAATGACAAAATGTGATGTTCTCTCCTTAAAGTAAATGCTAAGTCATATGTTACTTGAGCAAAAATCCTCACAGTCGTACAAATAAGACACATAGAAATACTGAGGACACGTGACACTAACATTAGTCTCTGTATAAAAGTTTAAATGTAAATATTAGACTGAACGTCACATCTGTGTTTGTTTAAATCAGTCTGAGCGGCGTCAGTTTACTGTGTGTAGAGTCTTTGAGAGTATCTGTTCAAAAACCCGGTGATAAACGCAGTGTGTGTGGTTTTCTTACCTCATTTAGAGACTGTTATGTTGTTAGAGCAGAAGTGACGGTGCTCTGGGGTTTGGAGCTCGGGGGCTTCCGTAGGGGACTTGGACACGACAGCTCTCTCTGATTGGCTGAACGCGTCAAAGATACAAAAGCAACAAATGAATGTAAACAAATCACATTTGTGTCGTTTCTGGTCAGGTCTATGATTGCTTTATGTTCAAGGTAAATATTATTTCAATAGTAAGATTTTTTTCTCAATTTCTGTAAATCTGAAACATTCCAACAATCAATACTTGTTGGAATGGGGTAGTAGATTCTGCTAAAATCAGGATTTTGTACTACTTCTTAATCATGCTAAAGTTTGAGATTTCAAACCCATTTCCTTATTATGTTAAAAATCGTGTTTGTACTGCTTCTTTTTATGCTAAAGTTAGAGACTTTGTATGTATTTTATGTATAGAGCTATTAGAAATTCATCTTGTGCTGTGTGCTCCTCCTTCCTACTGTCTGTAACTGGCGATGCAACACTGAAATTTCCCCACTGTGTGACGAATGAAATATCTCTTAATCAAGGGGATTAAGGGCAAAAACTATTTAATCTACATCACTCAGTCAATCAGTTTCAAACACTACCACGCACTCCAGCATCTTGTCCCACTCTCTCTCTTTGGACACGTACCTCTCTGTGGCCAGCAGAGGGCGTCAGAGAGTCCGGGAGTTAAACCTGAGATCAGCTGTGTGTTCACGCAGAGTCCCTGTGTTCACGCAGAGTCCCTGTGTTCACGCAGAGTCCCTGTGTTCACGCAGAGCCGCGGAGCCTCAGCCCGGGTCAGGATGTCCCGACGCAACTCCCTCTCGGACCTGGACAGATCTCCCGGTGCCAAAGACTGTGACCTCCACAAGTCTCTGTTCAAACGACTGGAGGTTATTGCATTTATTTAACATCCTAGTCCAAAAATAGCCTTAGTTTTAGCCCCCACTGTGACCTAGTCCCTGTGTTCACTGCAGAGTCCCTGTGTTCACTGCAGAGTCCCTGTGTTCACTGCAGAGTCCCTGTGCTCACTGCAGAGTCCCTGTGTTCACTGCAGAGTCCCTGTGTTCACTGCAGAGTCCCTGTGCTCACTGCCACCTGTAGCCTTCTGCCCTGATGACGTGCAACATGTGGGATTTTACCTTTTATAGATCCATGTTTTTTATAGATCCATGTTTTTTATAGATCCATGTTTTTTACAGATCCATGTTGTTTACTGTGTGCAGATTTCAGTCTATTAGAATATGCAGTGTTGATAATATTTATATTTCAAAACAACAGTAATGCAGAGACTTGGAGACTTGAAGACTGATTTGAGTTAATTGTAAATCTAAAGGCAAAGATAAGAAAATATAGACTCACAATGGAGACATTTAACCGGTCACATATAATATGATAATTTATTACACAAATATAATAAAGTGTGCAAACATGTTTCTACAAGATATATGTGCAATGAACTATAAAGTACTACTATATGTACTGCATAATGTTCAGCTGCTGTTGATTATAGTATAAGTACTATATGTACTGTATACTGTTCAGCTGCTGTTGATTATAGTATAAGTACTATATGTACTGCATACTGTTCAGCTGCTGTTGATTATAGTATAAGTACTATATGTACTGTATACTGTTCAGCTGCTGTTGATTATAGTATAAGTACTATATGTACTGCATACTGTTCAGCTGCTGTTGATTATAGTATAAGTACTATATGTACTGCATACTGTTCAGCTGCTGTTGATTATAGTATAAGTACTATATGTACTGCATAATGTTCAGCTGCTGTTGATTATAGTATAAGTACTATATGTACTGCATACTGTTCAGCTGCTGTTGATTATAGTATAAGTACTACATGTACTGCATACTGTTCAGCTGCTGTTGATTATAGTATAAGTACTACATGTACTGCATACTGTTCAGCTGCTGTTGATTATAGTATAAGTACTATATGTACTGCATACTGTTCAGCTGCTGTTGATTATAGTATAAGTACTACATGTACTGCATACTG
>OZ035835.1:705381-775381 GCA_964034765.1 Knipowitschia caucasica | reverse complement strand
TGTCCTCTGCTTCACTGAGACCTGGTGTCCTCTGTGTCCTCTGCTTCACTGAGACCTGGTGTCCTCTGTGTCCTCTGCTTCACTGAGACCTGGCTAAATGAGCGGATCCCGGACTGCGCTCTGGAGCTGCAGGGCTTTGGGCTGTTCCACACGGATCGCCATTGTGCGCTCTCAGGGAAGAGCAGAGGCGGAGGGCTGTGTTTCTACGTCAATACAAACTGGTGTAACCATGTGACAGTGATCTCCAAGCACTGCTCTCCTGCTCTGGAATATATTTTCATTCATTGTAAACCATTTTACTCTCCTCGTGAGTTTGTTTCATTCATTCTTGCCTCTGTTTACATACCGCCATGCGCGGACGCAGAGCAAGTACTGTGTATGGAACGTTTATACCCGGACTCTCTGATTATTATCCTGGGGGATTTTAATAAGGGAAACTTGAGCCAGGAATTACCCAAATACAGACAGTTTATCAAATGCCCGACCAGAGAGGAGAACACTCTGGATCACTGTTACACCACCGTGCGCGGAGCTTTTCGCGCTGTTCCCAAGCCAGCCCTCGGCTTCTCAGATCACTCCATGATACATCTGGTTCCTGCTTACAGACAGAGACTAAAGCTCTCGAAACCTGCAGTGAGGAGCTCCAAAGTGTGGTCTGATGAAGCTGTGGAAGAGCTGCATGCATGGAATCTACAGACTGGGACCTTTTCAGAGCTGCCACAGATAGTTTGGATGAATACACGGACACTGTGACGTCATACATCCACTTCTGTGAGGATAGCATCATTCCAACAAGGACCAGGGTCATCTATAACAACGACAAACCCTGGTTCACTGCTAAACTCCGGCAGCTCAGGAAAGCAAAGGAGTCTGCTTTCAGGGAGGGGGACCGCAGCGGCTACAAAGCAGCTAAATATCAGTTCAGGAAAGAACTGAAAGCAGCCAAGTCCCGGCACAGAGAACGACTACAGGAGCAGTTTGGTAACAACGATACTGCTTCTGTCTGGAGGGGCCTACGGGAGATCACCAACTACAAACCCAAAGCCCCCCCCTGTGCTGATGACCACAAGCTAGCTGACGAACTGAACTTATTTTTCAGTCGCTTTGATGCTGCCCCTGACACCTCTCCCCCCCCCACTCCCCACTACTCTAACGACCCACCCATCAGCCCTGCCCCCAGCCTAACAATAGCCTCTAAAGAGACTAAACAACTCTTCTTGAGGCTGCACCCCCGCAAAGCTCCTGGCCCGGACCACGTGTCTCCGGCCACTCTGAGACACTGCGCCAGTGAGCTTACTCCTGTGTTCACGGACATTTTCAACACCTCTCTGCAGTCCTGCCATGTCCCGGCCTGCTTCAAATCCTCCATCATTGTCCCCGTCCCGAAGAAGCCCAGGATCACAGGACTCAATGACTACAGACCTGTAGCACTTACGTCTGTCGTCATGAAGTCATTTGAACGCCTGGTTCTCTCCCATCTCAAGTCCCTCACCTCCCCCCTCCTGGACCCCCTGCAGTTCGCCTACAGAGCCAACAGATCTGTAGACGACGCCATTAACCTGGCCCTCCACCACATCCTACAGCACCTGGACTCCCCGGGGACCTACGCCAGGGTCCTGTTCGTGGACTTCAGCTCTGCCTTCAACACAATCCTGCCATCCCTGCTCCAGGACAAGCTCTCCCAGCTCAACGTGCCCGATTCCACCGGCAGGTGGATCACTGACTTCCTGACGGACAGGAAGCAGCGAGTGCGTCTGGGGAAGAATGTCTCTGACTCTCGGATTATAAATACAGGAGCCCCACAGGGCTGTGTTCTTTCTCCCCTGCTCTTCTCCCTGTACACCAACCACTGCACCTCCAGCCACAACTCCGTGAAGCTGATCAAGTTCGCGGACGACACCACCCTCATTGGACTCATCTCCAACAACGATGAGTCCGCCTACAGGAGGGAGGTGGACCGGCTGGTGTCCTGGTGCAGTGGTAACAACCTGGAGCTGAACGCCCAGAAGACAGTGGAGATGATTGTGGACTTCAAGAAGAGCACTGTCCCCCCGCCCCCACCCTCCGTGATGGACTCCCCCATCACCTCTGTGGAGTCCTTCCGTTTCCTGGGCACCACCATCACCCAGGACCTCAAGTGGGAGCCGACCATCAGCTCCTCATCAAGAAGGCCCAGCAGAGGATGTACTTCCTGCGGCAGCTCAGGAAAGCCAAGCTGCCTGCACAGATGTTGGTGCAGTTCTACACGGCCATCATCGAGTCCATCCTCACCTCCTCCATCACCTCCTCCATCACCTCCTCCATCACCTCCTCCATCACCGTGTGGTTCGCTGGAGCCACAGTCAGGGACAAACAGAGACAAACCCCTCTCACCCTGCACATGGACTATTCCAACCACTCCCCTCTCACCTGCACATGGACTATTCCAACCACTCCCCTCTCACCTGCACATGGACTATTCCAACCACTCCCCTCTCACCTGCACATGGACTATTCCAACCACTCCCCTCTCACCTGCACATGGACTATTCCAACCACTCCCCTCAGGCAGGAGGCTGCGGTCCATCAGGACCAGAACCTCCCGCCACAAGAACAGTTTCTTCCCCTCTGCTGTTGGACTCTTGAACACTTCTTAACCTGTCCCCCCGCCCTTTATAAAGTCACTTTACTGCCCATCATACGTCACTTTACTTCACTGTACTGCTGTCACCTTACATTGTGTGCACCATGTGCACTTGTATATTGTAAATAGTAACTGTAACTCTATTTTAAATTTAAATTTATTCCTTAGAAGTGTTTTTTAGTCTTTATTTTTTATTTTCTCTTTCTGACTGTTGCACTGAGCCAAAGCAATTTCCAAGTCTTTGACTTCCTGTTACTTACGTGGCAATAAAAATGATTCTGATTCTGATAACTGGATAGAGTATTACCATGGATCTATTATAATATCTGGATAGGGTATTACTAGCTTGGAGCTGAAGAACCATGTGTAGAACAGTTTAGAGCCAGGGCCAAATTCTTAGCCAAAAGGGATGTACCCGCCAACGTTGGGTGGATATCATCCGAGCGGATGAGACCGGGCCTTCCCCAAAAGGCACTCCAATTGTCAACATGAACAACACCACTTGGAGGGCACCAGCCAGACAGCCAGCGGTTGAAAGCCGAGTGTCTGCTGAATGCTTCTGCACTGCTAGTGCTAGGTAGGGGCCCAGAGAAGATGACAGTGTCGGCCATTGTGCTAGCCAGCTTGCACACCGCGGCGACTTGCAGCTTCAACACCTCGGACTGTTTCCGCCGAACGTCATTACCACCCGCGTGAATAACAATTCGACGGAAACGCTGCTTGTGGGTCATCATGAGCCTCAGATTCCCTTCAATATCACCAAGCCTGGCCCCAGGGAAGCACCGAACAGTGGCTCCTGGGATCTTAACACCTCTAACAATAGAGGAGCCAATTACCAGCGCATCAGCGACTCCATCGGCTCTCTCAGCGGCTCTCTCAGCGGCTCTCTCAGCGGCTCTCTCAGCGGCTCTCTCAGCGGCTCTCTCAGCGGCTCTCTCAGCGGCTCTCTCAGCAGCTCTCTCAGCGGCTCTCTCAGCGGCTCTCTCAGCGGCTCTCTCAGCAGCTCTCTCAGCGGCTCTCTCAGCGGCTCTCTCAGCGGCTCTCTCAGCAGCTCTCTCAGCGGCTCTCTCAGCGGCTCTCTCAGCGGCTCTCTCAGCAGCTCTCTCAGCAGCTCTCTCAGCAGCTCTCTCAGCAGCTCTCTCAGCGGCTCTCTCAGCAGCTCTCTCAGCAGCTCTCTCAGCAGCTCTCTCAGCAGCTCTCTCAGTGGGGCCTTCTTCCCCGCCCGGCTGCGCCCCCCAGCGATTGTAAATGCTAACAGGAGGAGGCCCAATGGGGAAACTACCAACAACACGTCGCCCTCTCCGAACAGTCACAAAGCCATCACTATCCTGGTCTTGTCCCAGCTGCGGAGGACGGGCTGGGAGGCTAGGCTCGCTAGTTCTCCTCTGCCTTTCCCTAAAGCTGCGCTCCGCTGTCCCTGAGGATACGGCCTGGCTGTAGCTAATGCTAGCGCTAGCTTGAGACTCCAGTGCTTGGAGACGCAGCTCTAACTCACTGACCCTGGATTCCAGAGCTACGACTACACTACACTTCACACATCTATCACTACCCTCAGAGAAGGATCCAGGGTTTAGACTCGCCATATGGCAACTCGAGCAGTAAAGGACTGAGGGAGAGACTAGGCTCTAGGCTAGGCTAAGCTAGTCCGGATCCGGACCCGCACAACAGACTCCGAGACCAAACAACCGCTACCTAAACCTCAGCTGCAGTACAGCTGACTCGGAGTGCTTACACAGTTAGCTTGGTGTACAATACGTGGATTTTTAATGTGTTTGTTAGTGCAAACAGAGAGCAGAGTGATCAAGAAGTAGTCAAGAAACACGCTCACCGGATACAGGAAGTCACTTCACGTTCTAGTACCGAAGCATGTGTTGGGGTTGAGGTTGGGGTTGGTTTTGGCGTTTGGTGTTGGCGTTGGGGCTGGTGTTGCCGTTGGGGTTGGTGTTGGTGTTGGCGTTGGTGTTGGTGTTGGCGTTGGGGTTGGTGTTGGCGTTGGTGTTGGGGTTGGTGTTGGGGTTGGTGTTGGTGTTGGCGTTGGGGTTGGTGTTGGCGTTGGTGTTGGTGTTGGTGTTGGGTTGGCGTTTGGGCTGGTGTTGGTGTTGGCGTTGGGGTTGATGTTGGGTTGGTGTTGGTGTTGCCGTTGGGGCTGGTGTTGGTGTTGGCGTTGCGGTTGGTGTTGGCGTTGGGGCTGGTGTTGGGGCTGGTGTTGGTGTTGGCGTTGGTGTTGGTGTTGGGGTTGGTATTGGTGTTGGCGTTGGGGCTGGTGTTGGTGTTGGCGTTGGTGTTGGCGTTGGTGTTGGGGTTGGTATTGGTGTTGGTATTGGTGTTGGCGTTGGGGCTGGTGTTGGGGCTGGTGTTGGCGTTATAATAATAATAATGCATCGGTTTTATATAGCGCTTTTCTGGACACTCAAAGACGCTTCACATGTGTCATTATTCTTTCACTCCATACACGGTGGTGATAAACTACTGCTGTAGCCACAGCTGCCCTGGGGCACACTGACAGAAGCGAGGCAACCAGTATGCGCCATCGGCCCCTCCGACCACCACCAACCATTCACACACACACCAGACTCATTCTAGGCAATGGGGGTGAAGTGTCTTGCCTAAGGACACAACGGCAGTTTGGCACTTTACAGCCGCAGCCGCCCCACTGTGGCTGGTGTTCCCAGAGGTTAAGTGTCTTGCCAAGGACACAACGATAGTAGTCAGTGGGAGTTGATGGTGAAGGTCTTGAGCGGGGCTTGAACCCACGACCTTCTGGCTCAAAGGCCAACGCTCTACCAACTGAGCTACTGCCGCCCTGCCGCGTTGGTGTTGGTGTTGGGGTTGGTATTGGTGTTGGCGTTGGGGCTGGTGTTGGGGCTGGTGTTGGTGTTGGCGTTGGTGTTGGCGTTGGGGTTGGTATTGGTGTTGGCGTTGGGGCTGGTGTTGGGGTTGGGGTTGGCGTTGGCGTTGGGGTTGGCGTTGGTGTTGGCGTTGGCGTTGGCGTTGGGGTTGGGGCTGGTGTTGGGGTTGGTGTTGGTGTTGGGGTTGGTGTTGGCGTTGGTGTTGGTATTGAAGTTGGGGCTGGTGTTGGCGTTGGGGTTGGCGTTGGGGCTGGTGTTGGTGTTGGCGTTGGGGTTGGTGTTGGTGTTGGCGTTGGTGTTGGCGTTGGGGTTGGCGTTGGCGTTGGTGTTGGCGTTGGGGTTGGTGTTGGGGCTGGTGTTGGCGTTGGCGTTGGGGTTGGTGTTGGGGCTGGTGTTGGCGTTGGTGTTGGCGTTGGGGTTGGTGTTGGTGTTGGCGTTGGGGTTGGTGTTGGCGTTGGGGCTGGTGTTGGTGTTGGGGCTGGTGTTGGTGTTGGGGCTGGTGTTGGCGTTGGGGCTGGTGTTGGTGTTGGCGTTGGGGTTGGTGTTGGTGTTGGCGTTGGTGTTGGCGTTGGGATTGGTGTTGGCGTTGGGGTTGGTGTTGGCGTTGGGGTTGGCGTTGACGTTGGCGTTGGGGTTGGCGTTGGGGTTGGTAGTAAGTAGTAGTAGTAGTAGTAAGTAAGTAATCTTTATTTATATACCGCCTTTTCACTGCAAATCTGAGTCTCAAAGCGGTTTACAATTGTAAATTTTTTTTGGGCATTTGTCTCTCACTCCACACAGAGATGGGAGCGGGGTCGCCAGTACAGGAGGCACATGCTAGAACTATTGGACATATTTTTAGTGGTAGGGGAAACCGGAGTACCCGGAGGAAACCTACGCAGACACGGGGAGAACATGCAAACTCCACTCAGAAAGGCCCTGGTCCGACCGGGATTCGAACCCAGGATCTTCTTGCTGAGAGGCGAGAGTGCTATCCACTCAGCCACCGTGCCGGTTGGCGTTGGGGTTGGTGTTGGCGTTGGGGCTGGTGTTGGGGCTGGTGTTGGTGTTGGGGTTGGTGTTGGCGTTGGGGTTGGTGTTGGCGTTGGCGTTGGGGCTGGTGTTGGCGTTGGGGTTGGTGTTGGCGTTGGGGTTGGTGTTGGCGTTGGGGCTGGTGTTGGGGCTGGTGTTGGTGTTGGGGTTGGTGTTGTCGTTGGTGTTGGGGCTGGTGTTGGCGTTGGGGTTGGTGTTGGTGTTGGGGTTGGTGTTAGCGTTGGGGTTGGTGTTGGCGTTGGTGTTGGCGTTGGTGTTGGGGTTGGTGTTGGCGTTGGCGTTGGGGTTGGTGTTGGCGTTGGCGTTGGTGTTGGCGTTGGCGTTGGGGCTGGTGTTGGCGTTGCGGTTGGTGTTGGCGTTGGGGCTGGTGTTGGTGTTGGGGTTGGTATTTGTGTTGGCGTTGGGGCTGGTGTTGGGGTTGGGGTTTGCGTTGGCGTTGGGGTTGGCGTTGGCGTTGGTGTTGGCGTTGGCGTTGGGGTTGGCGTTGGCGTTGGCGTTGGGGTTGGTGTTGGCGTTGGGGCTGGTGTTGGCGTTGCGGTTGGTGTTGGCCTTGGGGCTGGTGTTGGCGTTGGTGTTGGCGTTGGTGTTGGGGTTGGTATTTGTGTTGGCGTTGGGGCTGGTGTTGGGGTTGGGGTTTGCGTTGGTGTTGGGGTTGGCGTTGGGGTTGGCGTTGGGGTTGGCGTTGGGGTTGGCGTTGGCATTGGTGTTGGCGTTGGGGTTGGTGTTGGCGTTGGGGTTGGTGTTGGCGTTAGTGTTGGCGTTGGTGTTGGCGTTAGTGTTGGCGTTGGTGTTGGCGTTGGGGCTGGTGTTGGCGTTGCGGTTGGTGTTGGCGTTGGGGCTGGTGTTGGCGTTGGTGTTGGGGTTGGTATTTGTGTTGGCGTTGGGGCTGGTGTTGGGGTTGGGGTTTGCTGCGTTGGCGTTGGGGTTGGCGTTGGTGTTGGCGTGGGTTGGCGTTGGGGTTGGGTGGGTTGGCGTTGGGTTGGCGTTGGTGTTGGCGTTGGGGCTGGTGTTGGCGTTGGGGTTGGGGCTGGTGTTGGCGTTGGGGTTGGCGTTGGTGTTGGTGTTGGGGTTGGTGTTGGCGTTGGGGCGTTGGCGTTGGTTGTTGGGGTTGGTGTTGGCGTTGGTGTTGGCGTTGGGGTGGTGTTGGCGTTGGGGTTGGTTGGGGTTGGTGTTGGCGTTGGCGTTGGCGTTGGGGTTGGTGGTGGTTGGGGCTGGTGTTGGCGTTGGTGTTGGCGTTGGGGTTGGTGTTGGCGTTGGGGTTGGTGTTGGCGTTGGGGCTGGTGTTGGTGTTGGGGCTGGTGTTGGTGTTGGGGCTGGTGTTGGCGTTGGGGCTGGTGTTGGTGTTGGCGTTGGGGTTGGTGTTGGTGTTGGCGTTGGTGTTGGCGTTGGGATTGGTGTTGGCGTTGGGGTTGGTGTTGGCGTTGGGGTTGGCGTTGACGTTGGCGTTGGGGTTGGCGTTGGGGTTGGTAGTAAGTAGTAGTAGTAGTAGTAAGTAAGTAATCTTTATTTATATACCGCCTTTTCACTGCAAATCTGAGTCTCAAAGCGGTTTACAATTGTAAATTTTTTTTGGGCATTTGTCTCTCACTCCACACAGAGATGGGAGCGGGGTCGCCAGTACAGGAGGCACATGCTAGAACTATTGGACATATTTTTAGTGGTAGGGGAAACCGGAGTACCCGGAGGAAACCTACGCAGACACGGGGAGAACATGCAAACTCCACTCAGAAAGGCCCTGGTCCGACCGGGATTCGAACCCAGGATCTTCTTGCTGAGAGGCGAGAGTGCTATCCACTCAGCCACCGTGCCGGTTGGCGTTGGGGTTGGTGTTGGCGTTGGGGCTGGTGTTGGGGCTGGTGTTGGTGTTGGGGTTGGTGTTGGCGTTGGGGTTGGTGTTGGCGTTGGCGTTGGGGCTGGTGTTGGCGTTGGGGTTGGTGTTGGCGTTGGGGTTGGTGTTGGCGTTGGGGCTGGTGTTGGGGCTGGTGTTGGTGTTGGGGTTGGTGTTGTCGTTGGTGTTGGGGCTGGTGTTGGCGTTGGGGTTGGTGTTGGTGTTGGGGTTGGTGTTAGCGTTGGGGTTGGTGTTGGCGTTGGTGTTGGCGTTGGTGTTGGGGTTGGTGTTGGCGTTGGCGTTGGGGTTGGTGTTGGCGTTGGCGTTGGTGTTGGCGTTGGCGTTGGGGCTGGTGTTGGCGTTGCGGTTGGTGTTGGCGTTGGGGCTGGTGTTGGTGTTGGGGTTGGTATTTGTGTTGGCGTTGGGGCTGGTGTTGGGGTTGGGGTTTGCGTTGGCGTTGGGGTTGGCGTTGGCGTTGGTGTTGGCGTTGGCGTTGGGGTTGGCGTTGGCGTTGGCGTTGGGGTTGGTGTTGGCGTTGGGGCTGGTGTTGGCGTTGCGGTTGGTGTTGGCCTTGGGGCTGGTGTTGGCGTTGGTGTTGGCGTTGGGGTTGGGGTTGGTATTTGTGTTGGCGTTGGGGCTGGTGTTGGGGTTGGGGTTTGCGTTGGTGTTGGGGTTGGCGTTGGGGTTGGCGTTGGGGTTGGCGTTGGGGTTGGCGTTGGCATTGGTGTTGGCGTTGGGGTTGGTGTTGGCGTTGGGGTTGGTGTTGGCGTTAGTGTTGGCGTTGGTGTTGGCGTTAGTGTTGGCGTTGGTGTTGGCGTTGGGGCTGGTGTTGGCGTTGCGGTTGGTGTTGGCGTTGGGGCTGGTGTTGGCGTTGGTGTTGGGGTTGGTATTTGTGTTGGCGTTGGGGCTGGTGTTGGGGTTGGGGTTTGCGTTGGCGTTGGCGTTGGGGTTGGCGTTGGTGTTGGCGTTGGGGTTGGCGTTGGGGTTGGCGTTGGCGTTGGCGTTGGGGCTGGTGTTGGCGTTGGGGCTGGTGTTGGCGTTGGGGTTGGGGTTGGCGTTGGTGTTGGGGTTGGTGTTGGCGTTGGTGTTGGCGTTGGTGTTGGGGTTGGTGTTGGCGTTGGTGTTGGCGTTGGGGCTGGTGTTGGCGTTGGGGTTGGCGTTGGGGTTGGTGTTGGCGTTGGTGTTGGCGTTGGGGCTGGTGTTGGGGTTGGTGTTGGCGTTGGGGTTGGTGTTGGCGTTGGGGTTGGCGTTGGGGCTGGCGTTGGCGTTGGGGTTGGCGTTGGTGTTGGCGTTGGGGCTGGTGTTGGGGCTGGTGTTGGCGTTGGTGTTGGGGCTGGTGTTGGTGTTGGCGTTGGTGTTGGGGCTGGTGTTGGTGTTGGGGCTGGTGTTGGTGTTGGGGCTGGTGTTGGTGTTGGGGCTGGTGTTGGTGTTGGGGCTGGTGTTGGCGTTGGTGTTGGTGTTGGTGTTGGGGCTGGTGTTGGTGTTGGTGTTGGCGTTGGTGTTGGGGCTGGTGTTGGTGTTGGGGTTGGTGTTGGCGTTGGGGCTGGTGTTGGTGTTGGTGTTGGTGTTGGGGCTGGTGTGGGTGTTGGGGCTGGTGTTGGTGTTGGGGCTGGTGTTGGCGTTGGTGTTGGTGTTGGGGCTGGTGTTGGTGTTGGTGTTGGGGCTGGTGTTGGGGCTGGTGTTGGTGTTGGGGCTGGTGTTGGCGTTGGTGTTGGTGTTGGTGTTGGGGTTGGAGTTGGCGTTGGCGTTGGTGTTGGCGTTGGGGTTGGTGTTGGTGTTGGCGTTGGGGTTGGCGTTGGGGTTGGTGTTGGGGTTGGCGTTGGCGTTGGGGTTGGTGTTGGGGTTGGCGTTGGCGTTGGGGTTGGTGTTGGTGTTGGGTCGATGTTGGTGTTGGTGTTGGCGTTGGTGTTGGCGTTGGGTTGGTGTTGGGTCGATGTTGGTGTTGGGGCTGGTGTTGGTGTTGGGGCTGGTGTTGGTGTTGGGGCTGGTGTTGGCGTTGGGGCTGGTGTTGGTGTTGGCGTTGGGGTTGGTGTTGGTGTTGGCGTTGGTGTTGGCGTTGGGATTGGTGTTGGCGTTGGGGTTGGCGTTGGGATTGGTGTTGGCGTTGGGGTTGGTGTTGGCGTTGGGGTCGGCGTTGACGTTGGCGTTGGGGTTGGTGTTGGCGTTGGGATTGGTGTTGGCGTTGGGGTTGGTGTTGGCGTTGGGGTTGGTGTTGGCGTTGGGGTTGGTAGTAAGTAGTAGTAGTAGTAGTAAGTAAGTAATTTTTATTTATATACCGCCTTTTCACTGCAAATCTGAGTCTCAAAGCGGTTTACAATTGTAAATTTTTTTTGGGCATTTGTTTCTCACTCCACACAGAGATGGGAGCGGGGTCGCCAGTACAGGAGGCACATGCTAGAACTATTGGACATATTTTTAGTGGTAGGGGAAACCGGAGTACCCGGAGGAAACCTACGCAGACACGGGGAGAACATGCAAACTCCACTCAGAAAGGCCCTGGTCCGACCGGGATTCGAACCCAGGATCTTCTTGCTGAGAGGCGAGAGTGCTATCCACTCAGCCACCGTGCCGGTTGGTGTTAGCGTTGGGGTTGGTGTTGGCGTTGGGGCTGGTGTTGGGGCTGGTGTTGGTGTTGGGGTTGGTGTTGGCGTTGGGGTTGGTGTTGGCGTTGGCATTGGGGCTGGTGTTGGCGTTGGGGTTGGTGTTGGCGTTGGGGTTGGTGTTGGCGTTGGGGCTGGTGTTGGGGCTGGTGTTGGTGTTGGGGTTGGTGTTGTCGTTGGTGTTGGGGCTGGTGTTGGCGTTGGGGTTGGTGTTGGTGTTGGGGTTGGCGTTGGGGTTGGTGTTGGCGTTGGTGTTGGCGTTGGTGTTGGGGTTGGTGTTGGCGTTGGCGTTGGGGTTGGTGTTGGCGTTGGTGTTGGCGTTGGCGTTGGGGCTGGTGTTGGCGTTGCGGTTGGTGTTGGCGTTGGGGCTGGTGTTGGTGTTGGGGTTGGTATTTGTGTTGGCGTTGGGGCTGGTGTTGGGGTTGGGGTTTGCGTTGGCGTTGGGGTTGGCGTTGGGGTTGGCGTTGGCGTTGGTGTTGGCGTTGGCGTTGGGGTTGGCGTTGGCGTTGGCGTTGGGGTTGGTGTTGGCGTTGGGGCTGGTGTTGGCGTTGCGGTTGGTGTTGGCCTTGGGGCTGGTGTTGGCGTTGGTGTTGGCGTTGGTGTTGGGGTTGGTATTTGTGTTGGCGTTGGGGCTGGTGTTGGGGTTTGCGTTGGCGTTGGGGTTGGCGTTGGGGTTGGCGTTGGTGTTGGCGTTGGGGTTGGCGTTGGGGTTGGCGTTGGCATTGGTGTTGGCGTTGGGGTTGGTGTTGGCGTTGGGGTTGGTGTTGGCGTTGGTGTTGGCGTTGGTGTTGGCGTTAGTGTTGGCGTTGGTGTTGGCGTTGGGGCTGGTGTTGGCGTTGCGGTTGGTGTTGGCGTTGGGGCTGGTGTTGGCGTTGGTGTTGGGGTTGGTATTTGTGTTGGCGTTGGGGCTGGTGTTGGGGTTGGGGTTTGCGTTGGCGTTGGCGTTGGGGTTGGCGTTGGTGTTGGCGTTGGGGTTGGCGTTGGCGTTGGCGTTGGCGTTGGCGTTGGCGTTGGGGCTGGTGTTGGCGTTGGTGTTGGCGGTGGGGTTGGGGTTGGCGTTGGTGTTGGGGTTGGTGTTGGCGTTGGTGTTGGCGTTGGTGTTGGGGTTGGTGTTGGCGTTGGTGTTGGCGTTGGGGCTGGTGTTGGGGCTGGTGTTGGCGTTGGTGTTGGCGTTGGGGTTGGTGTTGGCGTTGGGGTTGGTGTTGGCGTTGGGGTTGGTGTTGGCGTTGGGGTTGGCGTTGGGGCTGGCGTTGGCGTTGGGGTTGGCGTTGGTGTTGGCGTTGGGGCTGGTGTTGGCGTTGGTGTTGGGGCTGGTGTTGGTGTTGGCGTTGGTGTTGGGGCTGGTGTTGGTGTTGGTGTTGGGGCTGGTGTTGGTGTTGGGGCTGGTGTTGGTGTTGGGGCTGGTGTTGGTGTTGGGGCTGGTGTTGGCGTTGGTGTTGGAGTTGGTGTTGGGGCTGGTGTTGGTGTTGGTGTTGGCGTTGGTGTTGGGGCTGGTGTTGGTGTTGGGGTTGGTGTTGGCGTTGGCGTTGGTGTTGGCGTTGGGGCTGGTGTTGGTGTTGGTGTTGGTGTTGGTGTTGGGGCTGGTGTTGGTGTTGGGGCTGGTGTTGGCGTTGGTGTTGGTGTTGGTGTTGGTGTTGGGGCTGGTGTTGGTGTTGGGGCTGGTGTTGGGGCTGGTGTTGGCGTTGGTGTTGGTGTTGGTGTTGGTGTTGGGGTTGGAGTTGGCGTTGGCGTTGGTGTTGGCGTTGGGGTTGGTGTTGGTGTTGGCGTTGGGGTTGGCGTTGGGGTTGGTGTTGGGGTTGGCGTTGGGTGGGTGTTGCCGTTGGGGTTGGTGTTGGCGTTGGGGTTGGTGTTGGTGTTGGGTCGATGTTGGTGTTGGTGTTGGCGTTGGTGTTGGCGTTGGGTTGGTGTTGGGTCGATGTTGGTGTTGGGGCTGGTGTTGGTGTTGGGGCTGGTGTTGGGGCTGGTGTTGGCGTTGGCGTTGGGGCTGGTTTTGGTGTTGGCGTTGGGGTTGGTGTTGGTGTTGGTGTTGGCGTTGGGATTGGTGTTGGCGTTGGGGTTGGTGTTGGCGTTGGGGTTGGCGTTGACGTTGGCGTTGGGGTTGGCGTTGGGGTTGGTGTTGGCGTTGGGATTGGTGTTGGCGTTGGGGTTGGTGTTGGCGTTGGGGTTGGTAGTAAGTAGTAGTAGTAGTAGTAAGTAAGTAATCTTTATTTATATACCGCCTTTTCACTGCAAATCTGAGTCTCAAAGCGGTTTACAATTGTAAATTTTTTTTGGGCATTTGTCTCTCACTCCACACAGAGATGGGAGCGACGTCGCCAGTACAGGAGGCACATGCCAGAACTATTGGACATATTTTTAGTGGTAGGGGAAACCGGAGTACCCGGAGGAAACCTACGCAGACACGGGGAGAACATGCAAACTCCACTCAGAAAGGCCCTGGTCCGACCGGGATTCGAACCCAGGATCTTCTTGCTGAGAGGCGAGAGTGCTATCCACTCAGCCACCGTGCCGGTTGGTGTTAGCGTTGGGGTTGGTGTTGGCGTTGGGGCTGGTGTTGGGGCTGGTGTTGGTGTTGGGGTTGGTGTTGGCGTTGGGGTTGGTGTTGGCGTTGGCGTTGGGGCTGGTGTTGGCGTTGGGGTTGGTGTTGGCGTTGGGGTTGGTGTTGGCGTTGGGGCTGGTGTTGGTGTTGGGGTTGGTGTTGTCGTTGGTGTTGGGGCTGGTGTTGGGGCTGGTGTTGGTGTTGGGGTTGGTGTTAGCGTTGGGGTTGGTGTTGGCGTTGGTGTTGGTGTTGGCGTTGGGGTTGGTGTTGGCGTTGGCGTTGGTGTTGGCGTTGGTGTTGGGGCTGGTGTTGGCGTTGCGGTTGGTGTTGGCGTTGGGGCTGGTGTTGGTGTTGGGGTTGGTATTTGTGTTGGCGTTGGGGCTGGTGTTGGGGTTGGGGTTTGCGTTGGCGTTGGGGTTGGCGTTGGGGTTGGGGTTGGCGTTGGCGTTGGTGTTGGCGTTGGCGTTGGCGTTGGGGTTGGTGTTGCCGTTGGGGCTGGTGTTGGCGTTGCGGTTGGTGTTGGCGTTGGGGCTGGTGTTGGCGTTGGTGTTGGCGTTGGTGTTGGGGTTGGTATTTGTGTTGGCGTTGGGGCTGGTGTTGGGGTTGGGGTTTGCGTTGGCTTTGGGGTTGGCGTTGGGGTTGGCGTTGGTGTTGGCGTTGGGGTTGGCGTTGGGTTGGTGTTGGGTCGATGTTGGTGTTGGTGTTGGCGTTGGTGTTGGCGTTGGTGTTGGGGTTGGTGTTGGCGTTGGTGTTGGGGTTGGTGTTGGCGTTGGTGTTGGCGTTGGCGTTGGGGTTGGTGTTGGCGTTGGCGTTGGGGTTGGTGTTGGCGTTGGTGTTGGGGTTGGTGTTGGCGTTGGCGTTGGTGTTGGCGTTGGGGCTGGCGTTGGCGTTGGTGTTGGTGTTGGCGTTCGCGTTGGGGTTGGTGTTGGCGTTGGCGTTGGTGTTGGCGTTGGTGTTGGGGTTGGTGTTGGCGTTGGTGTTGGTGTTGGTGTTGGCGTTGGCGTTGGTGTTGGCGTTGGTGTTGGCGTTGGGGCTGGCGTTGGCGTTGGTGTTGGCGTTGGGGCTGGCGTTGGGGTTGGCGTTGGTGTTGGCGTTGGCGTTGGCATTGGCGTTGGCGTTGGCGTTAGGGTTGGCGTTGGCTTTAGGGTTGGTGTTGGTGTTTATCTCATAATGAGAGCAGTGTAGTCTCGGTCCAGTCACTTCAGAAACACTGCTTTATTTTCCTCAGTTTCTGGTTTTAGCAAAGTCTGCAGGAGCTGTGTAAAAGTGCACGAAAGGCAGAGGACCAAAATATACACAGGACAAATACTGCAGGACCAAAATATACACAGGATAAATACTACAGGACACAGTCTGAACGTGGACTCTACAACAGTGAATATTCTTCTGTGAGTTTAATCCAATGTATTTTTTGTTTATCCCTAAATCAACAGATCAGAGGATTAAACAGATGCAGAACCAACACAGAGACATTGGTCCACAGAGAGCTGACCAAAGTCTATAAATATGAATAAATGTCCATAAATGTCCCGGATCATCACTGTCCTTACTGTCCAAAATAAAAAAGTATTAAAAAAGTGAGAGAGTGATGATGAGACTACGACAGCCGCAGCCGCAGCTGCCCCACTGTGGCACAGAGGTCTCCCATCACTGTACTAACCAGACCCTGCCCTGGTTAGCTTCAGAGGTCTGACAGAATCTTTTACCTTCAGGTGGAGCTCAGAACGATCAGAGTCCAGTCCAGTCAATAACCATTTTACAATAAAGGTCATCGGCTCCTACAAACAAGTGGTCCTACCTCCTGTGCGGTGTACGGTTGATGGAACAGTCTTAATCAGGGACACTCAATTCTAAGGAAGTACTAACAAATATTTCTCAAAATAGTCTTGATTTCTGGCACTTACCTAAACAAGTCTGGTGAACTAAAGTGGTCCGCCTAAACAAGTCTGGTGAACTAAAGTGGTCCGCCTAAACAAGTCTGGTGAACTAAAGTGGTCCGCCTAAACAAGTCTGGTGAATTAAAGTGGTCCGCCTAAACAAGTCTGGTGAATTAAAGTGGTCCGCCTAAACAAGTCTGGTGAATTAAAGTGGTCCGCTTACCTAAAAGTTTGAACACCCCTGATCTACATGTATATAATGCCTGTATAAAAAGGACTCACAGGGACAGCAGTAGCTGTACCTATAGTCACAGGGACAGCAGTAGCTGTACCTATAGTCACAGGGACAGCAGTAGCTGTACCTATAGTCACAGGGACAGCAGTAGCTGTACCTATAGTCGCAGGGACAGCAGTAGCTGTACCTATAGTCACAGGGACAGCAGTAACTGTACCTATAGTCACAGGGACAGCAGTAGCTGTACCTATAGTCACAGGGACAGCAGTAGCTGTACCTATAGTCACAGGGACAGCAGTAGCTGTACCTATAGTCACAGGGACAGCAGTAGCTGTACCTATAGTCACAGGGACAGCAGTAACTGTACCTATAGTCACAGGGACAGCAGTAACTGTACCTATAGTCACAGGAACAGCAGTAGCTGTACCTATAGTCACAGGGACAGCAGTAGCTGTACCTATAGTCACAGGGACAGCAGTAACTGTACCTATAGTCACTGGGACAGCAGTAGCTGTACCTATAGTCACTGGGACAGCAGTAGCTGTACCTATAGTCACTGGGACAGCAGTAGCTGTACCTATAGTCACAGGGACAGTAGTATTTGTACCTATAGTCACTGGGACAGCAGTAGCTGTACCTATAGTCACAGGGACAGCAGTAGCTGTACCTATAGTCACAGGGACAGTAGTATTTGTACCTATAGTCACAGGGACAGCATTAGCTGTACCTATAGTCACAGGGACAGCAGTAGCTGTACCTATAGTCACTGGGACAGCAGTAGCTGTACCTATAGTCACTGGGACAGCAGTAGCTGTACCTATAGTCACTGGGACAGCAGTAGCTGTACCTATAGTCACAGGGACAGCAGTAGCTGTACCTATAGTCACAGGGACAGCAGTAACTGTACCTATAGTCACAGGGACAGCAGTAGCTGTACCTATAGTCACTGGGACAGCAGTAGCTGTACCTATAGTCACTGGGACAGCAGTAGCTGTACCTATAGTCACTGGGACAGCAGTAACTGTACCTATAGTCACAGGGACAGCAGTAGCTGTACCTATAGTCGCAGGGACAGCAGTAGCTGTACCTATAGTCGCAGGGACAGCAGTAGCTGTACCTATAGTCACAGGGACAGCAGTAACTGTACCTATAGTCACAGGGACAGCAGTAGCTGTACCTATAGTCACAGGGACAGCAGTAGCTGTACCTATAGTCACAGGGACAGCAGTAGCTGTACCTATAGTCACAGGGACAGCAGTAGCTGTACCTATAGTCGCAGGGACAGCAGTAGCTGTACCTATAGTCACAGGGACAGCAGTAACTGTACCTATAGTCACAGGGACAGCAGTAGCTGTACCTATAGTCACAGGGACAGCAGTAGCTGTACCTATAGTCACAGGGACAGCAGTAGCTGTACCTATAGTCACAGGGACAGCAGTAGCTGTACCTATAGTCACAGGGACAGCAGTAACTGTACCTATAGTCACAGGGACAGCAGTAGCTGTACCTATAGTCACAGGGACAGCAGTAACTGTACCTATAGTCACAGGAACAGCAGTAGCTGTACCTATAGTCACAGGGACAGCAGTAGCTGTACCTATAGTCACAGGGACAGCAGTAACTGTACCTATAGTCACAGGGACAGCAGTAGCTGTACCTATAGTCACTGGGACAGCAGTAGCTGTACCTATAGTCACTGGGACAGCAGTAGCTGTACCTATAGTCACTGGGACAGCAGTAGCTGTACCTATAGTCACTGGGACAGCAGTAACTGTACCTATAGTCACAGGGACAGCAGTAACTGTACCTATAGTCACAGGGACAGCAGTAGCTGTACCTATAGTCACAGGGACAGCAGTAGCTGTACCTATAGTCACAGGGACAGCAGTAGCTGTACCTATAGTCACAGGGACAGCAGTAACTGTACCTATAGTCACAGGGACAGCAGTAGCTGTACCTATAGTCACAGGGACAGCAGTAGCTGTACCTATAGTCACAGGGACAGTAGTATTTGTACCTATAGTCACAGGGACAGCAGTAGCTGTACCTATAGTCACAGGGACAGCAGTAACTGTACCTATAGTCACAGGAACAGCAGTAGCTGTACCTATAGTCACAGGGACAGCAGTAACTGTACCTATAGTCACAGGGACAGCAGTAGCTGTACCTATAGTCACAGGGACAGCAGTAGCTGTACCTATAGTCACAGGGACAGCAGTAGCTGTACCTATAGTCACAGGGACAGTAGTATTTGTACCTATAGTCACTGGGACAGCAGTAACTGTACCTATAGTCACAGGAACAGCAGTAGCTGTACCTATAGTCACAGGGACAGTAGTATTTGTACCTATAGTCACTGGGACAGCAGTAGCTGTACCTATAGTCACAGGGACAGCAGTAGCTGTACCTATAGTCACAGGAACAGCAGTAGCTGTACCTATAGTCACAGGGACAGCAGTAACTGTACCTATAGTCACAGGGACAGCAGTAGCTGTACCTATAGTCACAGGGACAGCAGTAGCTGTACCTATAGTCACAGGGACAGCAGTAGCTGTACCTATAGTCACAGGGACAGCAGTAGCTGTACCTATAGTCACAGGGACAGCAGTAGCTGTACCTATAGTCACAGGGACAGTAGTATTTGTACCTATAGTCACTGGGACAGCAGTAACTGTACCTATAGTCACAGGAACAGCAGTAGCTGTACCTATAGTCACAGGGACAGTAGTATTTGTACCTATAGTCACTGGGACAGCAGTAGCTGTACCTATAGTCACAGGGACAGCAGTAGCTGTACCTATAGTCACAGGGACAGTAGTATTTGTACCTATAGTCACAGGGACAGCATTAGCTGTACCTATAGTCACAGGGACAGCAGTAGCTGTACCTATAGTCACTGGGACAGCAGTAGCTGTACCTATAGTCACTGGGACAGCAGTAGCTGTACCTATAGTCACTGGGACAGCAGTAGCTGTACCTATAGTCACTGGGACAGCAGTAGCTGTACCTATAGTCACAGGGACAGCAGTAACTGTACCTATAGTCACAGGGACAGTAGTATTTGTACCTATAGTCACTGGGACAGCAGTAACTGTACCTATAGTCACAGGAACAGCAGTAGCTGTACCTATAGTCACAGGGACAGCAGTAACTGTACCTATAGTCACAGGAACAGCAGTAGCTGTACCTATAGTCGCAGGGACAGCAGTAGCTGTACCTATAGTCACAGGGACAGCAGTAACTGTACCTATAGTCACAGGGACAGCAGTAGCTGTACCTATAGTCACTGGGACAGCAGTAGCTGTACCTATAGTCACTGGGACAGCAGTAGCTGTACCTATAGTCACTGGGACAGCAGTAGCTGTACCTATAGTCACTGGGACAGCAGTAGCTGTACCTATAGTCACTGGGACAGCAGTAACTGTACCTATAGTCACAGGGACAGCAGTAGCTGTACCTATAGTCGCAGGGACAGCAGTAGCTGTACCTAGGGACAGCAGTAGCTGTACCTATAGTCGCAGGGACAGCAGTAGCTGTACCTATAGTCACAGGGACAGCAGTAACTGTACCTATAGTCACAGGGACAGCAGTAGCTGTACCTATAGTCACAGGGACAGCAGTAGCTGTACCTATAGTCACAGGGACAGCAGTAGCTGTACCTATAGTCACAGGGACAGCAGTAGCTGTACCTATAGTCGCAGGGACAGCAGTAGCTGTACCTATAGTCACAGGGACAGCAGTAACTGTACCTATAGTCACAGGGACAGCAGTAGCTGTACCTATAGTCACAGGGACAGCAGTAGCTGTACCTATAGTCACAGGGACAGCAGTAGCTGTACCTATAGTCACAGGGACAGCAGTAGCTGTACCTATAGTCACAGGGACAGCAGTAACTGTACCTATAGTCACAGGGACAGCAGTAGCTGTACCTATAGTCACAGGGACAGCAGTAACTGTACCTATAGTCACAGGAACAGCAGTAGCTGTACCTATAGTCACAGGGACAGCAGTAGCTGTACCTATAGTCACAGGGACAGCAGTAACTGTACCTATAGTCACAGGGACAGCAGTAGCTGTACCTATAGTCACTGGGACAGCAGTAGCTGTACCTATAGTCACTGGGACAGCAGTAGCTGTACCTATAGTCACTGGGACAGCAGTAGCTGTACCTATAGTCACTGGGACAGCAGTAACTGTACCTATAGTCACAGGGACAGCAGTAGCTGTACCTATAGTCACAGGGACAGCAGTAGCTGTACCTATAGTCACAGGGACAGCAGTAACTGTACCTATAGTCACAGGGACAGCAGTAGCTGTACCTATAGTCACAGGGACAGCAGTAACTGTACCTATAGTCACAGGGACAGCAGTAGCTGTACCTATAGTCACAGGGACAGCAGTAACTGTACCTATAGTCACAGGAACAGCAGTAGCTGTACCTATAGTCACAGGGACAGCAGTAACTGTACCTATAGTCACAGGGACAGCAGTAGCTGTACCTATAGTCACAGGGACAGCAGTAGCTGTACCTATAGTCACAGGGACAGCAGTAGCTGTACCTATAGTCACAGGGACAGCAGTAGCTGTACCTATAGTCACAGGGACAGTAGTATTTGTACCTATAGTCACTGGGACAGCAGTAACTGTACCTATAGTCACAGGAACAGCAGTAGCTGTACCTATAGTCACAGGGACAGCAGTAACTGTACCTATAGTCACAGGGACAGCAGTAACTGTACCTATAGTCACAGGGACAGCAGTAGCTGTACCTATAGTCACAGGGACAGCAGTAGCTGTACCTATAGTCACAGGGACAGCAGTAGCTGTACCTATAGTCACAGGGACAGCAGTAGCTGTACCTATAGTCACAGGGACAGCAGTAGCTGTACCTATAGTCGCAGGGACAGCAGTAGCTGTACCTATAGTCGCAGGGACAGCAGTAGCTGTACCTATAGTCGCAGGGACAGCAGTAGCTGTACCTATAGTCGCAGGGACAGCAGTAGCTGTACCTATAGTCGCAGGGACAGCAGTAGCTGTACCTATAGTCGCAGGGACAGCAGTAGCTGTACCTATAGTCGCAGGGACAGCAGTAGCTGTACCTATAGTCGCAGGGACAGCAGTAGCTGTACCTATAGTCACAGGGACAGGTAAACACAGCAGCGGCCACGAAACAAACCTTAGATCTGGGCCCAGGACGACGGCTCAGCGGGACAAATGTGGAGCACAGGGTCAGGACTCCAATGTGGAGCACAGGGTCAGTCAAATGTGGAGCACAGGGTCAGGACTCCAATGTGGAGCACAGGGTCAGTCAAATGTGGAGCACAGGGTCAGGACTCAAATGTGGAGCACAGGGACAGGACTCAAATGTGGAGCACAGGGACAGGACTCAAATGTGGAGCACAGGGACAGGACTCAAATGTGGAGCACAGGGACAGGACTCAAATGTGGAGCACAGGGACAGGACTCAAATGTGGAGCACAGGGACAGGACTCAAATGTGGAGCACAGGGACAGGTAAAATGGTTTGTTGCCTTAGATGGAATTCTCTCTCGTCTCATTCGTCCAGTGTTTCTCTTTGAGTCTGACACGCCGCACAAATATGACATCATTATTATTATACATTTATAAACACAGATACCAAAAGTACCTTATTTTATCTTTCACAAGCATGAACTTCCTGTGTTTGATTTTAAATAAAACATTTGCTGACAAGAATAAACTGTGAATGCTTCTAACTGTATCTTTGTCGAGCTCCTTAAGGCTTTGACCGATCACTTTTGAACCACAACAATAGAATTATTATTATTATTATTATTATTATTATTATTATTATTATCATTACTATTATTATTATTATTATTATTATTACTATTATTATTATCATTACTATTATTATTATCATAACTATTATTATTATTATTATTACTATTATTATTATTATTATTATTATTATTATTATTATTACTATTATTATTATTATTATCATTACTATTATTATTATTATTATAAAACCAATCTACTGAAAGCTAGTTTTTAGTCCTAGAGAGACCAGAGAGAGACAAGCGAGAGACCATGAGAGACCAGAGAGAGACCATGAGAGACCAGAGAGACCAGAGAGAGAGACCAGAGAGAGACCAGAGAGAGAGACCAGAGAGACTAGAGAGAGACCAGAGAGACTAGAGAGAGACCAGAGAGAGACCAGAGAGAGACCAGAGAGAGAGACCAGAGAGAGAGACCAGAGAGAGACCAGGGAGTGACCAGAGATAACCAGAGAGAACCACCCTCCCTCAACCAATCAGCATCAAATACTGACTCCCAGGGCTCTTTGACACACATTTTTAAAATAGAATATTTAGACAATATTTACATCTTTCCCTCATGTTTATTGAAACACTTAATCTTGTCATAGTTGAACAACATTTGTGTAACTTATAGTGACGCTCTGATCTTGGGGGCCCCCTGGTGGCCATGGGGCGTACAGCAGCGTGTGAGACTGAGCAGGTGAGGGACTGTGGAGGAATAATGCAAACCACCACATTTTAAATTAGACTGATTAACATTTACAACTACACAATAATAATAATATTAATAGGTTTTCAGGTCCAGGCATTGGGAGGAGTGTGAAAATACACCGGAGGAAGTTGCGAACACTTTGATACAAGTTAAAGCTTGTTTAGTCTTGTTTTCTCTGCTTTTATCTCTCCTGAAGTTCGTCACTTTTACACCGTCTTTAAACCAAGCTCCAGCCTGGTCCACATTGGTCCAGCCTGGTCCAGCCTAGTTCAGCCTGGTCCCTCCTCCCGCTCTCACTCCCTGCTCTGCCCTCTCCTCAGTCCGCTGTCTCCGGGGACCACCACGGGCTCCACCACCCCCGGGAGAGGCCGGCCATGGCAGCCCGTGTGTCCTTCACTCAGCTGCGGGTAGAGGCGGAGCTGGAGCGGCTCCGGGCCGAGTGTCAGTGGGACCGGATCCCCGCGGCCGTGGAACACATGCACGCGGCGAGGATCCATGAGGACGGTGAGTGGGAGACACGTACACACACGCACACACGCACGCACGCACACGCACACACACACACACACACACACACACACACACACACACACACACACACACACACACACACACACACACACACACACACACACACACACGTTTTTGTGTGGTCTTCTCCACAGCCTTCACCTCAGATGCAGACCATGGCTTTCTTACACGTTCTAGGGAGAGAAATAAAAATATATTAGCGATATACACTCCCAGGGTGAGGACCAAGCAGCCTGGCTGTAATCCCCCACCTGGTACACTTACCAGAAGGGGCACTGCCACTACCATGGGGTGCATCTGGATGAATGGTTGAAGGTTCTCCGCTTGAAGTTTCTTTTAGCCCGTCCGTTTGTGAGAGGATCTCTACTGCTCTCCCTGTCGCACAGAAAATAAAAATACAAGTGGCCTTTAGGGGAAAAAAATCATACATATTTTAATAATATCAAGAATTACCTTCAGGCTCAATTTGTATCTGGTCGAGGCTCTTTCCTTCGAATTCCGTCACTCTTCCCTGCTCCATGGCCATCAACACTTTGCTGATTTTGGCCAGCTCCAGTGTCCCCTCTGGTAGTCTGTAATATTGCCTGTGGATGCGAATGTCATGGCCGAGGAAGTTGGCAAGTATGTCCATCTCATTCTCTTTCATATTGAGAACTGTAGACATAGTAGCTATGTGCTTTCTAAGTTTGGTTGAGGATAGCATCTCTGGATGCACCGCACCACATTCTTTGGCTACCTGGCGTAGGGAGTCTGATCCCCTGATGTGGGTGTCTGCGCCCGGGCGGGAAAAGAAGTATGGGTTATGGTCAGAGATGGAACAGGCCCTTCTGTTCTCCACCAGCACCTCCATCCAAGCAATCATTTCAGGAGTCAAAAGAACCGGCACTTTCCGACTTCTTTTCCATTTTAATTTCAATGCGTTGAAAATGCTGACACAGCTTTTTCTCAAGTTGGGACAGTCCCAGAGCAATGTCAGAATGGATCCCAGTCTTACTTCTTAAGGTAAAGGCTGTAGTGGCATCTTTGAAACCTCACCTTCCCTTCTTCGATTGAAAATGATGACCTCACAAAGAGTCAAAACTGCCAGTTTAGACCAATGCTTAGACGTTGGCTCACTTATTAGGGTTTGCACATATTCAGGTCGACATACCTCAATATGTGCATGCATGGCTCTAACGTCCTCAGTCAGAGGGAGCAGGTCCGGAGTGTTCCACTTGGCTTGCCGGAGGGTCTGTAGGGCAGCAGAAGAAACACAGACGTCCCACCTCTTCTCAAAAAGCAGCCGGCTTCGTTGGAGGTTTTTAATAAATAGTTCATCAACACAATGCTCCATTTTTGAGTCACATTCAAGAATATCTGCTAGCTTTCTGAGGCTATGGCCGAGTTTGAGGGCCAAGGATGGAGTCTTGTATTGATTTGTTTCCTCATCATATCCAGCCACAGACCTGACTGCATCAATCACATGGTTAAAGTTGGAAGGAATAAAGAAATCCTTAATTGTTTTCAGTTTCCCTGCGGTTTTTGCTTCGTTAATTAACCTACCGACTTCTCTCATTTTCTGCCTAATGTAATCATGCTTTGTCTTATCATGCCCGTGTTTTAAGTACAGGTGCTCTCCGAGTCTCAGAATCCCCTTTTCTGCTTTGACAACACCCGTGACCTCATCCTGATGCATTGCCGAAATTAAAGACCACAGCTTTTTGCTGATGCCCTCCGGTACAGGCTGGGCTAGGGAGCAGAGGGACTGGACCCTACTTCTACCTGGTTTAGCCTGGGCATCTTTCTGTGAAAGCCGGCACCTGGCCACATGCCTCCACAGCGACTTTCGCTTAAGCAATGCCCCACAGTCTATACAGTGCAAAAACTCACTGGATTTAACTGGGGAATTTGGCTGTTTAGCTGGGACTAAAGTTCCAATGCCGGCCTTTAAAACCTCAAAATTGTGCTCACGGTTTCCACTATTCCTGATCAAATCAAACTGAAGTTTACGTGCTTTAGATTTCACAGGTAGAGCCAATGCTCTGGCTACGTCACTTTCATTTCCATGTTTTCTAGTCAAATGACGGGACATTTTGTGGCAGGACATTGAACAGTAGAGGCAGAAGTGTCTCTTGCTGTATACTCGCCCCCCATTTTTCTTCTTTTGCAGCTGCATGATAACAATCTTATTTGCCTTTGGTTCGTCACTTTCCGAGTCTTGAAGAAAAGTGTTTTTGATTTTTCTTTTTCCATACTTTTTTACAGGTTTCTTCTTGACAGTTAAATGGTCACAATCTGAGTCGACTTCATCAATTAGGGACTCTTGACTAAGCTGCACAAACAACAAATAATTTGTAATCATTCTATATAACAATTTGAAGTCATGACTTGTAGTCAGCACTTACCAGTGGTTTGTAAGCGTGCGCTTCAGTGTGCTCCTCCATGATTTCTTGCAGCCTAATGAACCACACACTTGCACCTTTTTCTAGCCTGACACCTGATTTCCTCTGTTGTGCTGCTCCATGATTGGCTCCAGCCTGCTGGACTGAAATTGCCCCAGTGTGCCCCTCCTTGATATCCCGCAACCCACCACCAGGGTTCCGACACATAACACACTTTTTTCAGGAAAGTAAACCTCCAGGGGTCCTTTCCATATTTTTACAGAGACTGCATAAGGACCGTTAGAAAAGCATTACCCATTGATTATTAAGCTTGGACCAGTGGGGTCCGGTGTTCGGGCCCCACCACGTAAAACCAGTCCCCATGACGTGAGTGGAATCTCAGGTTATGGAACCCACCAGGAGTTGAAAACAAGTGCACACACACACACACACACACACACACACACACACACACACACACACACACACACACACACACACACACACACACACACACACACACACACACACACACACACACACACACACACACACACACACACACACACACACACACACACACACACACTCTCATATCTGCTGATCTGTCATTTCCCATTCCTCTCCGCGCGGTCCCCGGCTTTGCACCTTCACCCGACCTTCACGCGGGTTCCCTCCTGGTGCCGCGGCGCCAGAGCAGAGGTGCTGTTTTCATACACCACTTCAAAAGGAGCACGTCTGCTTTGTCTCTCTCTCTTGTTTATCTCCCCGGCGAGGTTTTTCGGGCGCGCAGTCAGAAGGTGGGCAAAACATTCTTCAATCGCGAAAAAAAAAATATACCCTGCATCCGCCCGGACTAGCTAGCGCCGTCAGAGGCGTCCGCGGGGGTTCTGTGATACACTTCTCACTCAGGTTGTTATCATATGGAGCCAGGAAAGACACCTACAAACTATTACTTGGCAAAGCGGGGCTCATTAGAATCCATACGCGAGATATTTGCCCCGCAGGGATCCCCGACTTCACACTTTTGGAGCCAGATCTGAGTTCCAAAGTAAAGACAATAGAGACGTTTGTACTCGGTGATTCATGGATGAGAACAGACGCAGTGTTAACGCAAAAGATTTGGCCCCAGTTTTTCTAGTCTCTGGTCGATGAGAGCCCTACATTCACGGTTGGGTTGGAAGCAGTAGACGCTGTAGTGGAAGAGAAGGTGGCAGAGTGGTTAGCAGTCTCGTTTCTCTGCAAGAAAGGCCTGGGTTTGAATCCTGGTCGGAAAAAGCAGGGCCTTTCTGAGTGGGGTTTATAATGTGCTGACTGTGCCTGCGTAGGTTATCTCCAGGTGCTCCGGTTTGTCCTATCGCTTAAAAATATGCACAATAGGTCTGAATGTAAGGAGTGAGTGGGGACCAGAGAGTAAGACGGAGGAGAGACCAGAGAGGGACCAGAGAGTAAGACCAGAGAGGGACCAGAGAGGGACCAGAGAGTAAGACCAGAAAGGGACCAGAGAGTAAGACTGAAGAGAGACCAGAGAGTAAGACCGAAGAGAGACCAAAGAGTAAGACCGAGGAGAGGCCAGAGAGGGACCAGAGAGTAAGACCGAGGAGAGACCAGAGAGGGTCCAGAGAGTAAGACCAGAAAGGGACCAGAGAGTAAGACTGAAGAGAGACCAGAGAGTAAGACCGAAGAGAGACCAAAGAGTAAGACCGAGGAGAGGCCAGAGAGGGACCAGAGAGTAAGACCAAAGAGAGACCAGAGAGGGACCAGAGAGTAAGACCGAAGAGAGACCAGAGAGTAAGACCAGAGAGGGACCAGAGAGGGACCAGAGAGTAAGACCGAAGAGAGACCAGAGAGGGTCCAGAGAGTAAGACCAGAGAGGGTCCAGAAAGTAAGACTGAAGAGAGACCAGATAGTAAGACCGAAAAGAGACCAGAGAGTAAGACCGAAGAGAGACCAGAGAGTAAGACCGAAGAGAGACCAGATAGTAAGACCGAAAAGAGACCAGAGAGTAAGACCAAAGAGAGACCAGAGAGGGACCAGAAAGTAAGACCGAAGAGAGACTAGAGAGAAAAAACGAAGAGAGACCAGAGAGTAAGACCGAAGAGAGACCAGAGAGTAAGACCGAAGAGAGACCGAAGAGAGACCAGAGAGTAAGACCGAAGAGAGACCAGAGAGGGACCAGAGAGTAAGACCGAAGAGAGACCTGATAGTAAGACCGAAGAGAGTTTCTAGTGCATACCGTGCCTGCGTAGGTTTCCTCCGTGTGCTCCGGTTAGTCCTACCACTAAAAGCATGCACAATAGGTCTGAATAAATGAGTGGATGGTGTTGGGTCGGAGGTTTTCATGGTCCAGTGTGTTCGGCGTCTCGCTTCCGTCACCACCGTGTGTTTTTGTTGACTTTGGTCTGTAAAATGCGCTACATAAATAAACATTAAATTACTTACTTACAAATATTAGAACGTTTACATGAAGTACACAATGAAACCATTTTGGAAGCTGGAGTAGTTTTAGCTCCATCCAGGCTGAGATCAGGGACACAAACATGTAACAAGTCAACTGTGTCATCCAGCCAACTCCAGCTTGTCCTTTCTCATAGACCCTTTAGTAGGAGTGGACTCACCTGAGGGGTCCAGACGGCGTTAGCTTCGGCCCATAGCAGGGGCTGACGTGTTGCTAACATGGTTGCTAAGGCAAGCTCTTTCTCTCGTCTCTATCTCTGGTTTCTCTCTTTGGTCGGTCTCTCTCTAGTCTCTCTCTCTTCTCTCTGTAGTCTCTTTCTAGTCTTTCTGCCTAATGTCTTTCTCTGATTTATGTCACTGGTTGCTCTCTATCTAGTGTCTCTTTTTTATCTATTTCTAGTATCTCTCTAGACTCTTTCTCTCTCTCTCTCTCTGGTCTCACTCTCTTGTCTGCCTCTCTACTAGATTCTAGTTTCTCTCTACATCTCTCTAGTCTCTCTTTAGTCTCTCTCTGGTCTTTTTCTACCTTTCTCTGGTCTCTCTAGTCTCTCTCTAGTCTCTCTCTGGTCTCTCTCTGGTCTCTCTCTGGTCTCTCTCTGGTCTCTCTCTAGTCTCTCTCTGGTCTCTCTCTAGTCTCTCTCTGGTGTCTCTCTGTCTCTCTCTGGTCTCTCTCTGGTCTCTCTCTGGTCTCTCTCTAGTCTCTCTCTGGTCTCTCTCTAGTCTCTCTCTGGTCTCTCTCTAGTCTCTCTCTAGTCTCTCTCTGGTCTCTCTCTGGACTCTCTCTGGTCTCTCTCTGGTCTCTCTCTGGTCTCTCTCTAGTCTCTCTCTAGTCTCTCTCTGATCTCTCTCTAGTCTCTCTCTGGTCTCTCTCTAGTCTCTCTCTGGTCTCTCTTTGGTCTCTCTGGTCTCTCTCTGGTCTCTCTCTGGTCTCTCTCTAGTCTCTCTTTAGTCTCTCTCTGGTCTTTTTCTACCTTTCTCTGGTCTCTCTAGTCTCTCTCTTGTCTCTCTGGTCTCTCTCTGGTCTCTCTCTGGTCTTTTTCTACCTTTCTCTGGTCTCTCTAGTCTCTCTCTTGTCCCTCTGGTCTCTTTCTACCTTTCTCTGGTCTCTCTAGTCTCTCTCTAGTCTCTCTCTTGTCCCTCTGGTCTCTTTCTACCTTTCTCTGGTCTCTCTAGTCTCTCTCTAGTCTCTCTCTTGTCCCTCTGGTCTCTTTCTACCTTTCTCTGGTCTCTCTCTAGTCTCTCTACCTTTCTCTGGTCTCTCTCTTCCATCTCTCTCTGGTGTCACAGCCTCTCTTTCATATCTTCTCTCTGATGATAAAACTGCCCATTCATTTTGGCAACAATCTCCCAGTGCCTGTACATTCCTGGGCCGCCTTGCTTGCACCGCACATGACCTCAACAATGACGTATCTTTCCGACTGTTTAAACTTAAATCTGTATTTGCTAATTTAATGTTTTCGTAATATTCAAAGACTGCTGTAATTAAACCACTTTCTGATTTAATAAATTATAGGTTTCGTCTTTAGCTCATAATAAATTTGACAGAATGCTATAATTGTCGTTCATTAATTATTAGTAAAGTTGGTCAGACGTTTAGCCTTCAACACCAGACTACAGCTCTGCTCTACTCTACTCTACTCTACTCTACTCTACTCTACTCTCTCTGGTCTTTCTTCCTCTCTCTCTCTCGTCACTCTCTGGTCTCTCTCTCTTCTCTCCATGGCCTCTCCTCTCTGGTCTCTCTTTCTGGTCTCTCTCTGTAGCCTCTCTCTCTCTAGTCTCTCTCTCTCTTTGGTCTCTCTCTCTAGCCTCTCCTCTCTGGTCTCTCCTCTGTGGTCTCTCTCCCTGGTCACACTCTCTCTGGTCTCTTTATGGCCTCTCCTCTCTGGTCTCTCTCTTTGGTCTCTCTCTCTAGCTTCTCCTTCATGGCCTCTTCTCTGTGCGCTCTCTCTCTGGTCTCTCTCTCTCTGATCCCTCTCCAGCCTCTCTCTCTCTCTGGTCTCTCTCTCTGGTCTCTCCTTTGTGGCGTCTCTCTCTCTTTAGCCTCTCTCTCTCTGGTCTCTCTCTCTGTAGCCTCTCTCTCTCTGGTCTCTCTCTCTCTCTCTGATCTCTCTCTGATCTCTCTCTCTGTAGCCTCTCTCTCTCTGATCTCTCTCTTTCTGTAGCCTCTCTCTCTCTGGTCTCTCTCTCTCTCTCTGATCTCTCTCTGATCTCTCTCTCTGTAGCCTCTCTCTCTCTGATCTCTCTCTCTCTGTAGCCTCTCTCTCTCTGGTCTCTCTCTCTCTCTGATCTCTCTCTGTAGCCTCTCTCTCTCTGATCTCTCTCTCTCTGTAGCCTCTCTCTCTCTGGTCTCTCTCTCTCTCTCTGATCTCTCTCTGTAGCCTCTCTCCTCTCGGGTCTCTCTCTCTCTCTCTCTCTCTGGTCCACCTCTCCAGCCCACAGCTCGCAGATGTGTGTGTCTCTGTGTGTGTCTCTCATTATCGGTCGAGGGTTCCAGTGTTGGCCAAACATCTCCAAACGTGTGCGCCCGGCAGGAGAACCCAGTCATGCGTTTTAACACGGCCTCCATCTGCATGTGACGCCGTGTGGCTCCGACGCAGCCGGCTCTTCCCACAGCAGGGGGAGGTTCATTAGTGCTACATGTGTTTTTCAAGCCAGAGCAAAGAAGGCAGAAAATCCAACTGTCATTTCACTCGGGCCGATGCGGTGTCGCCTGCACAGGTAATTCTTGATTTAAATGCAAAACACTTTTACATGTCATTCAGCACCGAGTGGGTTATTTTGATTGGCTGATAAAATAGCCCAATTTTGAAGAAATGTTACGTGTTGGACTGTTATAATCACATGAATCGCCTGAACATTGACTTTTCTCAGCTTTGCTCCTTTACACACTTTGTTTTTAGTGTGATTCCAGCAGTTTGACTTATGTATATTCTCCTATATGTGCGCCGCCATTGCTCTACCCTCAGTCCTCTGCTGATACCGAGTCCCTGTGTCCCTCTCCCTGGATTTACTCACATTCTTTGGCCCTTTTTCTTTTCTGAGTCTGTGATGCGTGCAGGTTTTGCCAGAGAGGAAATATATATACTGTATGATCACATTGCAATTCAACCTGGTCTTCAAAGGGCCGAGTGGCAGCAGGTTTTCATTCCAAGCAGGAGGCCAGTCCCTGTGCTCCTCAGAGTCCCAGCAGGAGGCGTTCTCGTCGTTCTCTCTCTCTGCTCTCTCGCTCTAGCCTCTCCTCTGTGGTCTCTCTCTCTTTGCTCTCTCGCTCTAGCCTCTCCTCTGTGGTCTCTCTCTCTCTGCTCTCTCGCTCTAGCCTCTCCTCTGTGGTCTCTCTCTCTCTGCTCTCTCTCTCTAGCCTCTACTCTGTGGTCTCTCTCTCTGGTCTCTCTATGGCCTCTCTTCTCTCGTCTTTCTCTCTAACTCTCTCGCTCTAGCCTCTCCTCTGTGGCCTCTCTTTCTCTGCTCTCTCGCTCTAGCCTCTCCTCTATGGTCTCTCTCTCTCTGCTCTCTCGCTCTAGCCTCTCCTCTGTGGTCTCTCTCGCTCTAGCCTCTCCTCTGTGGTCTCTCTCTCTGCTCTCTCGCTCTAGCCTCTCCTCTGTGGTCTCTCTCTCTGCTCTCTCGCTCTAGCCTCTCCTCTGTGACCTCTCTCTCGCTGAGCTCTATGTGTTTTACATCATTGCATTTCCTGTGCTTGATTCTCCGATCTGTTGTTGACGAATCCACATCTTTTAAAAACTCTCCGTGATAACTCCTGTTGTGATTTCTGCGCAACACAAAAAAACGTTGAATTGAATTTCTGAGTTTCACGACGATAGGAAAACCTGCACAAACTCCCACGGAAAAGAGAGAGAGAGACAGAGCCGAGAAGCGACGGAGCAAAGCGATCTGAAGAAAGCAGCCGATCTACGAGAGAGAGGAGAGCGCTGACGAGGACATAAAAGGGACTTCCACATCTGAACCAGCGCATATCAAACACTCCTCCCAATTATAGTGTATTCTGACAACGCACGCTGTCAATTTGGTTTATTAGCAAGTGACACGCGACCGCACGGTGTAGAGACAGATTATTACAAGCTTCCTTCTCTGAGCGGGAAATCTGTGGGCTTTTCTCTCCCAGGCCGATGACTGATGCGGCTTTTAACGCAAATACTTGAGATGAATCCGTTGCAGGTTTTGGGCGAAAGATTCTCAACTCTTTGGAAACTTGATATTGATACAGCTCGATATAACACTTAAAGTTGCAGAACCTCGCTTTCGAATGATACATAATGGCACTATGGAGAAACAAGCCAGACACATGGCTTGTTTCTAGCTCCCAAAGACAGTAGGTAAGGCATGGCCAAACTCAGGCCCGAGAGCCAATCGCAGCCCGCTTTCTCGTTCTGTGTGGCCCTATGCCTTGTTAACCCGAAATACCATTGAATACCAAGTTCATACTGTTACCCAGCCAATTTCAGCTTCTCTAATACAGGCCTGTTTTACCTCATTGTAAAGCTCAGATCCTTTTGAAACCATTTCTAATCATTTATTTTTTATTTTGGCTATTTAACTAACCTCAGCTTTCACAGATGTATAAATTACCATGTTATACCTAATCTAGTATCTCAAAATAGAGCAATTCCAGTCAAAATTGTTTTGAAGTCCGTGTTGTCGGCCCCTTGGCAAGTCTGGCAAAAGTGGAGTCAAAAGTTTGGACACTCCTGCAGTAAGTAGTATTTTTAGCCTCTGTCATATATTGAAATTAAGTTTTGTTTCCAGCCAATCAAATTTACCCTTAAAACTTTTTGACAAAAAACATGTTTAACAATTCATTCAAAACTTTATACTTGTACAAGACTCTTTCCGTTTGGATATACATTGGCTATCCCAGCTTTAAACGTCTTTTAAAAGCAATATATGGTGGTTTGAGGCCTGTAGTTTTGGCCTCTGATGACACTAACACTCTCATTATAAGTCTTTACAGTCCATTGCTCAGAAGAAAAATCAAATTCCATAGTCCACGACTTTAAGGACATTCTTTAACATTTATAGACATTGGTCCGTTGCCCGTTTGGCACCAATGGCTTCTATGTTTTTGTCAATATTGCATTTTTGTGTTAGAACTGTTTCTCTGATCTGTTTTGGGGAATTAACTTTGTACAGTCCTCCGAGACGACTGCTGTTGTGATTTAGTGCTATACAGAAAATAATGGAGTTGAATTGAAATGAATCGATTTCCGGAGTCTGCGAAAATGTTTGTGATGAATATAAAGGGGGCTAAAGCTGGTCCTTGGAGAGAACCCAGACAGACACAAAGACTGAGATCTGTGAAGAAATACACACTTTTAATTTAGTTTTTTAATGTTAATTTATGCATTTCCTTTCATCCATTTTGATCTGTTATGATTTTACTGTTTTACCAGATTGTGAAATTATGTTTTAGTCTCTTATCGTGCAGCACTTGTGAAGCACTGTGCTATATACTGTACATAAAGTGGATTGGATTGACAACAAATGCAAGGATCCTCACACATCTGGCCTTTGTTTACCCACAGAACAGGGGTCTATGTCAGAGTAAACACACACAAACACACACACACACACACACACACACACACACACACACACACCTTTTCTAAACATATACATTCATTCACATTACTCTGTGTCTATCTATTGTGTTTTGTCCAGACTTTTCAATGATTCCCAGAGGTCTCCCATCACAGTACTAACCATACCATGCCCTGATTAGCGCTTTTTAGATCAGCCACATTTACACAGCTGATTCCCGACGCTAAAGTCAGCGTCGAGAGCAATAATCCGCCTCCTGTAAGAACACTGGAGAAGCTTGTGTGCCTTGAATCCCTTGACTCCCATTTTTTCATCTGAATATCGTCTCTCGGTCGTGTCTGTGGTGGTTGCGTAATAAAACGTGTAGGTGTCTAAACATAGCATCTGAAAGAAAATACCCAGCGACATTTATTTCCATATCCTCTCACAAAAGGTCAGAATTACAATTGCGACAAGTCCTTTTGAGCCGTCCTCCTTTTCGACTCCGACGTGAGAGGGTTTGCGGGGTTTTTTCCCCCCGTTGAACTAGTTACAGCGATATGTTTTCAAACTTTTGACAAGTGAGCAAAAGCCAAATTACTTTTTTCCCCGAGTACAATGTGGAAGTGGAATGAGCGGGCTGCAAAAAGCCTGGGTTTTTTGACACTGGCGTCGCAGAAGTGTGTGGTTAAAGAGAGGGGGGAGGGTCCTTGATGGCGGTGAGAGCAGATGCATTAAGCTCGGTGGCGTCGCGTTATGCTAATGGGGCTCTCTTTGTCGAGCAATTTTCACGTCTTTCCACTTTCTCTCTGTGAGTCACGCTCCCGGGACATGAGCCGACGGAGGAAGGGGATCCAAATATTGTCAAAGAAAACCGTTTTTTGCCTGAATCCTATAAGGCAAGTTTGTAGGTAACGCTAAGTGCTTAATCACAGAACATTAAAAAAGAGTAAAGATAAAATCCTTCGGTTGTGGCAGCGAAAACTGTTTTTTTATCCTGGGTTTGAGCATTGTCAGAGAAGAAGCCTGTCTCACATTTTCAAGAAGATTGTTGCAGATTTTAGCTGGCTTAATCCGTCCCTGTGCTCCTCAGAGTGCTTTTTGTTAACATTGAGGTCTATGGGATAATTTCCTCGCTAATGCCCTGGTGAATTTGGTCTACAGTATTGCGTGGGTTGCCAAGAGCCCGGTTTAAGCTAGCAATCCCGTCTCCAGCTAACACAATACATCCATGGTTCTCAACATTAGCATCTGGAGCTGGGTCGCCCTCTGCTCTGTAGCGACCACAGCTAGTAGCATTTAAGTAAGTAAGTAATGTTTATTTATATAGCACATTTTACACTTTACAATGTTCAGAGTCAGATAATGTTCCAATCCTTCCACACACGGTGATGACAGAAGCGAGTCCAGAACACACTGGACCATCAAAGCCTCTGACCCAACACCATCCATTCACTCTCTCATTTACATTCAGACCTATTGGATGAGTTAGAATAGTATTGGTTTTATTTTATTTTGAAATCCTTTTATTAGTTTATTAGGGGTGGCAATGAGAGCTGCCCCCCCACACTCCTGGAGATCTGCTTCCTGTCTTGTGGGGGGATCGAACCAACGACCTGCAGGCCCAATGGTCTTTGCTTCGGTTACGTAAAAACTTTAAAAACTTGTATTAATTGTGTGGTTGCTTCTCCGGAGTCAAAGTTAGCAACATTAGCTTTAGCATTTCATTCATCAGGAGACAACAAAAACTCTATAGACAATTGTGCAGAAGTGTTAATTGACCTCTCCTCTCTCCTATCAGCTCGTGTCCCCCCTCCCTCCCCCTGCCTCCCCCTCTCCCCCCTCTCCCCCCTCTGAGTTTGCAGCGTGCCTATCTGCATGCCTGTGTTTTGCTCCGTGCGTGGGCTCCATCTTGTCAGAGCTCCGTGTCTCGCGTGTCTTTTGAGTCTCTCTCTCGTCTCTTTGCTCCCGCGATGCTGTGCTCACGCATCGCCCGCTGCCGTTTGGTCTGTCAGGGAAAAGTAAACTTTTTCTTTCGCTCTTTTGGGAGGAAAGACACACAAAAAACAAAAAAAACAAAGACATGGAAGTTTGATCGATTCCAAACCCCCCGGAGTTCGTCTTTGATTCTCGCCCTGAGTAATCAATCCGTCGTATCACACACACGCAGCAGCTCCAGACCCAGACACCAAGACGTCAAAGTTGAATATCCTTTCATGGTTTTTCAAAAGGGCCAGTGAAGCGCGTGGCATGGGGCGCTCTCTGCTGCTTCCCACGTTTCTCTCCAAACTCACCGCTTTCCAAGAAGCTCTTTGGCGTCTTTCACTTGTTGTTTACTCTCCTCTCGAGCCGTGGGCTTTTCTCACCGAAGAAACTTATGACTCTTCAGAGCGACAGGCGGGAGTAACGTTAAGATGGATCGATATGGTATACAGTATGGATATGTACACACACACACATACACACACACACACACACACCACGGATCCGAAGACATGGGTTTTCCAGTACATAGTGAAACACACAATGCAATGAAATATGTATTTTCTTATGTGCTGTAAAGTAGTGCAGTCACCAGGGGCGGATCCAAGGTTAGGCAAGGGGGGGCTGCTCCCTGGGGCCCCCAACAACCCATCTCTCTGAAATTAATAGTCTATTGGTTTTTGGTATGTTTAATATAATTGGTTTATTCTGAATATTTTGTATTATTAATTAGAAAGTGTTATTAGAAAACTTAACCATAACATAATAAAATACAGAATACACTTAAAAATGTAACATAAGAACATAAAGAAGCAGGAAGAGAAACACAAAACACAGGAAGTAAATCATGTAGCTTCACGACCAGTCCTACTCTACTCTACTCTACTCTACTCTACTCTACTCTACTCTACTCTACTCTACTCCCACCAACCTCCCCACAACAAAGCAGTATACAGGGAATTTCCTTGGTAACCATGGCTTCCAGCAGCACTCTGGCCAAACACTGTCAGTTAGAACACTTTAGTACCAGCTCGGCCTGGATAGAACCAGGACCAAGTGGTACCACTTCAGCCCCTATCCCCCGACTCCTCACCAGGTTCACATCCTGGTACTTGGTCTCTCTCTGTCACTCTCTCTCAGTCTCCCTCTCTGGGTCTCTCTCTCGGCCTCTCTCTCTCTGTCTCTCTCTCTGGGTCTCTCTCTCGGCCTCTCTCTCTGTCTCTCTCTCTCTGTCTCTCTCTCTCTGTCTCTCTCTCTGGGTCTCTCTGGGTCTCTCTCTCGGCCTCTCTCTCTGTCTCTCTCTCTCGGCCTCTCTCTCGGCCTCTCTCTCTCTTGGCCTCTCTCTCTGTCTCTCTCTCTCGGCCTCTCTCTCGGCCTCTCTCTCTCTCGGCCTCTCTCTCTCTCGGCCTCTCTCTCTGTCTCTCTCTCTCGGCCTCTCTCTCGGCCTCTCTCTCCGTCTCTCTCTCTCGGTCTCTCTCTCGGCCTCTCTCTCTGTCTCTCTCTCTCGGCCTCTCTCTCGGCCTCTCTCTCTCTCTGTCTCTCTCTCTCGGCCTCTCTCGGCCTCTCTCTCTCTCGGTCTCTCTCTCGGCCTCTCTCTCTGTCTCTCTCTCTCGGCCTCTCTCTCTGTCTCTCTCTCTCGGTCTCTCTCTCGGCCTCTCTCTCTGTCTCTCTCTCTCTGCCTCTCTCTCTGTCTCTCTCTCTCGGCCTCTCTCTCTGTCTCTCTCTCTCTCGGCCTCTCTCTGTCTCTCTCTCTCGGCCTCTCTCTCGGCCTCTCTCTCTCTCGGTCTCTCTCTCGGCCTCTCTCTCTGTCTCTCTCTCTCGGCCTCTCTCTCTCTCGGTCTCTCTCTCGGCCTCTCTCTCTCTCGGCCTCTCTCTCGGCCTCTCTCTCGGCCTCTCTCTCTCTCGGTCTCTCTCTGTCTCTCTCTCGGCCTCTCTCTGTCTCTCTCTCTCGGCCTCAGTCCCAACAGTTAAAAGTAAATATTGTCCAAACGAACTCTAACATTAAATTCTCGGCACATTTTCTTTCATACAAATCAAATCAAAAATGTGATTTTTTTTTTTGGACTCAGAATTGGTTTCAGAAATAGCTCCTGGATTTCATCATGAGGCGGTTTGTGAGCGTCACCATGGCGACAGTACCTCTCTGATGGCACAATTATTGAAATGATTCTCCAACGACGTGTCACTCACTTTTCTATTGGTGAGAAGTGGTGGTGTTGGAGTGTGTGTGTGTGTGTGTGTATGTGTGTGTGTGTGTGTGTGTGTATATGTGTGTGTGTGTATATGTGTGAGCGTGAGTGTGTGTGTGTGTATATGTGTGAGTGTGTGTGTGTGTGTGTGTGTATATGTGTGAGCGTGTGTGTGTGTGTGTGTGAGCGTGTGTGTGTGTGTGTGTGTATATGTGTGAGCGTGTGTGTGTGTGTGTGTGAGCGTGTGTGTATGTGTGTGTGTATATGTGTGAGTGTGTGTATATGTGTGAGCGTGAGTGTGTGTGTGTGTGTGTATATGTGTGAGCGTGTGTGTGTGTGTGTATATGTGTGAGCGTGAGTGTGTGCGTGTGTGTGTGTGTGTGTGAGTGTGTGTGGGTGTGTGTGTGTGAGCGTGAGTGTGTGTGTGTGTATATGTGTGAGTGTGTGTGTGTGTGTATATGTGTGAGCGTGAGTGTGTGTGTGTGTGTGTATATGTGTGAGCGTGTGTGTGTGTGTGTGTATATGTGTGAGCGTGAGTGTGAGTGTGTGTATATGTGTAAGCGTGTGCGTGTGTGTGTGTGAGCGTGTGTGCACTTGTTTTCAACTCCTGGTGGGTTCCATAACCTGAGATTCCACTCACGTCATGGGGACTGGTTTTACGTGGTGGGGCCCGAACACCGGACCCCACTGGTCCAAGCTTAATAATCAATGGGTAATGCTTTTCTAACGGTCCTTATGCAGTCTCTGTAAAAATATGGAAAGGACCCCTGGAGGTTTACTTTCCTGAAAAAAGTGTGTTATGTGTCGGAACCCTGGTGGTGGGTTGCGGGATATCAAGGAGGGGCACACTGGGGCAATTTCAGTCCAGCAGGCTGGAGCCAATCATGGAGCAGCACAACAGAGGAAATCAGGTGTCAGGCTAGAAAAAGGTGCAAGTGTGTGGTTCATTAGGCTGCAAGAAATCATGGAGGAGCACACTGAAGCGCACGCTTACAAACCACTGGTAAGTGCTGACTACAAGTCATGACTTCAAATTGTTATATAGAATGATTACAAATTATTTGTTGTTTGTGCAGCTTAGTCAAGAGTCCCTAATTGATGAAGTCGACTCAGATTCTGACGATTTAACTGTCAAGAAGAAACCTGTAAAAAAGTATGGAAAAAGAAAAATCAAAAACACTTTTCTTCAAGACTCGGAAAGTGACGAACCAAAGGCAAATAAGATTGTTATCATGCAGCTGCAAAAGAAGAAAAATGGGGGGCGAGTATACAGCAAGAGACACTTCTGCCTCTACTGTTCAATGTCCTGCCACAAAATGTCCCGTCATTTGACTAGAAAACATGGAAATGAAAGTGACGTAGCCAGAGCATTGGCTCTACCTGTGAAATCTAAAGCACGTAAACTTCAGTTTGATTTGATCAGGAATAGTGGAAACCGTGAGCACAATTTTGAGGTTTTAAAGGCCGGCATTGGAACTTTAGTCCCAGCTAAACAGCCAAATTCCCCAGTTAAATCCAGTGAGTTTTTGCACTGTATAGACTGTGGGGCATTGCTTAAGCGAAAGTCGCTGTGGAGGCATGTGGCCAGGTGCCGGCTTTCACAGAAAGATGCCCAGGCTAAACCAGGTAGAAGTAGGGTCCAGTCCCTCTGCTCCCTAGCCCAGCTTGTACCGGAGGGCATCAGCAAAAAGCTGTGGTCTTTAATTTCGGCAATGCATCAGGATGAGGTCACGGGTGTTGTCAAAGCAGAAAAGGGGATTCTGAGACTCGGAGAGCACCTGTACTTAAAACACGGGCATGATAAGACAAAGCATGATTACATTAGGCAGAAAATGAGAGAAGTCGGTAGGTTAATTAACGAAGCAAAAACCGCAGGGAAACTGAAAACAATTAAGGATTTCTTTATTCCTTCCAACTTTAACCATGTGATTGATGCAGTCAGGTCTGTGGCTGGATATGATGAGGAAACAAATCAATACAAGACTCCATCCTTGGCCCTCAAACTCGGCCATAGCCTCAGAAAGCTAGCAGATATTCTTGAATGTGACTCAAAAATGGAGCATTGTGTTGATGAACTATTTATTAAAAACCTCCAACGAAGCCGGCTGCTTTTTGAGAAGAGGTGGGACGTCTGTGTTTCTTCTGCTGCCCTACAGACCCTCCGGCAAGCCAAGTGGAACACTCCGGACCTGCTCCCTCTGACTGAGGACGTTAGAGCCATGCATGCACATATTGAGGTATGTCGACCTGAATATGTGCAAACCCTAATAAGTGAGCCAACGTCTAAGCATTGGTCTAAACTGGCAGTTTTGACTCTTTGTGAGGTCATCATTTTCAATCGAAGAAGGGAAGGTGAGGTTTCAAAGATGCCACTGACAGCCTTTACCTTAAGAAGTAAGACTGGGATCCATTCTGACATTGCTCTGGGACTGTCCCAACTTGAGAAAAAGCTGTGTCAGCATTTTCAACGCATTGAAATTAAAGGGAAAAGAAGTCGGAAAGTGCCGGTTCTTTTGACTCCTGAAATGATTGCTTCGATGGAGGTGCTGGTGGAGAACAGAAGGGCCTGTTCCATCTCTGACCATAACCCATACTTCTTTTCCCGCCCGGGCGCAGACACCCACATCAGGGGATCAGACTCCCTACGGCAGGTAGCCAAAGAATGTGGTGCGGTGCATCCAGAGATGCTATCCTCAACCAAACTTAGAAAGCACATAGCTACTATGTCTACAGTTCTCAATATGAAAGAGAATGAGATGGACATACTTGCCAACTTCCTCGGCCATGACATTCGCATCCACAGGCAATATTACAGACTACCAGAGGGGACACTGGAGCTGGCCAAAATCAGCAAAGTGTTGATGGCCATGGAGCAGGGAAGAGTGACGGAATTCGAAGGAAAGAGCCTCGACCAGATACAAATTGAGCCTGAAGGTAATTCTTGATATTATTAAAATATGTATGATTTTTTTCCCCTAAAGGCCACTTGTATTTTTATTTTCTGTGCGACAGGGAGAGCAGTAGAGATCCTCTCACAAACGGACGGGCTAAAAGAAACTTCAAGCGGAGAACCTTCAACCATTCATCCAGATGCACCCCATGGTAGTGGCAGTGCCCCTTCTGGTAAGTGTACCAGGTGGGGGATTACAGCCAGGCTGCTTGGTCCTCACCCTGGGAGTGTATATTGCTAATATATTTTTATTTCTCTCCCTAGAACGTGTAAGAAAGCCATGGTCTGCATCTGAGGTGAAGGCTGTGGAGAAGACCATGACACCTTTCATACAGACTGGAAAGGTCCCTGGGAAGTCTCACTGCCTGGCCTGCATTAATGCCTCACCAGATGACCTTAGACATCGGACATGGAGTGGCATTAAATTCTATGTCAAAAATAGAATCACTGCAATTCGAAAACAAAATCTAAAATAAAATTCCTTTAAAATAGTTGTTTGGTTTCTATTGACTGTTTTGTATTACTTAAAGTCTTGGTAAAAAAAGATTATGTCTATGGGTCCCATTCTGAACGGCCCTGTCAAAGGGACCCACCAGGTAACAAAAACGTGTATGTGTGTGTGTGTGTGTGTGTGTGTGTGTGTGAGCGTGTGTGTGTGTGTGTGTGAGCGTGTGTGTATGTGTGTGTGTATATGTGTGAGCGTGTGTGTGTGTGTGTGAGCGTGTGTGTGTGTGTGAGCGTGCGTGTGTGCATGTGTGTGTGTGTGTGTGTGTGTGTGTGTGAGAGTAGAGTAGAGTCTCTTTCTCTCTCTCTCTCTCTCTCTCTCTCTCTCTCTCTCTTTCCCTGAAACCTGCGCCTCAGTACTTCCTCTGGCCTTGCGTACGCGGCCCCCTGTTTGACAAACCCACTCTCTGTGTCCTAATTGGATCTTTTGCCTTGTCTCTGTGCGTTTTTCCTTTCCTCCTCCTGTCTTTCCCCAACTTTAAGCCTGAGAGAACCTGCTGTCGGGAAGGGGTGGTAGTTTTCTGATTCATGGATCTGGGAAATTTTTTTTTTTAAAGAAAAATAATCGATGACTTTGAGGAACTGGTAAAAGAAACTGCAAATAAAATAACAAATAACATTAATTTTAGACTAATTTAGAAGCAAGCATTTTGAATTTTGAAGAAAGTAAACAGCTCTGTCCAAGACGCCATAGACTGTATATACGTAGCCGGACAATGCTAACTCGCTAACTCAATGAGCATCAGTAAGGAAGTGCTCATGGACAAAGTTTTGCTCCTACGCGCCAGTGTTAATTTTGACATGAATTGTAACTTTTTTTTTGTCTATGTATTTTGACTCAAATGTATTTTAGTTTTTGTCTCGATATTAGTCAAAGAAAATATACAAGTTTTTTTTTTCTGAAACAATAAATTTCAATCTCTATGTCGGAAAGGAAGATACATTTACTTTTTTTGTTGACTAAAATGCGGATCAATTTTAGTCATCGTCTCCGTGCCGATGAATGACTCCTGTTTTAGCTGTTTCGTTTTCGTGCCCAAAAATATCTTCGTGAAAAAAATAAGATTTCCTCAGCAAGTTTAACACTGCAACTCGCTCTGGCTCCGATTTGACTCCATAAAGAGAAATGAGCCATATAAGGATGGACCAATCAGATGTCTTCATGCGCTTGGGGAAACGCCAACTTGCCCTAGCAAGTTGGCGTTTCCCTCGGAACAAATGCCCATATAAGGAAATTGGCTCCAGCTAGCTTATAAGGCTAACACTATGTCAGCAGTCTACGATCCGAGTTGGATAATCAAGCATTTAGACAGAAGGGATGGGGGCTGTTTTGTGCCTGGATGGAGCTAAAAACAACTGCAGGTCTGTTTTGGAGGAGGGAACACAGTTGAAAATATGGTTATTAGGCTCAAAAACACAAAAAATGAAGATTGAAAAAAGCAGATGGCCGATCCCGTCAGACCTCTGAAGCTAAGCAGGGCAGGGCCTGGTTAGTGCAGAGATGGGAGACCAGATGTCACACTTCATGATGTGTAAAAAAATGCGTTCTATAATATTTTTTGAGTGTCTTTTTGCTGCAGATCTCACGTCTTCTCCTCTTCTGAATCTCAGGTGGTAAAGTTGGTCTGAATTATACAGCGTGGATTCAAAAGAAGTCTTTGCATTTTTATGAACCGCTTCTATCGCTGCGATCTCCTCCCACACTGCGCCGCCTTTATCTCACATCTTTTATTACTTAATGGAATTAGATGTTTGGAAGAGTCCGGAGATAGCGCACAGTGCAGCCTCAGATCCGCGCCTGTGACATCAGTAAAGGAGGTTTCTGGAAGACTTTAACTTCAAAATATCAATAGTTCTGCAACGGTATTGGGATTAAAGAAGCTGTATTAGCCTTTGTTCTTAGACATTTGTCACCCTCTCTCTCAAGTATCTCTCTGGTCTCTGGTCTCTCTCTGGTCTCTCTCTGGTCTCTCTCTGGTCTCTCTGGTATCTCTCTGTCTCTAGTCTCTCTCTGGTCTCTCTCTAGTCTCTCTCTGGTCTCTCTCTGGTCTCTCTCTAGTCTCTCTCTAGTCTCTCTCTAGTCTCTCTCTAGTCTCTCTCTGGTCTCTCTCTGGTCTCTCTCTGGTCTCTCTCTAGTCTCTCTCTGGTCTCTCTCTGGTATCTCTCTCTCTAGTCTCTCTCTGGTCTCTCTCTAGTCTCTCTCTGGTCTCTCTCTGGTCTCTCTCTAGTCTCTCTCTAGTCTCTCTCTAGTCTCTCTCTAGTCTCTCTCTAGTCTCTCTCTAGTCTCTCTCTGGTCTCTCTCTGGTCTCTCTCTGGTCTCTCTCTAGTCTCTCTCTGGTCTCTCTCTGGTATCTCTCTCTCTAGTCTCTCTCTGGTCTCTCTCTAGTCTCTCTCTGGTCTCTCTCTGGTCTCTCTCTCTCTAGTCTAGAACCAGGCTGATCCAGAGAGACCAGAGAAAGACCAGAGAGAGAGACTAGAGTTCAGCCTGGTCTCCTGTTGGCTCCTGCAGCTGCTCTGGAGGCTCAGTGGAAGTGGGACTCAGGCTCCAGATTTAGTTGCTGTTCCCCTGCGTCACGGCCCCTGGGGACCGGGCCCTTCAGAGCCTGTGTCGGCCCCTGCTCCGTCTGCACTTTCCAACAACAAATACACACACGCACACACACATATACATTACACGCGCACACACATGCACACACACATATACATTACACGCGCACACACATACACACACACACACATACACACACACATACATACATACATACACACACACATACATACATACATACATACACACACACGCGCACACACACATACACACACACACTTAAATTGTAGTGTACTCAAACGATGGAGAAAAAAAACCCCTGAAAGATAAGTCCACACACTTTATGCAGTCTTGCCGTACGGCTCTGCTCTCTGCCCATCAGCAAAAACTTGGTCACATCTCGTATAGAAATGAAAACAGTTAGAATCCACACAAAAAAATAGGTATAATTCCAAAATATCCAAATCCCTGACTCAAGGTTAAAGTTGCGGTTATGCTGAAGACCTTTGAAGCTAAGCAGGACAGGGCCTGGTTAGTACTGTGATGGGAGACCTCTGGGAACAGCAGGTGCCACAGTGGGACGGTTGTAAAGTGCCAAACTGTGGTTGTGTGTGTATCACCACTGCGTTTGGAGTGAAAGAATGATGACGTGAAGAGACTTTGAGCGTCCCGGAAAACCAATACATCTTCATCATTATTATTTTTCTCCTTTTCTCTGGAGAGATTTTCTTTGACTCGTCTTTCCACTTAAATGTCCACAAACGTCACATCTTTACTGTTGTGTTTTTTTCCCGTCCATTGCTTCGGCTAACGAGACAATCGCACACGTTAGCTTCTCTCTCTGCTGCTGAAGCCTCCAACGTTTCTCTCTCTCTGGGTCCTTTGGATGGTGGACGCTGGAGCCTGAATAATGCAGGGACAGAAAGTTGCCGACGACAGAAGGAGATGATTCATCAACGTTATGGACGAGTGGAGACGAGTGGAGACGCTCCGCCCGCCGTCCTTCACACATTTGTTTCTCTCTCTTTTTGTTTTTTTCCGTTTGTAAGATTCAGCTCAACAGAATGTGAATCAGGGAGATCGGACGAGGAGGTCAAGTCTACGACAACTAAGCACACACAGAGACGCACACAGACACAGGTACACACAGACACAGGTACACACACAGATACACACAGACACAGAGACACACACAGGCACTCAGATACACACACACAGACACAGAGACACACACACATCAGATTCAGATTCAGTTTATTTGCCATTTGCAGTAAAAAAAACACATTGGAATACATTAGCATAAGTCTCCAGTGTGCACAGACAAATACAGACATAAAACAACATTAAAGACCTTATGACGGGTTTGATTTATTTAGAAATACAGTTTTAATACCATTTTATATTAGAAGAGAACTACTAAAGGTTTCAAAATCAGTTGTTGTTTTTTTTGTCTGATCCCCCCAAATTGAAATAACCCCATAGCAACGCCCTTAGAGACGAAAAAACTTCACAGCCCTTGGTGATGTCAGAACGGGTACGTTTCAACGCTGTAAGTTGTTTACAATTTGGTATTCGTTCTTTTTTTGCGGATATTCAAGATGGCCGTGTACAGCGAGTGTGAGATAACTACTAGAATGTAACATTTCATTGTCACTGAGATAGTCCAGTGGTTGTGTCGATGGACTGTCAATCCAGATACTTGGGTTCAAATCCCACCTCGGACACTTTTTCACACTCAAAACGGCAATTTATGTGTAGTGAGCAATTGTCACCTGTAGAGGGCAGTATTGTGTTGGGCATCAGTGGAGAGAAGAGAGAAAAGGCAGTCCTGTGGCATAGATCCATGGTTTTCAATGCATGGGCGTAACCCGCTATGACGTCACACACAGGTTAGAGCATAGACAACTTAAATTCATGAAAAACACGTTCTTTTTATAAAATGTAGGATTTTTTTGCCGGAATCTCTTTCAAATTGACATTGTCATGCAATTTTGATATCCACTATTTTTTTTTTAAAAACCCGTCATAAGGTCTTTAAAAGACAAAAATAAAACAAATAAAACAGTAAACAAATGTCACTGTGAAATCGATCGACTAAAACAGTTCAAAACAAGTGCAAATCATTAAAGTGCTCTGTTCACACTGATAACAGCTTGTGGATAAAAACTGTTAGCGTAACGAGATGTCCTGCATCTCAGAGAGCGATATCTTCTGCCAGAGGGAAGAAGCTGGAACATGGCTTTCCCAGGGTGGCCAGAAGAGTCATTAACAATCCTAAGAGCTTTGTTTAAAAGTCTGGATTTGTAAAGAGCCTCCAGAACAGGAAGCTCACAGCCCACGGTCCTCTTTGCAGAGCGGAGCACCTTGTTTAAAGCTCTCTTTTCTTTATCTGTGATGTTTCCAAACCACACAGACACAGAACCAACAAGTAAACTCTCAATGGTGCAGCCATAAAAGTTAAGCAGAATCTTAGAGTTAGTGGTAAATTCTCTAAGTTTACGCAGAAAGTAGAGACACTGACGAGCTCGTCGAGGTCGTTAGACAGAGTTAAACCCAGAAACTTGCACTCCTCTACGATCTGTACCTGGGAGTTGTCGATTACGACAGGCAAATGAGAACTATTGCGACTGAAGTCGTAGACCAGTTCACATGTTTTGGATGCGTTCAACTGGAGGTTGTTAGTTTTACTCCACTGAACCACATTTTGTATCTCTGCTCTATAAGAGGATTCATCAGTGTCACTGATGAGACCGATGATGGTGGTGTCATCAGCATATTTGATGATCAAGTCACAGAGACACAAACACAGACAGAGACATAGAGGCACACACACAGACACAGAGACACACACACATAGACACAGACAGAGACACACACAGACAGACACAGAGGCACACACACACAGACACAGAGACACACACACACATAGACACAGACAGAGACACACACAGACAGACACAGAGGCACACACACACAGACACAGAGACACACACACAGACAGAGACATAGAGGCACACACACAGACACAGAGGCACACACACACACAGACACAGAGACACACACAGACAGAGACATAGATGCACACACACAGACACAGAGACACACAGACATAGACACAGACAGAGACACACACAGACAGAGACATAGATGCACACACACAGACACAGAGACACACAGACATAGACACAGACAGAGACACACACAGAAAGAGACATAGATACACACACACAGACACACACACACACACACTTTGACCCTGTGCTTTGTCACAATCACAGATTTCTGTGTTGTGTGTTGTGTGTTGTGTTTTCTCCTGGAGACAAATATCCGTGGCTCCTTCATGACCTGCAATTCAATTCTGTGCTCTTTACTATTTCTATCATACCACGAGGGAAAAGGGAAAACAGAAATCGACAACAGGAGGAGCAGAATCTTAAAGAAGTAAGATGTTCATGTCAAATCATCATTAAAGATTTTAGATTTAAATGAGTCATTAAAAATGCTTTTTACTACGTACAAATTGTATTATAATCTGTAATTTAATGTAAAACCTGAGCTCATTGATTCAGCTGTGTATGAAGTGTAAAAAGTGCTGAGTAGAGACTTAGCGTGACGCCCGCTCTCCTCCAATCACAGAACGAGGCTGCGTCCTCTAGGCCACGCCTCCTCTAGCCTCTACAGCGCTGCTAAACACAGTAGCATGTTAGCATAAAGCCCAACGCACACCGAAACGCCTTGACGCGCGGCAAAAGAGCCGCCTCCTTTATTTTCTATGAGAGAACGCACACCAAGGTTGCAGTGACGCGCGGCGACGCTGGACCGGGCGCCACGATTCAGTTTTGTTGAATCCAGACGCGGCGCCGCGGCTGAAACTGTCCCTCCAAGCACCCGTAGTTTTCTTCTTCTGCGCTTCTTATCACGTAGCTGTGAGCGCGGTCTCAAATTTACACACTTGTCGGCGCTATTGCTCAAGTAAACCGGTCACAATGGACGAGGAAAGCTTGATAACCCAAGTACAGCGTTACCCAGAGCTAGTTATTAGCCTGTTTAAAAAATGGGTCCAAATAGTCTTTTCTTGTAATATTTGCCAGCATAATTTCACGTAAATACTTTGTTTCCTCCCCCAAAATATTAGTAGAAACTTCCAAACGTCACTCACCCATTTCATCTGCGATCAGCTGGAAAAGGACGCTAGCCAAGGCGTTCCGGTGTAATTTGACACATGTCATGAACGCGCGTCAAATGACGCGCCGCGAGGCGCTGCGTTTCGGTGTGCGGTGAGCTTAAGTGGCTATAACTCCTCTGGCTGTAACTGCAGACACAGCAAAACAGCCCAAACCACACAACAGTGAGGAAGAGAAGAGGGAACTAAAGCCACAACATGATCAAAGAAGAAACCAAGCCAATATTATTCTATACCAATCCTAATACTTTTCATTAAGCCAAACTCGTTTATTCTTTTATAGATAATTGTCCCATAACTGTGTATTTCCTCGACACTCCCAAACCTATTTTCACATCTGTGCGTTCTCCCGACATCGAAGGGCGTCCCGTGTCTCTTTACAAACGTCTCACACACAGAAAAAGCCAATCTGTTGTCAAAGTGAAAGTGAAAGTGTGATGCCTCTGAGGCCGGGGCGAAGGCGCTCAGCCGACCGTGGCGCCCGACATGATTGGATAACTGGATCTTTTAACCAGTAATAAGGCCCTGGACCACGGGAGGGATGGAGCCGGAGCTGGAGGTTCACGCTTGGGTTCAGAGCCCATTAAAGATCGGGCTCACAGGCTTCAGCCACAACACACACTACAGCTGCAGCTGCAGCAGTCAATTAGACGGGTTCTTAGTTTTAGAAGCAGTATTATTCATATCTACGTTTTTGTTTTCTCTAAATTTGTGACTTCTCTTATTTAAATTTGACTCTGTTGTTTAAGGACATATCTTTTATTTTTTAAACGTAAGTTCTTTGTTTAACTCCCGAAGCAGTTATTTTGACTGCTCCTTTCATTTAAAAGTACTATGTAGCCAACGTGGTGTAGCAGGGACCGGCCTCCTGCTGGGACTCTGAGGAGCACAGGGACTGGCCTCCTGCTGGGACTCTGAGGAGCACAGGGACTGGCCTCCTGCTGGGACTCTGAGGAGCACAGGGACCGGCCTCCTGCTGGGACTCTGAGGAGCACAGGGACTGGTCTCCTGCTGGGACTCTGAGGAGCACAGGGACTGGTCTCCTGCTGGGACTCTGAGGAGCACAGGGACTGGTCTCCTGCTGGGACTCTGAGGAGCACAGGGACTGGCCTCCTGCTGGGACTCGGAGCAGCACAGGGACTGGCCTCCTCCTGGGACTCGGAGCAGCACAGGGACTGGCCTCCGGCTGGGGCTCTGAGGAGCACAGGGACTAGCCTCCTGCTCGGGCTCTGAGGAGCACAGGGACTGGCCTCCTGCTGGGACTCTGAGGAGCACAGGGACTGGTCTCCTGCTGGGACTCTGAGGAGCACAGGGACTGGCCTCCTGCTGGGACTCTGAGGAGCACAGGGACTGGCCTCCTGCTGGGACTCTGAGGACCACAGGGACTGACCTCCTGCTGGAACTCTGAGGAGCACAGGGACTGGCCTCCTGCTGGGACTCTGAGGAGCACAGGGACTGGCCTCCTGCTGGGACTCTGAGGAGCACAGGGACTGGTCTCCTGCTGGGACTCTGAGGAGCACAGGGACTGGTCTCCTGCTGGGACTCTGAGGAGCACAGGGACTGGCCTCCTGCTGGGACTCGGAGCAGCACAGGGACTGGCCTCCTCCTGGGACTCGGAGCAGCACAGGGACTGGCCTCCGGCTGGGGCTCTGAGGAGCACAGGGACTAGCCTCCTGCTCGGGCTCTGAGGAGCACAGGGACTGGCCTCCTGCTGGGACTCTGAGGAGCACAGGGACTGGTCTCCTGCTGGGACTCTGAGGAGCACAGGGACTGGCCTCCTGCTGGGACTCTGAGGAGCACAGGGACTGGCCTCCTGCTGGGACTCTGAGGACCACAGGGACTGACCTCCTGCTGGAACTCTGAGGAGCACAGGGACTGGCCTCCTGCTGGGACTCTGAGGAGCACAGGGACTGGCCTCCTGCTGGGACTCTGAGGAGCACAGGGACTGACCTCCTGCTGGGACTCTGAGGAGCACAGGGACTGACCTCCTGCTGGTACTCTGAGGAGCACAGGGACTGGCCTCCTGCTGGGACTCTGATGAGCACAGGGACTGGCCTCCTGCTGGGACTCGGAGGAGCACAGGGACTGACCTCCTGCTGGAACTCTGAGGAGCACAGGGACTGGCCTCCTGCTGGGACTCGGAGCAGCACAGGGACTGGCCTCCTGCTGGAACTCTGAGGAGCACAGGGACTGGCCTCCTGCTGGGACTCGGAGCAGCACAGGGACTGGCCTCCTGCTGGGACTCGGAGGAGCACAGGGACTGGCCTCCTGCTGGGACTCTGAGGAGCACAGGGACTGGTCTCCTGCTGGGACTCTGAGGAGCACAGGGACTGACCTCCTGCTGGGACTCTGAGGAGCACAGGGACTGGCCTCCTGCTGGGACTCCGAGGAGCACAGGGACTGGTCTCCTGCTGGGACTCTGAGGAGCACAGGGACTGGTCTCCTGCTGGGACTCTGAGGAGCACAGGGACTGGCCTCCTGCTGGGACTCGGAGCAGCACAGGGACTGGCCTCCTCCTGGGACTCGGAGCAGCACAGGGACTGGCCTCCGGCTGGGGCTCTGAGGAGCACAGGGACTAGCCTCCTGCTCGGGCTCTGAGGAGCACAGGGACTGGCCTCCTGCTGGGACTCTGGAGGAGCACAGGGACTGGTCTCCTGCTGGGACTCTGAGGAGCACAGGGACTGGCCTCCTGCTGGGACTCTGAGGAGCACAGGGACTGGCCTCCTGCTGGGACTCTGAGGACCACAGGGACTGACCTCCTGCTGGAACTCTGAGGAGCACAGGGACTGGCCTCCTGCTGGGACTCTGAGGAGCACAGGGACTGGCCTCCTGCTGGGACTCTGAGGAGCACAGGGACTGACCTCCTGCTGGGACTCTGAGGAGCACAGGGACTGACCTCCTGCTGGTACTCTGAGGAGCACAGGGACTGGCCTCCTGCTGGGACTCTGATGAGCACAGGGACTGGCCTCCTGCTGGGACTCGGAGGAGCACAGGGACTGACCTCCTGCTGGAACTCTGAGGAGCACAGGGACTGGCCTCCTGCTGGGACTCGGAGCAGCACAGGGACTGGCCTCCTGCTGGAACTCTGAGGAGCACAGGGACTGGCCTCCTGCTGGGACTCGGAGCAGCACAGGGACTGGCCTCCTGCTGGGACTCGGAGGAGCACAGGGACTGGCCTCCTGCTGGGACTCTGAGGAGCACAGGGACTGGTCTCCTGCTGGGACTCTGAGGAGCACAGGGACTGACCTCCTGCTGGGACTCTGAGGAGCACAGGGACTGGCCTCCTGCTGGGACTCAGAGCAGCACAGGGACTGGCCTCCTGCTGGGACTCGGAGGAGCACAGGGACTGGCCTCCTGACATAGGGCCTTTGGGGCTGATTGACAGAGTTATGACGTATCTTTGTCTCTTTTCTGTCTGAAAAAGCTGATCCAAAAGATTTGAAAAAGACAAAAAATGATTAGCGATCAAAGCTAACTTTTTCTACCTCTAAACTTTTCTGAGCGAAGACAACAACATCAAACTATTTCACTGTATTTTGGATCAAACGTTAGGAAAGAAAGAACAAGCAAACTGCCTTAAACCATCTCTCACTCACACTGATATTTCACACGTTTTAAATCCAGCCAACTTTCCTTGTCCTTAAGGAAAGAGAGACTAGAGAGACCAGAGAGAGAGATCAGAGAGAGACCAGAGAGAGACCAGAGAGAGACCAGAGAGAGAGACCAGAGAGAGACTAGAGAGACCAGAGAGACCAGAGAGAGACCAGAGAGAGAGACCAGAGAGAGACCAGAGAGAGACCAGAGAGAGACCAGAAAGAGACCAGAGAGAGAGACCAGAGAGAGAGACTAGAGAGAGAGACTAGAGAGAGAGACTAGAGAGATCAGAGAGAGACCAGAGAGAGAGACTAGAGAGAGAGACTAGAGAGATCAGAGAGAGACCAGAGAGAGACCAGAGAGAGAGACCAGAGAGAGAGACTAGAGAGAGACCAGAGAGAGACCAGAGAGAGACCAGAGAGAGAGACTAGAGAGAGACTAGAGAGACCAGAGAGACCAGAGAGAGACCAGAGAGAGAGACCAGAGAGAGACCAGAGAGAGAGACTAGAGAGAGACTAGAGAGACCAGAGAGAGACCAGAGAGAGACCAGAGAGAGACCAGAGAGAGACCAGAGAGAGACCAGAGAGAGACCAGAGAGAGACCAGAGAGAGAGACTAGAGAGAGACCAGAGAGAGACCAGAGAGAGACCAGAGAGAGAGACTAGAGAGAGACTAGAGAGACCAGAGAGACCAGAGAGAGAGACTAGAGAGAGACTAGAGAGACCAGAGAGAGACCAGAGAGAGACCAGAGAGAGACCAGAGAGAGACCAGAGAGAGAGACCTATATTCACATCTGTGCATTCTCCCGACATCGAAGGGCGTCCCGTGTCTCTTTACAAACGTCTCACTCAAAGTTTTACCAAAGTTGAAGGAGGTGAAACTTCTTCTTCTTCTTCTTCTTTTGGCATCGGAAAAGCGGTCCATCATAGGAAGCATCTGCGAGACGAGCAAAAACTCCTCCAAATGCCTCAGAAAACCCAATAATCCCGACCAAAATCCCCGTCTGATTTAGGTTAATTACTTTTGTGGCTAACGGAAGGCGCGCGGCTATCGACTGGGGTCTGTTTTATTTGCTAACCGCGAGCTGAGGCTGCAGAACCGGCGATTGTGTGATTGGCGTATTGACGATGAGCTGGAGGCCAACGTAACATTTAATCAGTGTTTACAACTACAGGGGCCCGGCTTCACTTTCAATTATGGCACCTGCCGACGACGGAGCAGAGCCGAGGGATACTGTACGCCCAGGTCTGTCAGCAGGTTAGCATGTGGGTTAGCATGTGGGTTAGCATGTGGGTTAGCATGTGGGTTAGCATGTGGGTTAGCATGTGGGCTAGCATGTGTGTTAGCATGTGTGTGTTTGAGCTATCATATAAAGGTCAGGGCTGAAAGATAAGAATACAGACCCTATATTCAATTCAATGTATGTGTGTTTAGCCTTATACAGTATCACAACAGTGGATATCTCGGTGGGACATTACAAAACTGTCGATTCGCCAACACAGATCAGAGAATCAAAAAGTTCAAATATGCAATGATGGAGATAAAATAAATAAAAATAAAACATGGGTCCATAAGGGGCAGAGACCAATGTCCACTTTGATAAATGTTGTTAATGCTTAAGTGTTCTGGATCAGTACTGTCCTTAGACCCCAGGACTGAGGCTGTAGATCCAGGACTGAGGCTGTAGATCCAGGACTGAGGCTGTAGATCCAGGACTGAGGCTGTAGATCCAGGACTGAGGCTGTAGATCCAGGACTGAGGCTGTAGATCCAGGACTGAGGCTGTAGACCCAGGACTGAGGCTGTAGACCCAGGACTGAGGCTGTAGACCCAGGACTGAGGCTATAGATCCAGGACTGAGGCTGTAGATCCAGGACTGAGGCTGTAGACCCAGGACTGAGGCTGTAGACCCAGGACTGAGGCTGTAGACCCAGGACTGAGGCTGTGGATCCAGGACTGAGACTGTAGATCCAGGACTGAGGCTGTAGATCCAGGACTGAGGCTGTAGACCCAGGACTGAGGCTGTGGATCCAGGACTGAGGCTGTAGATCCAGGACTGAGGCTGTAGACCCAGGACTGAGGCAGTAGACCCAGGACTGAGGCTGTAGACCCAGGACTGAGGCTGTAGACCCAGGACTGAGGCTGAAGACCCAGGACTGAGGCTGTAGACCCAGGACTGAGGCTGTAGATCCAGGACTGAGGCTGTAGACCCAGGACTGAGGCTGTAGATCCAGGACTGAGGCTGTAGACCCAGGACTGAGGCTGTAGACCCAGGACTGAGGCTGTAGATCCAGGACTTCCCTACATTAGTAAAACTCTTGCTTTTGGAAGTTTTTTTTAATAATCATCTAGTTTTATAAAAAGTCTCGGTGAAATCCCGTCTCCTTCTGCAGATCTGCCGCCGTTTCAAGTGACGGGGACAGAACAGAGTCGAGGAGGAGACAGACGTGTAGAATATCGCTGTTAAAAAGAGAATAAATGATAAAAGCAAACACTGCGGCGTCTGTGAACGGAGCCAGATTTAAGACTTTCATGTTTTTTCAACAAAAGTCAAAATGGCTGAATCTTTTGTTTTTGGCGGTTGGTCGTGAAGACGGCTGTTCCCGCTGTCGGAAGATTCATTTGATGATCTAAAAGCGCTGCGTTTATCTGTGAAACTGGAGAGAATGTGGCTTTGTTGACCAAATGTATATTTTTTTCCCCATCCTGCTCGGAAACTTTTTTTTTATGCCTAATGTCGCACTTTTAGAAGGTTTTCCCGCCTACTAGTGCAGCGCTTGTCATGGCTGAGTTGGTTTGAAATCATGTCAGCTCTTTCTGTGTGGCTTTTGTACGTATCTGGGCGGGTTTCCTCCAGGCGCTCCGGGGTCGGGCCTCACTCAAAACAAGCAACATCGGTAAAATCTCCCAGAGAAAAGCATCAATATCTGGAGGAGACAGGTCCCTGAGCACGGCCATAGACTGTGTTTAGTCTCTATACAATGTTAACCTGCTAGCTCAATGGTGCCCAATGGGGAAGTGCTCATGGATGAAGTTTTGCTCCAACACGCTCCAGGTTTTGCTTCAACTTGCTCCACGCTTCACACTGGTTTCAGTCTGAAGAGGGGACTGGTGTTGGTGTGAAGAGGGCACTGGTGTTGGTGTGAAGAGGGCACTGGTGTTGGTGTGAAGAGGGGACTGGTGTCGGTGTGAATATGACACTGGTGTCGGTGTGAAGAGGGCACTGGTGTTGGTGTGAAGAGGGCACTGGTGTTGGTGTGAAGAGGGCACTGGTGTCGGTGTGAAGAGGGCACTGGTGTTGGTGTGAAGAGGGCACTGGTGTCGGTGTGAAGAGGGCACTGGTTTTTATAGATGAGAAGAACTCTTTAAAAGCTGCATTACTGAGGAGCTTAAAAGCCAAGTGGCAGATTTTTATTCCTGGGTCTTGGGCGCATACACACACAGGCACATAGATACACACACACACACACACTGACACACACACACTGACGTTCTGTCTCTCTCTTGACCTCTTCTCCCTCTCTTCTTTCCTCCCTGATCTCTCTCTCTATTCTTCCTCTCTCTTGTCTCCTCTCTCTCTGTCTCCTCTCTCTCTGTTTCCTCTCTCTCTTGTCTCCTCTCTCTCTGGTCTCCTCTCTCTCTCTGTCTCCTTATCTCTCAGTTCCTACTCTCTCTGTCTCCTCTCCTTCTGTGTCCTCTCTGTCTCTTGTTTACAGTTCTCTAATGCAGACGCAGATATCGTAATTGTGTCTAATGTCTCCGTCTTCAAAGTCTCCAAAACACTGCCATAAAAGCTGTGGGATCGCGGTCAGCACACGCTGTAAATAAGTCTGCTCTGCCCAGTGCACATCTGCATGTCTCTCTCTGGTCTCTCTCTGGTCTCTCTCTGGTCTCTCTCTGGTCTCTCTCTGGTCTCTCTCTGGTCTCTCTCTGGTCTCTCGCTGGTCTCTCTCTGGTCTCTCTCGCTGGTCTCTCTCTCTGGTCTCTCTCTGGTCTCTCTCTGGTCTCTCTCTGGTCTCTCTCTGGTGTCTCTCGCTGGTCTCTCTCTGGTCTCTCTCTGGTCTCTCGCTGGTCTCTCTCTGGTCTCTCGCTGGTCTCTCTCTGGTCTCTCGCTGGTCTCTCTCTGGTCTCTCTCTGGTCTCTCTCTGGTCTCTCTCTGGTGTCTCTCGCTGGTCTCTCTCTGGTCTCTCTCTGGTCTCTCGCTGGTCTCTCTCTGGTCTCTCGCTGGTCTCTCTCTGGTCTCTCGCTGGTCTCTCGCTGGTCTCTCTCTGGTCTCTCTCTGGTCTCTCTCGCTGGTCTCTCTCTCTGGTCTCTCTCTCTGGTCTCTCTCGCTGGTCTCTCGCTGGTCTCTCTCTGGTCTCTCTCGCTGGTCTCTCTCTGGTCTCTCTCTGGTCTCTCTCTCTGGTCTCTCTCTCTGTTCTCTCTCTCTGGTCTCTCTCGCTGGTCTCTCTCGCTGGTCTCTCTCTGGTCTCTCTCTGGTCTCTCTCTCTGGTCTCTCTCTGGTCTCTCTCTCTGGTCTCTCTCGCTGGTCTCTCTCGCTGGTCTCTCTCTCTGGTCTCTCTCGCTGGTCTCTCTCTCTGGTCTCTCTCGCTGGTCTCTCTCTCTGGTCTCTCTCGCTGGTCTCTCTCTGGTCTCTCTCGCTGGTCTCTCTCTGGTCTCTCTCGCTGGTCTCTCTCTGGTCTCTCTCTGGTCTCTCTCGCTGGTCTCTCTCTGGTCTCTCTCTCTGGTCTCTCTCTCTGGTCTCTCTCTGGTCTCTCTCGCTGGTCTCTTTCTGGTCTCTCTCTGGTCTCTCTCTGGTCTCTCTCTGGTCCCTCTCTGGTCCCTCTCTGGTCTCTCTCTGGTCTCTCTCTGGTCCCTCTCTGGTCCCTCTCTGGTCCCTCTCTGGTCTCTCTCAGGTGTCTCTCGCTGGTCTCTCGCTGGTCTCTCTCTGGTCTCTCTCTGGTCTCTCTCTGGTCTCTCTCTGGTGTCTCTCGCTGGTCTCTCTCTGGTCTCTCTCTGGTCTCTCGCTGGTCTCTCTCTGGTCTCTCGCTGGTCTCTCGCTGGTCTCTCGCTGGTCTCTCTCTGGTCTCTCTCTGGTCTCTCTCGCTGGTCTCTCTCTGGTCTCTCGCTCTCTGGTCTCTCTCGCTGGTCTCTCGCTGGTCTCTCTCTGGTCTCTCTCTCTGGTCTCTCTCGCTGGTCTCTCTCTGGTCTCTCTCTGGTCTCTCTCTCTGGTCTCTCTCTGTCTCTCTCTGGTCTCTCTCGCTGGTCTCTCTCTCTGGTCTCTCTCTGGTCTCTCTCTGGTCTCTCTCTCTGGTCTCTCTCTGGTCTCTCTCTGGTCTCTCTCGCTGGTCTCTCTCGCTGGTCTCTCTCTCTGGTCTCTCTCGCTGGTCTCTCTCTGGTCTCTCTCTGGTCTCTCTCTCTGGTCTCTCTCTGGTCTCTCGCTGGTCTCTCTCTCTGGTCTCTCTCTGGTCTCTCTCGCTGGTCTCTCTCTGGTCTCTCTCTGGTCTCTCTCGCTGGTCTCTCTCTCTGGTCTCTCTCTCTCTCTGGTCTCTCTCTCTGGTCTCTCTCTGGTCTCTCTCGCTGGTCTCTTTCTGGTCTCTCTCTGGTCTCTCTCTGGTCTCTCTCTGGTCCCTCTCTGGTCCCTCTCTGGTCTCTCTCTGGTCTCTCTCTGGTCCCTCTCTGGTCCCTCTCTGGTCCCTCTCTGGTCTCTCTCAGGTGTCTCTCTGGTCTCTCTCTGGTCTCTCTCTCTGGTCTCTCTCTGGTCTCTCCCTGGTGTCTCTCTGGTCTCTCTCTGGTCTCTCTCTGGTCTCTCCCTGGTGTCTCTCTGGTAAACACAGACAGGACAGACAGAACAAACATGAGGATATGGATCGAGGCGTCTGTGTTTCAGGACCCTGTGCCATTGGCTGAGTGGTTAGCACTATCGCTTCTGGGTTCAAATCCAGGTCGAGACTGGGCCATTCTGAGTGGACTCTACTCTACTGTACCCTAATCTACTTTAACCTACTCTACTGTACCCTAATCTACTTTAACCTACTCTACTGTACCCTAATCTACTTTAACCTACTCTACTGTACCCTAATCTACTTTAACCTACTCTACTGTACCCTAATCTACTTTAACCTACTCTACTGTACCCTAATCTACTTTAACCTACTCTACTGTACCCTAATCTACTTTAACCTACTCTACTGTACCCTAATCTACTTTAACCTACTCTACTGTACCCTAATCTACTTTAACCTACTCTACTGTACCCTACTCTACCGTACTCTACTGTACCCTACTCTACTTTAACCTACTCTACTGTACCCTACTCTACACTGTAAACCCTAACTTCAATCGTACTTCAGATATCAAAGTTATTTTAAATAGATTTTTCCCAGTAAGTAGATATTACTCATTTATTGTTAGTTTATTTAAAGCTTGCCTATGTCACTCAGGGTTTTCTTTGAATTGAACTGTTTCTGTTCAAGTAAGCCTCACTTTTGACATCTTGATGTGTAGAGTCTTTAATGAGGCAGGTGTGACAATGGCAGGGTGTCCTGGTGGCTGAGTGGTTAGCACCATTGACTCTCAACTACAGGGTTCTGAGTACGAATCCCGGTCGGATCATAAGTAGAAATTTAAACTTTATTGCAGTCACTCGAGTTTACTTGGTAATATCAAGTAAACGATGTACTCGAGGAATTCAAGTGAAGTTAATACGCAATTTATTTCCATGTTTTTTTCAAGTAAACTTTACTTGTCAGGGTTTACAGTGTACTTTAACCTACTCTACTGTACCCTACTCTACTTTAACCTACTCTACTGTACCCTACTCTACCGTACTCTACTGTACCCTACTCTACTTTAACCTACTCTACTGTACCCTACTCTACTTTAACCTACTCTACTGTACCCTAATCTACTTTAACCTACTCTACTGTACCCTACTCTACCGTACTCTACTGTACCCTACTCTACTGTACTCTACTGTACTCTACTCTACTGTACCCTACTCTACTGTACTCTACTGTACCCTACTCTACTGTACCCTACTCTACTGTACCCTACTCTACTGTACTCTACTCTACTGTACTCTACTGTACTCTACTCTTCCCTACTCTACTCTACTGTACCCTACTCTACCGTACTCTACTGTACTCTACTCTACTGTACCCTACTCGACTGTACTCTACTCTGCTGTACCCTACTCTACTCTACTCTACTGTACCCTACTCTACCGTACTCTACTGTACCCTACTCTACTGTACTCTACTGTACCCTACTCTACTCTACTGTACCCTTCTCTACTGTACTCTACTCTACTGTACCCTACTCTACTGTACTCTACTGTACCCTACTCTACTCTACTGTACCCTACTCAACCGTACTCTACTCTTCCCTACTCTACTCTACTGTACTCTACTCTACCCTACTCTACCGTACCCTACTCAACCGTACTCTACTCTTCCCTACTCTACTCTACTGTACTCTACTCTACCCTACTCTACTGTACCCTACTCAACCGTACTCTACTCTTCCCTACTCTACTCTACTGTACTCTACTCTACCCTACTCTACTGTACCCTACTCTACTGTACTCTACTCTACCCTACTCTACCGTACCCTACTCAACCGTACTCTACTCTTCCCTACTCTACTCTACTGTACTCTACTCTACCCTACTCTACTGTACCCTACTCAACCGTACTCTACTCTTCCCTACTCTACTCTACTGTACTCTACTCTACCCTACTCTACTGTACCCTACTCTACCCTACTCTACTGTACCCTACTCTACTGTACTCTACTCTTCCCTACTCTACTCTACTGTACTCTACTCTACCCTACTCTACTGTACTCTACTCTACCCTACTCTACTGTACTCTACTCTACCCTACTCGAAAGTTCAGAGATTATGGAATTTTTAACACATTTAATTGAAAATCCGCTCTCAAATGGGTTCCCTGGAGGTTTCTCACTTTGCTCTCACTTTGTTTCTGAGAGGTCTCTCTTCGATGCAGAGGTCTCTCTCCGATGCAGAGGTCTCTCTCCGATGCAGAGGTCTCTCTCTTTAATGCAGAGGTCTCTCTTCGATGCAGAGGTCTCTCTCCAATGCAGAGGTCTCTCTCTTTGATGCAGAGGACTCTCTCTTATGCAGAGGTCTCTCTCTTTGTTACGGCATGCGCTGCGTGTGATTCTCTGATCTGCTGCTGCTGCATCCACAACTGTGTTAGTCCTCAGACACACTGCTGCTGTGGTTTAGGTGTCAGTCCAGTCTGTGTCAGTCCAGTCTGTGTCAGTCCAGTCTGTGTCAGTCCAGTCTGTGTCAGTCCAGTCGGTGTCAGTCCAGTCTGTGTCAGTCCAGTCTGTGTCAGTCCTGTCTGTGTCAGTCCAGTCTGTGTCAGTCCAGTCTGTGTCAGTCCTGTCTGTGTCAGTCCAGTCTGTGTCAGTCCAGTCTGTGTCAGTCCAGTCTGTGTCAGTGCCGTCTGTGTCAGTCCAGTCTGTGTCAGTCCAGTCTGTGTCAGTCCAGTCTGTGTCAGTCCTGTCTGTGTCAGTCCAGTCTGTGTCAGTCCAGTCTGTGTCAGTCCAGTCTGTGTCAGTCCAGTCTGTGTCAGTGCCGTCTGTGTCAGTCCAGTCTGTGTCAGTCCTGTCTGTGTCAGTCCAGTCTGTGTCAGTCCAGTCTGTGTCAGTCCAGTCTGTGTCAGTCCTGTCTGTGTCAGTCCAGTCTGTGTCAGTCCAGTCTGTGTCAGTCCAGTCTGTGTCAGTCCAGTCTGTGTCAGTCCAGTCTGTGTCAGTGCCGTCTGTGTCAGTCCAGTCTGTGTCAGTCCAGTCTGTGTCAGTCCAGTCTGTGTCAGTCCAGTCTGTGTCAGTCCAGTCTGTGTCAGTCCAGTCTGTGTCAGTCCAGTGCCGTCGGTGTCAGTGCCGTCGGTCTGTCCTGGTGTTTTATGTGAGTTATAAAAACTGATGTGAGGAGATCTGTGGTCCTGGTCTCAGGTCTCTGTCCTTAAGTCCTCTCACATTAGTCCTGGTCTCAGGTCTCTGTCCTGAAGTCCTCTCACATTAGTCCTGGTCTCAGGTCTCTGTCCTGAAGTCCTCTCACATTAGTCCTGGTCTCAGGTCTCTGTCCTGAAGTCCTCTCGCATTAGTCCTGGTCTCAGGTCTCTGTCCTGAAGTCCTCTCACATTAGTCCTGGTCTCAGGTCTCTGTCCTGAAGTCCTCTCACATTAGTCCTGGTCTCAGGTCTCTGTCCTTAAGTCCTCTCACATTAGTCCTGGTCTCAGGTCTCTGTCCTTAAGTCCTCTCACATTAGTCCTGGTCTCAGGTCTCTGTCCTGAAGTCCTCTCACATTAGTCCTGGTCTCAGGTCTCTGTCCTGAAGTCCTCTCACATTAGTCCTGGTCTCAGGTCTGTGTCCTGAAGTCCTCTCACATTAGTCCTGGTCTCAGGTCTCTGTCCTGAAGTCCTCTCACATTAGTCCTGGTCTCAGGTCTCTGTCCTGAAGTCCTCTCACATTAGTCCTGGTCTCAGGTCTCTGTCCTGAAGTCCTCTCACATTAGTCCTGGTCTCAGGTCTCTGTCCTGAAGTCCTCTCACATTAGTCCTGGTCTCAGGTCTGTCCTGAAGTCCTCTCACATTAGTCCTGGTCTCAGGTCTCTGTCCTGAAGTCCTCTCACATTAGTCCTGGTCTCAGGTCTCTGTCCTGAAGTCCTCTCACATTAGTCCTGGTCTCAGGTCTCTGTCCTGAAGTCCTCTCACATTAGTCCTGGTCTCAGGTCTCTGTCCTGAAGTCCTCTCACATTAGTCCTGGTCTCAGGTCTCTGTCCTGAAGTCCTCTCACATTAGTCCTGGTCTCAGGTCTCTGTCCTGAAGTCCTCTCACATTAGTCCTGGTCTCAGGTCTCTGTCCTGAAGTCCTCTCACATTAGTCCTGGTCTCAGGTCTCTGTCCTGAAGTCCTCTCACATTAGTCCTGGTCTCAGGTCTCTGTCCTGAAGTCCTCTCACATTAGTCCTGGTCTCAGGTCTCTGTCCTGAAGTCCTCTCACATTAGTCCTGGTCTCAGGTCTCTGTCCTGAAGTCCTCTCACATTAGTCCTGGTCTCAGGTCTCTGTCCTGAAGTCCTCTCACATTAGTCCTGGTCTCAGGTCTCTGTCCTGAAGTCCTCTCACATTAGTCCTGGTCTCAGGTCTGTGTCCTGAAGTCCTCTCACATTAGTCCTGGTCTCAGGTCTCTGTCCTGAAGTCCTCTCACATTAGTCCTGGTCTCAGGTCTCTGTCCTGAAGTCCTCTCACATTAGTCCTGGTCTCAGGTCTCTGTCCTGAAGTCCTCTCACATTAGTCCTGGTCTCAGGTCTCTGTCCTGTAGTCCTCTCACATTAGTCCTGGTCTCAGGTCTCTGTCCTGAAGTCCTCTCACATTAGTCCTGGTCTCAGGTCTCTGTCCTGAAGTCCTCTCACATTAGTCCTGGTCTCAGGTCTCTGTCCTGAAGTCCTCTCACATTAGTCCTGGTCTCAGGTCTCTGTCCTGAAGTCCTCTCACATTAGTCCTGGTCTCAGGTCTCTGTCCTGAAGTCCTCTCACATTAGTCCTGGTCTCAGGTCTCTGTCCTGAAGTCCTCTCACATTAGTCCTGGTCTCAGGTCTCTGTCCTGAAGTCCTCTCACATTAGTCCTGGTCTCAGGTCTCTGTCCTGAAGTCCTCTCACATTAGTCCTGGTCTCAGGTCTCTGTCCTGAAGTCCTCTCACATTAGTCCTGGTCTCAGGTCTCTGTCCTGAAGTCCTCTCACATTAGTCCTGGTCTCAGGTCTCTGTCCTGAAGTCCTCTCACATTAGTCCTGGTCTCAGGTCTCTGTCCTGAAGTCCTCTCACATTAGTCCTGGTCTCAGGTCTCTGTCCTGAAGTCCTCTCACATTAGTCCTGGTCTCAGGTCTCAGTCCTGAAGTCCTCTCACATTAGTCCTGGTCTCAGGTCTCTGTCCTGAAGTCCTCTCACATTAGTCCTGGTCTCAGGTCTCTGTCCTGAAGTCCTCTCACATTAGTCCTGGTCTCAGGTCTCTGTCCTGAAGTCCTCTCACATTAGTCCTGGTCTCAGGTCTCTGTCCTGAAGTCCTCTCACATTAGTCCTGGTCTCAGGTCTCTGCCCTGAAGTCCTCTCACATTAGTCCTGGTCTCAGGTCTCTGTCCTGAAGTCCTCTCACATTAGTCCTGGTCTCAGGTCTCTGTCCTGAAGTCCTCTCACATTAGTCCTGGTCTCAGGTCTCTGTCCTGAAGTCCTCTCACATTAGTCCTGGTCTCAGGTCTCTGTCCTGAAGTCCTCTCACATTAGTCCTGGTCTCAGGTCTCTGTCCTGAAGTCCTCTCACATTAGTCCTGGTCTCAGGTCTCTGTCCTGAAGTCCTCTCACATTAGTCCTGGTCTCAGGTCTCTGTCCTGAAGTCCTCTCACATTAGTCCTGGTCTCAGGTCTCTGTCCTGAAGTCCTCTCACATTAGTCCTGGTCTCAGGTCTCTGTCCTGAAGTCCTCTCACATTAGTCCTGGTCTCAGGTCTCTGTCCTGAAGTCCTCTCACATTAGTCCTGGTCTCGTCTCTGTCCTGAAGTCCTCTCACATTAGTCCTGGTCTCAGGTCTCTGTCCTGAAGTCCTCTCACATTAGTCCTGGTCTCAGGTCTCTGTCCTGAAGTCCTCTCACATTAGTCCTGGTCTCAGGTCTCTGTCCTGAAGTCCTCTCACATTAGTCCTGGTCTCAGGTCTCTGTCCTGAAGTCCTCTCACATTAGTCCTGGTCTCAGGTCTCTGTCCTGAAGTCCTCTCACATTAGTCCTGGTCTCAGGTCTCTGTCCTGAAGTCCTCTCACATTAGTCCTGGTCTCAGGTCTCTGTCCTGAAGTCCTCTCACATTAGTCCTGGTCTCAGGTCTCTGTCCTGAAGTCCTCTCACATTAGTCCTGGTCTCAGGTCTCAGTCCTGAAGTCCTCTCACATTAGTCCTGGTCTCAGGTCTCTGTCCTGAAGTCCTCTCACATTAGTCCTGGTCTCAGGTCTCTGTCCTGAAGTCCTCTCACATTAGTCCTGGTCTCAGGTCTCTGTCCTGAAGTCCTCTCACATTAGTCCTGGTCTCAGGTCTCTGTCCTGAAGTCCTCTCACATTAGTCCTGGTCTCAGGTCTCTGCCCTGAAGTCCTCTCACATTAGTCCTGGTCTCAGGTCTCTGTCCTGAAGTCCTCTCACATTAGTCCTGGTCTCAGGTCTCTGTCCTGAAGTCCTCTCACATTAGTCCTGGTCTCAGGTCTCTGTCCTGAAGTCCTCTCACATTAGTCCTGGTCTCAGGTCTCTGTCCTGAAGTCCTCTCACATTAGTCCTGGTCTCAGGTCTCTGTCCTGAAGTCCTCTCACATTAGTCCTGGTCTCAGGTCTCTGTCCTGAAGTCCTCTCACATTAGTCCTGGTCTCAGGTCTCTGTCCTGAAGTCCTCTCACATTAGTCCTGGTCTCAGGTCTCTGTCCTGAAGTCCTCTCACATTAGTCCTGGTCTCAGGTCTCTGTCCTGAAGTCCTCTCACATTAGTCCTGGTCTCAGGTCTCTGTCCTGAAGTCCTCTCACATTAGTCCTGGTCTCAGGTCTCTGTCCTGAAGTCCTCTCACATTAGTCCTGGTCTCAGGTCTCTGTCCTGAAGTCCTCTCACATTAGTCCTGGTCTCAGGTCTCTGTCCTGAAGTCCTCTCACATTAGTCCTGGTCTCAGGTCTCTGTCCTGAAGTCCTCTCACATTAGTCCTGGTCTCAGGTCTCTGTCCTGAAGTCCACTGCTGCTGGATTCATGTGTGTGATAAAACCCTTTGTCCTTTTGTCAGGACTTAATCTTTAAATGTTTCTCTTGATGGAAAAAGCATCAGTGCGACTGAAGCCCACGGCCCCAACCCTGCTCCACTGACAACACTGTGGGGACGCGGCTGTGGAAATGGCTGTGGACACGCGGCTGTGGAGACGCGGCTGTGGAGACGCGGCTGTGGAGACGCGGCTGTGGACACGCGGCTGTGGAGACGCGGCTGTGGACACGCGGCTGTGGAGACGCGGCTGTGGACACGCGGCTGTGGAGACGCGGCTGTGGACACGCGGCTGTGGAGACGCGGCTGTGGACACGCGGCTGTGGACACGCGGCTGTGGAGACACGGCTGTGGAGACACGGCTGTGGTGGGCTGTTCTCTTCAGCTGGCATCCAAAACCCACCACTTCTCTCTTGTGTTTCCAAACAGTGTGTATCTGAGCAACTATAAAATAATAATGTCATTTAATATCTATGAAAGAGAGCTGCAGACGAGAGAGCACAGAGAGTCTGTCTCTGTGCTGCAGACGAGAGAGCACAGAGAGTATGTCTCTGTGCTGCAGACGAGAGAGCACAGAGAGTATGTCTCTGTGCTGCAGACAAGAGAGCACAGAGTCTGTCTCTGTGCTGCAGACGAGAGAGCACAGAGAGTATGTCTCTGTGCTGCAGACGAGAGAGCACAGAGAGTATGTCTCTGTGCTGCAGACGAGAGAGTATGTCTCTGTGCTGCAGACGAGAGAGCACAGAGAGTCTGTCTCTTTGCTGCAGACGAGAGAGTCTGTCTCTGTGCTGCAGACGAGAGAGCACAGAGAGTCTGTCTCTGTGCTGCAGACGAGAGAGCACAGAGAGTATGTCTCTGTGCTGCAGACGAGAGAGCACAGAGAGTCTGTCTCTGTGCTGCAGACGAGAGAGCACAGAGAGTATGTCTGTGCTGCAGACGAGAGAGCACAGAGAGTATGTCTCTGTGCTGCAGACGAGAGAGCACAGAGAGTATGTCTCTGTGCTGCAGACGAGAGAGCACAGTATGTCTCTGTGCTGCAGACGAGAGAGCACATATATCATCCAGGGGCAGAGCTCAGCGTTCTCAGAACAGTTCAATAATGCAGAGTTTTCTGCTTCGCTGCACAGAGTTCAGACACACACACACTCACATACACACATACACTCATACATACACACACACACACACACATACACACACACACAGTTCAGAGAAATACACAGCCTGGACCTGGGTCTGAAGTGGAAACATTTGGGAGACGACAAATCCAAGGCCAAGTCCAAGACCGAGTCCAATCCAAGACCGAGGCGCTGAAGAGGGAGAGGATTGGCAGTAGCAGCAGTAGCAGTAGCAGTAGCAGTAGCAGTAGTAGTAGTAGTAGTAGTAGTAGTAGTAGTAGAAGCAGTAGCAGTAGCAGTAGCAGTAGTAGTAGTAGTAGTAGTAGTAGTAGAAGCAGTAGCAGTAGCAGTAGTAGTAGTAGTAGTAGTAGTAGTAGCAGCAGTAGCAGTAGCAGTAGTAGTAGTAGTAGTAGTAGAAGCAGTAGCAGTAGCAGTAGCAGTAGCAGTAGCAGTATTAGTAGTAGTAGTAGTAGTAGCAGTAGCAGTAGTAGTAGCAGCAGTAGTAGTAGTAGAAGCAGTAGCAGTAGTAGTAGTAGCAGTAGCAGTAGCAGTAGCAGTAGTAGCAGTAGCAGTAGCAGTAGCAGTAGCAGTAGCAGTAGTAGTAGCAGCAGTAGTAGTAGTAGAAGCAGTAGCAGTAGTAGTAGTAGAAGCAGTAGTAGTAGCAGTAGCAGTAGTAGCAGTAGCATATTCTCTGTACAGACCTCGCGCTCGTTTAATAAGCCATTAATATATGGTCTCTCCTCTGGTCCACAATGGTCTCTCCTCTGGTCCACAATGGTCTCTCCTCTGGTCCACAATGGTCTCTCCTCTGGTCCGCAATGGTCTCTCCTCTGGTCCACAATGGTCTCTCCTCTGGTCCGCAATGGTCTCTCCTCTGGTCCGCAATGGTCTCTCCTCTGGTCCACAATGGTCTCTCCTCTGGTCCACAATGGTCTCTCCTCTGGTCCACAATGGTCTCTCCTCTGGTCCACAATGGTCTCTCCTCTGGTCCGCAATGGTCTCTCCTCTGGTCCACAATGGTCTCTCCTCTGGTCCACAATGGTCTCCCCTCTGGTCCACAATGGTCTCTCCTCTTGTCCACAATGGTCTCTCCTCTGGTCCACAATGGTCTCTCCTCTGGTCCGCAATGGTCTCTCCTCTGGTCCACAATGGACTCTCCTCTGGTCCGCAATGGTCTGTCCTCTGGTCCGCAATGGTCTGTCCTCTGGTCCGCAATGGTCTCTCCTCTGGTCCGCAATGGTCTCAATGGTCTCTCCTCTGGTCCGCAATGGTCTCTCCTCTGGTCCGCAATGGTCTCAATGGTCTCTCCTCTGGTCCGCAATGGTCTCTCCTCTGGTCCACAATGGTCTCTCCGCTGGTCCACAATGGTCTCTCCTCTGGTCCACAATGGTCTCTCCTCTGGTCCACAATGGTCTCTCCTCTGGTCCACAATGGTCTCTCCTCTGGTCCACAATGGTCTCTCCTCTGGTCCACAATGGTCTCTCCTCTGGTCCACAATGGTCTCTCCTCTGGTCCACAATGGTCTCCCCTCTGGTCCACAATGGTCTGTCCTCTGGTCCACAATGGTCTGTCCTCCGGTCCGCAAATGGTCTCTCCTCTGGTCCGCAATGGTCTCAATGGTCTCTCCTCTGGTCCGCAATGGTCTCTCCTCTGGTCCACAATGGTCTCTCCTCTGGTCCACAATGGTCTCTCCTCTGGTTCGCAATGGTCTCTCATCTGGTCCGCAATGGTCTCTCCTCTGGTCCGCAATGGTCTCTCCTCTGGTCCGCAATGGTCTCTCCTCTGGTCCGCAATGGTCTCTCCTCTGGTCCGCAATGGTCTCTCCTCTGGTCCACAATGGTCTCTCCTCTGGTCCACAATGGTCTCTCCTCTGGTCCACAATGGTCTCTCCTCTGGTCCACAATGGTCTCTCCTCTGGTCCACAATGGTCTCTCCTCGGGACCACAATGGTCTCTCCTCTGGTCCACAATGGTCTCTCCTCTGGTCCACAATGGTCTCTCCTCTGGTCCACAATGGTCTCTCCTCTGGTCCACAATGGTCTCTCCTCTGGTCCACAATGGTCTCTCCTCTGGTCCACAATGGTCTCTCCTCTGGTCCACAATGGTCTCTCCTCTGGTCCACAATGGTCTCTCCTCTGGTCCGCAATGGTCTGTCCTCTGGTCCGCAATGGTCTCAATGGTCTCTCCTCTGGTCCGCAATGGTCTCAATGGTCTCTCCTCTGGTCCGCAATGGTCTCTCCTCTGGTCCACAATGGTCTCTCCTCTGGTCCACAATGGTCTCTCCTCTGGTCCACAATGGTCTCTCCTCTGGTCCACAATGGTCTCCCCTCTGGTCCACAATGGTCTCTCCTCTGGTCCACAATGGTCTCTCCTCTGGTCCACAATGGTCTCTCCTCTGGTCCACAATGGTCTCTCCTCTGGTCCACAATGGTCTCTCCTCTGGTCCGCAATGGTCTCTCCTCTGGTCCACAATGGTCTCTCCTCTGTCCGCAATGGTCTCTCCTCTGGTCCGCAATGGTCTCTCCTCTGGTCCACAATGGTCTCTCCTCTGGTCCACAATGGTCTCTCCTCTGGTCCACAATGGTCTCTCCTCTGGTCCACAATGGTCTCCCCTCTGGTCCACAATGGTCTCTCCTCTGGTCCACAATGGTCTCTCCTCTGGTCCACAATGGTCTCTCCTCTGGTCCACAATGGTCTCTCCTCTGGTCCACAATGGTCTCTCCTCTGGTCCACAATGGTCTCTCCTCTGGTCCACAATGGTCTCTCCTCTGGTCCACAATGGTCTCTCCTCTGGTCCGCAATGGTCTCCCCTCTGGTCCACAATGGACTCTCCTCTGGTCCGCAATGGTCTGTCCTCTGGTCCGCAATGGTCTGTCCTCTGGTCCGCAATGGTCTCTCCTCTGGTCCGCAATGGTCTCAATGGTCTCTCCTCTGGTCCGCAATGGTCTCTCCTCTGGTCCGCAATGGTCTCAATGGTCTCTCCTCTGGTCCGCAATGGTCTCTCCTCTGGTCCACAATGGTCTCTCCGCTGGTCCACAATGGTCTCTCCTCTGGTCCACAATGGTCTCTCCTCTGGTCCACAATGGTCTCTCCTCTGGTCCACAATGGTCTCTCCTCTGGTCCACAATGGTCTCTCCTCTGGTCCACAATGGTCTCTCCTCTGGTCCACAATGGTCTCTCCTCTGGTCCACAATGGTCTCTCCTCTGGTCCACAATGGTCTCCCCTCTGGTCCACAATGGTCTGTCCTCTGGTCCACAATGGTCTGTCCTCTGGTCCGCAATGGTCTCTCCTCTGGTCCGCAATGGTCTCAATGGTCTCTCCTCTGGTCCGCAATGGTCTCTCCTCTGGTCCACAATGGTCTCTCCTCTGGTCCACAATGGTCTCTCCTCTGGTTCGCAATGGTCTCTCATCTGGTCCGCAATGGTCTCTCCTCTGGTCCGCAATGGTCTCTCCTCTGGTCCGCAATGGTCTCTCCTCTGGTCCGCAATGGTCTCTCCTCTGGTCCGCAATGGTCTCTCCTCTGGTCCGCAATGGTCTCTCCTCTGGTCCACAATGGTCTCTCCTCTGGTCCACAATGGTCTCTCCTCTGGTCCACAATGGTCTCTCCTCTGGTCCACAATGGTCTCTCCTCTGGTCCACAATGGTCTCTCCTCTGGTCCACAATGGTCTCTCCTCTGGTCCACAATGGTCTCTCCTCTGGTCCACAATGGTCTCTCCTCTGGTCCACAATGGTCTCTCCTCTGGTCCGCAATGGTCTGTCCTCTGGTCCGCAATGGTCTCAATGGTCTCTCCCTCTGGTCCGCAATGGTCTCAATGGTCTCTCCTCTGGTCCGCAATGGTCTCAATGGTCTCTCCTCTGGTCCGCAATGGTCTCAATGGTCTCTCCTCTGGTCCGCAATGGTCTCTCCTCTGGTCCACAATGGTCTCTCCTCTGGTCCACAATGGTCTCTCCTCTGGTCCACAATGGTCTCTCCTCTGGTCCATAATGGTCTCTCCTCTGGTCCACAATGGTCTCTCCTCTGGTCCGCAATGGTCTCTCCTCTGGTCCGCAATGGTCTCTCCTCTGGTCCGCAATGGTCTCCCCTCTGGTCCGCAATGGTCTCCCCTCTGGTCCGCAATGGTCTCTCCTCTGGTCCACAATGGTCTCTCCTCTGGTCCACAATGGTCTCTCCTCTGGTCCACAATGGTCTCTCCTCGGGACCACAATGGTCTCTCCTCTGGTCCACAATGGTCTCTCCTCTGGTCCACAATGGTCTCTCCTCGGGACCACAATGGTCTCTCCTCTGGTCCACAATGGTCTCTCCTCTGGTCCACAATGGTCTCTCCTCTGGTCCACAATGGTCTCTCCTCTGGTCCACAATGGTCTCTCCTCTGGTCCACAATGGTCTCTCCTCGGGACCACGCTGGTCCCAGGAGACAGGGATTGACTTTCTCACGCTCCCGTTTGTGTCCCTAGTCCAGACCCGGGTCCTGTACAGTCCGGTCTGTGTCCCTAGTCCAGACCCGGGTCCTGTACAGTCCGGTCTGTGTCCTTAGTCCAGACCCGGGTCCCTATACAGTCCGGTCTGTGTCCCTAGTCCAGACCCGGATCCCTACAGTCCGGTCTGTGTCCCTAGTCCAGACCCGGGTCCTTAAAGTCCGGTCTGTGTCCCTAGTCCAGACCTGGATCCCTACAGTCCGGTCTGGGTCCCTAGTCCAGACCTGGATCCCTACAGTCCGGTCTGGGTCCCTAGTCCAGACCCGGGTCCCTACAGTCCGGTCTGTGTCCCTAGTCCAGACCCGGGTCCCTACAGTCCGGTCTGTGTCCCTAGTCCAGACCCGGGTCCGTACAGTCCGGTCTGTGTCCCTAGTCCAGACCCGGGTCCCTACAGTCCGGTCTGTGTCCCTAGTCCAGACCCGGGTCCCTACAGTCCGGTCTGTGTCCCTAGTCCAGACCTGGATCCCTACAGTCCGGTCTGGGTCCCTAGTCCAGACCCGGGTCCCTACAGTCCGGTCTGTGTCCCTAGTCCAGACCTGGATCCCTACAGTCCGGTCTGGGTCCCTAGTCCAGACCCGGGTCCCTACAGTCCGGTCTGTGTCCCTAGTCCAGACCCGGGTCCCTACAGTCCGGTCTGTGTCCCTAGTCCAGACCCGGGTCCGTACAGTCCGGTCTGTGTCCCTAGTCCAGACCCGGGTCCCTACAGCCC
>OZ035835.1:679892-699892 GCA_964034765.1 Knipowitschia caucasica | reverse complement strand
GCTTGGGCTCTGGAACCCAACTCCTTGAGAGGGGTTGGACGCTCCACTTTTCTGGTGTTTCCCGCGGGGAGAGGCGGCGAGCTGGGGTGGCCATTCTCATTGCCCCCCATCTCAGCCGCCACGTGTTGGAGTTCTCCCCGGTGAATGAGAGGGTCGCGTCCCTCCGCCTCCGGGTGGGGGACAAGTCTCTCATTGTTGTGACGGCCTACGGGCCTAACAGCAGTGCAGAGTACCCGGCCTTCTTGGAGTCCTTGGGAGGGGTACTGGACGGTGCACCGCCCGGGGACTCCGTTATTCTCCTGGGGGACTTCAACGCCCATGTGGGAAATGCCAGTGACACTTGGAGAGGGGTGATCGGGAAGAACGGCCCCCCTGATCTGAACCCGAGCGGTGTTCAGTTGTTGGACTTCTGTGCCAGTCACAGTTTGTCCATAACGAACACCATGTTCGAGCACAAGGGTGTCCACCAGTGCACGTGGCACCAGGACACCCTAGGCCGGAGGTCGATGATCGACTTTGTTGTCGTATCATCTGACCTTCGACCGCGTGTCTCGGACACTTGGGTAAAGAGAGGGGCGGAGCTGTCAACCGATCATCACCTGGTCGTGAGTTGGATCCGCTGGCAGGGGAGGAAGCCGGTCAGACCTGGCAGACCCAAGCGTATAGTGAGGGTTTGCTGGGAACGTCTCGCTGAGCCCCCTGTCAGACGGACTTTCAACTCACACCTCCGGGAGAGCTTCTCCCAGGTCCCGGCGGAGGAGGGGGACATGGAGTCAGAGTGGACCATGTTCTCTGCCTCAATCACCGATGCGTCGGCTTGTAGCTGTGGTCGCAGGGTCTCTGGTGCTGGTCCCGGCGGCAACCCCCGAACCCGGTGGTGGACACCGGCAGTAAGGGATGCCGTCAGGCTGAAGGAGGAGTCCTATCGAGCCATGATGGTTCGTGGGACTCCTGAGACAGCTGTGTCCAGTACCTGCAGGCCAAGCTTGCCGCGGCCCGGGCTGTTGCAGAGGCAAAAACCCGGGACTGGGAGGATTTCGGAGAGTCCATGGAGCATGACTATCGGTCGGCCTCGAAGAGATTCTGGCAAACCATCCGGCGCCTCAGGAGGGGGAAGCAGTTCTTTGCCAGCACCATGTACGGTGCGGGTGGAGAGCTGCTGACCTCGACTGGGGATATTGTCGGGCGGTGGAAGGAATACTTTGAGGTTCTCCTCAATCCCCCCGTCACGTCCTCCGTTACAGAGGCAGAGGCTGAGGATGTTGGGGCGGATACATCCATCTCCCTGGCTGAGGTCACCAAGGTGGTTGGCAGCCTCCATGGTGGCAAGGCGCCGGGAGTGGATGAGATCCGTCCTGACTATCTAAAGTCTCTGGATGTTGTGGGACTGTCTTGGCTGACACGTCTCTGCAACATCGCATGGCGATCGGGGGCGGTGCCAATGGAGTGGCAGACCGGGGTGGTGGTCCCTCTCTACAAGAAGGGGGACCGGAGGGTGTGTTCCAATTATCGAGGGATCACACTCCTCAGCCTCCCCGGTAAGGTCTACTCCAAGGTACTGGAGAGGAGGCTACGTCCGATGGTCGAATCTCGGATTCAGGAGGAGCAGTGTGGTTTTCTCCCCGGCCGTGGAACACTGGACCAGCTTTATACTCTCCATCGGATACTCGAGGGTTCATGGGAGTTCGCCCAACCTGTCCACATGTGCTTTGTGGATTTGGAGAAGGCGTTCGACGTCCTTTGGGGGGTTCTCCGGGAGTACGGGGTCGGAGGTCCTCTGCTGAGGGCCATCCGATCCCTGTATGACCGGAGCCAGAGCTGTGTTCGCATTGCCGGCAGTAAGTCAGACCTGTTCCCGGTGAATGTTGGCCTCCGACAGGGCTTCCATTTGTCACCGGTTCTGTTCACTGTATTTATGGACAGAATATCTAGGCGCAGCCAGGGGTCGGAGGGGGTCCAGTTTGGAGACCACAGGATTTCATCTCTGCTGTTTGCAGACAATGTTGTCCTGTTGGCTCCAACGAACCAGGACCTGCAACATGCACTGGGGCGGTTTGCAGCCGAGTGTGAAGCGGCTGGGATGAGAATCAGTACCTCCAAATCTGAGGCCATGGTGCTCGACCGGAAAAAGGTGCCTTGCCCTCTCCAGGTGGGTGGAGAGGTCCTTCCTCAAGTGGAGGAGTTCAAGTATCTCGGGGTCTTGTTTTTAAGTGAGGGAAGAATGGAGCATGAGATTGACAGGCGGATCGGTGCAGCGTGCGCAGTGATGCGGTCGCTGTATTGGACCGTTGTGGTAAAGAGGGAGCAGCGTCTGCAGTCAGAGCTGTATCGGACCGTTGTGGCGAAGAGGGAGCTGAGCCGAAAGGCAAAGCTCTCAATTTACTGGTCAATCTTCGTTCCCTCCTTCACCTATGGTCATGAGCTTTGGGTAATGACCGAAAGAACGAGATCGCGGATACAAGCGGTCAAAATGAGCTTCCTCCGCAGAGTGGCTGGGCGCTCCCTTAGAGATAGGGTGAGGAGCTCAGTCACACGGGAGGAGCTCGGAGTAGAGCCGCTGCTTCTCCACGTCGAGAGGAACCAGTTGAGGTGGCTCGGGCATCTGTTCCGGATGCCTCCTGGACGCCTTCCTGGGGAGGTGTTCCGGGCACGTCCCACCGGGAGGAGGCCCCGGGGAAGACCTAGGACACGCTGGAGGGACTATGTCTCTCAGCTGGCCTGGGAACGCCTTGGGGTCCCCCCGGACGAGCTGGAGGAGGTGTGTGTGGATAGGGAAGTCTGGGCTTCTCTGCTTAGACTGCTGCCCCCGCAACCCGGCAACGGATAAAGCGGAAGAAAATGGATGGATGGGTGGATGGATGGAACATCTGTATCTTTAGCATAATAAAGATATATAAAATCTCTATCTTTAGTATAATAAAGATATATAACATCTCTATCTTTAGTAAAGTAAAGATATATAACATCTCTATCTGTAGTATCATAAAGATATATAACATCTCTATCTTTAGTAAAGTAAAGATATATAACATCTCTATCTTTAGTATAATAAAGATATATAACATCTCTATCTTTAGTAAAGTAAATAAGCCAGTCTATAGTCTCCAGCTTGGTCCATGAGTAAAGTAATAAACAGTTGTCGTACAGAAGCACAGTTGGATTCCGTGTTTACAGCTAACGTCTCCTGTAGCTAACATTGACCTCTGTTTTTCCGGCCTCTGATGAGTTCTTCCATCTTTAATCCAAAGTGCAGTCCCAGATCCAGGGTCCGCTGCGTCCACACATAGAGGCGTGGACATAGAACTGAGGGATTAAAAGGCACCCCTCTTTTTATTTTGTTATTGAGAACTTTATTTTTGTTTGTTTAGTAACTATTCATGCCATAACTACAATGTATATATAGTTTAAAGTGCAGTTCCTCCCGTGACCAGTAGTCGGCGTATATCGTGGGTAGAAAGTGAGCGCTGCAGAGGAAGAATCAATCCTCTGTCGATTAAACACAGCTGTCTATTCTTTTATCACAGGTTGGTAAAACGTTAAAAACACACGTTTGTGTCAATTGTTAGAGTTATCAGGTGTCCAAGAGTGTATTGTGAACCGTGGTAATGTGTAGAATGAAAGAACCAGGTTTTGCGACTCGTTTTTTATGCTAACATGCTAAGCTGTGGTTCAGGAGGGAAATCGTAACGAACTTGAACCACACCAGTTTATGGTACAAGAACCACACGGGTAGTAGCATAGTGAACATTTATGAAACTTATTAATGCAATACTGTGTTTTGTTGTTTTTTTTGTGTGATAATTATCATTAGGAAGTATTGAAAGTCCTGCTCTGAGTCTGACGCCATCTTGTGGACATTTAAAAGTAGTGCACAAGCAGCGAGAATAATTTAGAGACGATTTCTTTTTTCTTTTTTATGGTTCAAATATGGATAGTTGGACAAGTTGAAAGTGCTCATCTCTGTGTTTTTTACTGCATCCATGTGTTAGAGTTGTTGATTCTCTGATCTCTGAAAATACTTTCACATTCTTATATATACATTCTTAGTGATTGAAAACTGTGACTCTCTGAAGACGTCTTCCTGTCCTCCTCCTCTGATCTTTCACTCTCCACAAAGTGATAAATGTGAGTTTGATTGAGGATGTAAGTGTGAGCCTCAGTTTTGGCCAAAGAAAAGAAACAAACCAAATATGGAGAAAACAGGAAGTGGTAAATCACCGGGGGCGTGTCCGCAGCGGTCTGCACATGGACATTACCGGGGGCGTGTCCGCAGCGGTCTGCACATGGACATCACCGGGGGCGTGTCCGCAGCGGTCTGCACATGGACACACCGGGGGCGTGTCCGCAGCGGTCTGCACATGGACATCACCGGGGGCGTGTCCGCAGCGGTCTGCACATGGACACACCGGGGGCGTGTCCGCAGCGGTCTGCACATGGACATCACCGGGGGCGTGTCCGCAGCGGTCTGCACATGGACACACCGGGGGCGTGTCCGCAGCGGTCTGCACATGGACATCACCGGGGGCGTGTCCGCAGCGGTCTGCACATGGACACACCGGGGGCGTGTCCGCAGCGGTCTGTACGTGGACATCACCGGGGGCGTGTCCGCAGCGGTCTGCACATGGACATCACCGGGGGCGTGTCCGCAGCGGTCTGTACGTGGACATCACCGGGGGCGTGTCCGCAGCGGTCTGTACGTGGACATCACCGGGGGCGTGTCCGCAGCGGTCTGCACATGGACATCACCGGGGGCGTGTCCGCAGCGGTCTGTACGTGGACAGAGGTACAGGTTTGATACACAAAGAACTAGATCAAAGAGAGTTAAATGTATGTGTGTGTCATGTATCTCACAGGCTCACACACCAGATCCTGTCAGAACTCTGGAGCTGTGCAGGGCAGGTCCTGGTCAATACTGTGATGGGAGACCTCTGAAGTAAAGTAGAGAAGCACTGAGTAAAACCACAAAGAAGTCCACTTTAAGCCTAGTGTATACCTGCGCGGCGTGGCTTACGTTAGCGGTTGCGGTGGACCTACGTAAGCACAATTGATGTTATACTGGCGCGTTCCCCTTACGGAGTTTTGAGGAGAATGTTGTAATCCCACAACAAACCACATGAGGGCGATCACACAGGAGCGGTCCCATTTACTTTGTCCTCTTCAGAACAACAATAGCAAACAAAGCTGTTTAAGCTCATTACACGTGTTTCTACTGTAGGTTTATGTGATAGTTTTATGGATTCATTATTTTATAAGTCATTTCAACTGTGATGCTGTGAATAAAGACAGTTCTGTTGGAAACATAGTTATTATTAAATAGTTTTCAGCACAAACAGCAAAACAATAATCGTGGTAAATATCTGAGACATATATATATGTTAGATATAAGTTAGATATAAGTTATATATATGTTAGATATAAGTTATATATAAGTTATATATAAGTTAGATATAAGTTATATATATGTTAGATATAAGTTATATATATGTTAGATATAAGTTATATATATGTTAGATATAAGTTATATATATGTTAGATATAAGTTATATATATGTTAGATATAAGTTATATATATGTTAGATATAAGTTATATATATGTTAGATAGTCCACAGTCTCCTGTATATCAGGCTCTGAGCCCAAACTGCTTTTCCTTGGAAGCACAAAGCTCTCTGCTCCATAGTGCCTCCTCCATGCTCCTGCTGCAGCCGCTCCGTGCTTCCTTCCAATACACACACACGGACCAATCACAGCGGAGCTTCTCTCACACACGGACCAATCACAGCGGAGATTCCTTGCGGCGACCCTTACGTAGTTAGAAAATTTCGATGCTGCGCAGCAGGCGACGTAAGGGCCTTGCGGTGACCAACGCGTTGCGCAAGTGACGTCACCTCCGTAAGCTCCGCGCCGCGCGAGTATAAACTAGGCTTTAGTCTCACAGCACCAGCTCTGATTGTCCTTCACTCTTCATATCTGGTGCCATGAAGACTATCTTCAGCATTTAGATAGAGATACATACATAGATACATATATACATAGATAGATAGATAGATAGATACAGTGCCTTGCGAAAGTATTCGGCCCCCTTGAATAATTTAAACTTTTTTAACAAATAAAAAACTGAAAAGAGGGGCGTGCAATATTATTCGGCCCCTTTACTTTCAGTGCAACAAACTCACTCCAGAAGTTCAGTGAGGATCTTTGAATGATCCAATGTTGTCCTAAATGACTGATGATGATAAATAGAATGCACCTGTGTGTAATCAAGTCTCCGTATAAATGCACCTGCTCTTTGATAGTCTCAGGGTTCTGTTTAAAGCACAGAGAGAACCATGAAGACAAAGGAACACACCAGGCAGGTCCGAGATACTGTTGTGGAGAAGTTTAAAGCCGGATTTGGATACAAAAAGATTTCCCAAGCTTTAAACATCTCAAGGAGCACTGTGCAAGCAATTATATTGAAATGGAAGGAGTATCAGACCACTGCAAATCTACCAAGACCAGGCCGTCCCTCCAAACTTTCATCTCAAACAAGGAGAAGACTGATCAGAGATGCAGCCAAGAGGCCCATGATCACTCTGGATGAACTGCAGATAACTACAGCTGAGGTGGGAGAGTCTGTCCATAGGACAACAATCAGTCGTGCACTGCACAAATCTGGCCTTTATGGAAGAGTGGCAAGAAGAAAGCCATTTCTCAAAGATAGCCATAAAAAGTCTTGTTTAAAGTTTGCCACAAGCCACCTGGGAGACACACCAAACATGTGGAAGAAGGTGCTCTGGTCAGATGAAACCAAAATCAAACCTTTTGGCCACAATGCAAAACGATATGTTTGGCGTAAAAGCAACACAGCTCATCACCCTGAACACACCATCCCCACTGTCAAACATGGTGGTGGCAGCATCATGCTTTGGGCCTGCTTTTCTTCAGCAGGGACAGGGAAGATGGCTAAAATTGATGGGAAGATGGATGGAGCCAAATACAGGACCATTCTGGAAGAAAACCTGTTGGAGTCTGCAAAAGACCTGAGACTGGGACGGAGATTTATCTTCCAACAGGACAATGATCCAAAACATAAAGCCAAATCTACAATGGAATGGTTCACAAATAGACGTATCCAGGTGTTAGAATGGCCAAGTCAAAGTCCAGACCTGAATCCAATCCAGAATCTGTGGAAAGAGCTGAAGACTGCTGTTCACAAACGCTCTCCATCCAACCTCACTGAGCTCCAGCTGTTTTGCAAGGAAGAATGGGCAAGAATTCCAGTCTCTCGATGTGCAAAACTGATAGAGACATACCCCAAGCGACTTGCAGCTGTAATTGCAGCAAAAGGTGGCCTTACAAAGTATTAGCGCAAGGGGCCGAATAATATTGCACGCCCCACTTTTAAGTTTTTTATTTGTTAAAAAAGTTTAAATTATCCAATACATTTTGTTCCACTTCACGATTGTGTTTCACTTGTTGATTCATGACAAAAAATTCAAATTTTATATCTTTATGTTTGAAGCCTGAAATGTGGCGAAATGTTGAAAGGTTCAAGGGGGCCGAATACTTTCGCAAGGCACTGTACATAGATAGAGACCAGATGTCCGGCAGCTACAACACCTGTCAATGTGGGCTTCCCTGAGGTTCCTCACTTTTCCCACTGGGTTTAGAGTTTCTTTGCAGATGCAGGAAAGTCTGTTGGAGTTTGTGAGGTTTAACTAAAAGGTCCAGGACACATTTATGGACACTGGTCTCTACTCCTCACTGGTCTCTGCTCCTCACTGGTCTCTGCTCCTCACTGGTCTCTGCTCCTCACTGGTCTCTGCTCCTCACTGGTCTCTGCTCCTCACTGGTCTCTGCTCCTTATGGTTGTGTTTTATTCTATGATCTGTGTCACAAATTCAACGGTTTTGCGGAGTCCTCCAAAGATAACTAAAGTTGTGATTTAGGGCGTTACAAGAATTGAAAGTACATGAATTATAAACATATCTAACAAACTAACTAACAATAGTTCACATGTTGATCCAGAGATTATGAGAATTATCCATTAATTATCCTCTCTGATACTTTTAGTGCTTGTCCATCCTTATATTGTCTGTTTTGGAGCGGAGCAGTTTTATTTTTCACGACTCCCTGGAGATGGATCCAGTCAGAGCTATTTAAGGACCTGGCTCCTCGGCTCCAGGACCCAGGACCCTGGACCCTGGACCCTGGACCCTGGACCCTGGACCCTGGACCCTGGACCCAAACAGCTCTCACTGATGAAGCACAGTTTGTCTTGGCCTCAGACACAGACGACCTCTGACCCTGGGCCTGGACTCAGTTTGGATCCACCCAGAAAGAACACTTCTGAAGATGTAAATAATGTGACAAGTTTGGAATAAAATGATTCCAGCGTTTAAAGGACGTCTCTGGAAGCCCCTGGAGCAGAATCTTGGGAACTTTCTATACAGCGACTTGGCTCCACACTAGGGTTGTCAAAAGTAGGATCAACAATCAGGTAATTATTCATTGCTAAAACTGGTTTATAACTGCTAATTGGAGAAAGTATTGATAATGAGTAAACGTACAATAAAAGACAACATTCGACGTTTCTTTCAGATTTTCAGATTAGTTGTTTACTTTTAAACTATATAAATATTTAGGTAAATACTTAAATGATCCTGTAAGAGAAATGCAGGTGTCCAGCAGCAGCAACACAAATACACAGGAAACATACATGTAACATGTTCAACAGTGTTGAGAGCAGTGTGTGTGTGTGTGTGTGTGTGTGTGTGTGTCTCAGTATGTGTGTGTGTGTGTCTCTCAGTGTGTGTGTCAGTATGTGTGTGTGTGTGTCTCAGTGTGTGTGTGTGTGTGTCTGTGTGTGTGTGTGTGTGTGTGTGTCTCAGTGTGTGTGTCAGTATGTGTGTGTGTGTGTGTCTCAGTGTGTGTGTGTGTGTGTGTGTCTCAGTGTGTGTGTGTGTGTGTGTGTGTGTGTGTGTGTCTCAGTGTGTGTGTCAGTATGTGTGTGTGTGTGTGTCTCAGTGTGTGTGTGTGTGTGTGTGTGTGTGTGTCAGTATGTGTGTGTGTGTGTGTGGCTCAGTATGTGTGTGTGTCTCAGTATAATTGTGTTTCACAGAGTGTGTGTGTCACAGTGTGTGTGTGTGTGTCTCAGTATAATTGTGTTTCACAGAGTGTGTATGTCACAGTGTGTGTGTGTCTCAGTATGTGTGTGTGTGTCACTGTGTGTGTGTGTGTGTGTTTCAGATGACTTGGGGACCTTGCTTCTGGCTGAGTGTCTGTTGGAGGAGTGTTTGCAGAAGCACATGGAGCAGCTCAGACGATGCAAACCTCTGGAAGATAAGACTGTGTCTAAACTGAGCCGCTCCAAGAACCTGCTCAACACGGCTCTGAGCCGCGGGCGCCTCACGGTCTGTACACAACACACACTAACACACTGACACACAACACACTGACACACAACATGGCTCTGAGCCGCGGGCGCCTCACGGTCTGTACACAACACACACTAACACACTGACACACAACACACTGACACACAACACGGCTCTGAGCCGCGGACGCCTCACGGTCTGTACACAACACACACTAACACACTGACACACAACACACTGACACACAACACGGCTCTGAGCCGCGGGCGCCTCACGGTCTGTACACAACACACACTAACACACTGACACACAACACACTGACACACAACAGACTAATCCATGCTCATATGAAATTCTCTAGTGCACAGTGTATTTGTATTGCACAGTTCATACACAAGGCAACACAAAGTGCTTAACAATACAAACAATAGTTGTGTGACGCTAATCCTTTGTTGTGGCTCCAGCCGCGGTACCTGAACGAGGCGCTGCTGCTGATGGCGAAGGTGCATTATGTCCAGGGCAGATACAGAGACGCCCAGGGCATGTGTGCACGTGTGGGTCTGGAGGAGCTGACCCAGGACGACCAGCCCATCTACCACCTGCGCCTGCTGGCAGAGGCCTTCGTCATCAAAGGTACGGCCTGGAGCTTCACCACTGAGGCTTAGTTCAGGGACAGCCCATCTACCACCTGCGCCTGCTGGCAGAGGCCTTCGTCATCAAAGGTACGGCCTGGAGCTTCACCACTGAAGCTTAGTTCAGGGACAGCCCATCTACCACCTGCGCCTGCTGGCAGAGGCCTTCGTCATCAAAGGTACGGCCTGGAGCTTCACCACTGAAGCTTAGTTCAGGGACAGCCCATCTACCACCTGCGCCTGCTGGCAGAGGCCTTCGTCATCAAAGGTACGGCCTGGAGCTTCACCACTGAAGCTTAGTTCAGGGACAGCCCATCTACCACCTGCGCCTGCTGGCAGAGGCCTTCGTCATCAAAGGTACGGCCTGGAGCTTCACCACTGAAGCTTAGTTCAGGGACAGCCCATCTACCACCTGCGCCTGCTGGCAGAGGCCTTCGTCATCAAAGGTACGGCCTGGAGCTTCACCACTGAGGCTTAGTTCAGGGACAGCCCATCTACCACCTGCGCCTGCTGGCAGAGGCCTTCGTCATCAAAGGTACGGCCTGGAGCTTCACCACTGAAGCTTAGTTCAGGGACAGCCCATCTACCACCTGCGCCTGCTGGCAGAGGCCTTCGTCATCAAAGGTACGGCCTGGAGCTTCACCACTGAGGCTTAGTTCAGGGACAGTGGAGTTTGTGATAGGCAAAAATAAGTTATACTTCACCCAATCTCTTCGGTCACAGATACGTTTGTAAATCTGTGTTAAAGTACAGACATTGACTCAAGCTAAATTGTTTTTTGTAAAAAATTGTATGATGGAATAAACAAACTTACTTCTAAGTGAGTCTTTCATCTGACCTCTCCCTTGGACCCCCCTTTACACCCCCATGTCTCCCTCTGCACCTTCTGCAGTTCTGCACCTTCACCCATCTGCAAATGGAAAATTGAACTTGAATTAGGAAAAAGAAATAATCATGATCTACAGCCCTGTTAGAAACTGAATAGTAAGTATTTATATTACAAGGATGGTTCCAAATGTGTTTTATTGGTTACTTCTCACACAAGAGTTTGCTGCGATTGTTTATGCCACAGCTTTTATGAAACCCACCACTGTCGAGGTTTGCACTTTCAGAATGATGAGTTTGCTGGTGCTGGGTGTGAGTTATGGAGACCTGAGTCCTTCATGACCGTGTAGGGCTCTGGACACAGGCGGACTGCAGCTGTGGAGGATCAGCCTGAGTGGACACAGGGAGAGGCCAGACCAGATGGACTGAGTCTGGACGCCATTTTGACAGACCACGTGTAATGAGATCCTGTCATTTTGGACCAAATGAGACTTCCACCGTCTTCACTGTTGTGCACTTTATACAACCAGGCACAATTTACAGTTTTTTCACTCATTGTCAGTGGTTGTGTGAAGTCAAATAACTAAAATAAATATTGTTAAAGAAAAATGGGATCAAGGCTTCAGCAGTCTCTCGCACCAAACCCGGTTTAATTTTGAGTTATTTAGTGGTAGTTTTGGATGAGGTTCTGTAACCTCATCTGAAGGAGAATCTGCCTCATTCATCGTTGCAAATCCGGCTCTCCCCTCGCTCTAAAAACAAGTACAAAGGGTATGATACTGCAATTCAGGACCAGGACCAGTCTGGGCGGGTCCCGGCTCAGAAGGGTCCATAAACACGTGTGCTGACATGCTGCAGTACCACCCCGGGCCTGTGGGGGTGCACAGAAAAGAGAATTATCAACTGACTTCTTACAACGTCATCTTTCCTCTCAAAAACGGCTTTACAGGATGGTCCTACAGTGGTTCTTGGTCCTAAAGTGGTTCTTGGTCCAAAAGTGGTTCTTGGTCCAAAAGTGGTTCTTGGTCCAAACGTGGTTCTTGGTCCAAAAGTGGTTCTTGGTCCAAAAGTGGCTCTTGGTCCAAAGTAGTTCTTGGTCCAAAAGTGGTTCTTGGTCCAAAGGGGTTCTTGGTCTTAAAGTGGTTCTTGGTCACTCTTGGTCCAAAAGTGGCTCTTGGTAAAAAAGTGGCTCTTGGTCCAAAGTAGTTCTTGGTCCTAAAGGGGTTCTTGGTCCTAAAGTGGTTCTTGGTCCAAAGTGGTTCTTGGTCACTCTTGGTCCAAAGGGGTTCTTGGTCCAAAAGTGGCTCTTGGTCCAAAGTAGTTCTTGGTCCAAAAGTGGTTCTTGGTCCAAAGGGGTTCTTGGTCTTAAAGTGGTTCTTGGTCCAAAAGTGGCTCTTGGTCCAAAGTAGTTCTTGGTCCAAAAGTGGTTCTTGGTCCAAAGGGGTTCTTGGTCTTAAAGTGGTTCTTGGTCACTCTTGGTCCAAAAGTGGCTCTTGGTAAAAAAGTGGCTCTTGGTCCAAAGTAGTTCTTGGTCCTAAAGGGGTTCTTGGTCCTAAAGTGGTTCTTGGTCCAAAGTGGTTCTTGGTCACTCTTGGTCCAAAGGGGTTCTTGGTCCTAAAGTGGTTCTTGGTCCAAAAGTGGCTCTTGGTCCAAAGTAGTTCTTGGTCCAAAAGTGGTTCTTGGTCCAAAAGTAGTTCTTGGTCCAAAAGTGGCTCTTGGTCCTAAAGTGGCTCTTGGTCCAAAGTAGTTCTTGGTCCAAAAGTGGCTCTTGGTCCTAAAGTGGCTCTTGGTCCAAAGTAGTTCTTGGTCCAAAAGTGGCTCTTAATCCTAAAGTGGCTCTTGGTCCAAAGTAGTTCTTGGTCCAAAAGTGGCTCTTGGTCCTAAAGTGGCTCTTGGTCCAAAGTAGTTCTTGGTCCAAAAGTGGCTCTTGGTCCTAAAGTGGCTCTTGGTCCAAAGTAGTTCTTGGTCCAAAAGTGGCTCTTGGTCCAAAAGTAGTTCTTGGTCCAAAAGTGGCTCTTGGTCCAAAACTACGTTACAGATCTTGTTAATACTTTTTTCTTTTTTTTTAGACCAACCTAGTTTAGCCGCTGTGGACTTTAGAATGCACTTGTTAAATGAATGGACAAATGTGTATTTTTCACTTATTCCTGAGGGAGGGGCTGTTTGGAATCTGCCCACGTCTGTGGCACATTCAGTTCAATGGAGAAAACAGTACAGTACCTTAATATTCAGGGTCTATGGTCCAGACCGAGCCTCTGCAGCTGGACCCTCAGACCCCTGACAGAGGCTTTGGAGGGTCAGGAAAATATCTATGTCTGCAAAGAGGTTCTTACTATTTACACACAAACCTACATCAGAAACACTAAAACATCAGATAAGATAAACTTTATTGACCTCACAATGGAGAGAATTACCCGCAATAAACCTGCATTTTTTCCTGCCTTTACATAAATATCAAAAAACTGGATTCACAAACTCTAAAATATGAAATGATTAGTTTATATGAATAAATTGTCATATTTTTTCATCGTTACAAATTTCCCAATTCAACATCGTTCCCAAATACAGCAAATTCTTCTCTTCTTTTGACCTCGAAGTTGTTTTTCCTCCTGGACCTGAGCTGACCGCAGCTTATTCAAACAAACCACTTCCCAAAGAAGCCACGGACCAAATATTAACGTCGGATTGACTCTGAAACAACATAGTCCAAACATAGACCATGAAAACCAGCCTCAAGAACTCAGACTGCAGTGTTTGGGGTTAGAAAGTGCTGTTTTGTGCATAACAGGGAAACGTGTTGATAAAGAGCTGGTGTTGTGTTCCGAGGGCTGTGGCTGAGCTCACGTCCGATCAGGAGGAAACAGAACAGTGTAATTACTTCATAATGAACAGTTTAATCTCATTATCTAAGTCCTGAATACTATTATCTACTGCTCTGGAAATGCCACACAATGATGTCATAGAATCGACTGGATCGGTGGCTTTGGTCATAGATGAACGGTTATTTGGGTTTCATATTCATTCATTGGTCACGTTCAGAGTGTGAGACTAAAGCAGTCTGTTTGTCTGAGGCTGATTTCATAAATGTGTTGTGATATACACCTTTAACTAACCCTAACCCAACATCACCAAACTGTACCCTGGCCTGAAAGGAGTAGCTCTCTGCCTTTATGGTCCTGGGACAGTAGCTCTCTGCCTTTATGGTCCTGGGACAGTAGCTCTCTGCCTTTATGGTCCTAGGACAGTAGCTCTCTGCCTTTATGGTCCTGGGACAGGATCTCTCTGCCTTTATGGTCCTGGGAAAGTAGCTCTCTGCCTTTATGGTCCTGGGACAGTAGCTCTCTGCCTTTATGGTCCTGGGACAGTAGCTCTCTGCCTTTATGGTCCTGGGACAGTAGCTCTCTGCCTTTATGGTCCTGGGACAGTAGCTCTCTGCCTTTATGGTCCTGGAACAGTTGCTCTCTGCCTTTATGGTCCTGGGAAAGTAGCTCTCTGCCTTTATGGTCCTGGGACAGTAGCTCTCTGCCTTTATGGTCCTGGGACAGTAGCTCTCTGCCTTTATGGTCCTGGGACAGTAGCTCTCTGCCTTTATGGTCCTGGGACAGTAGCTCTCTGGGTGAAAAAGGTTGCACACACCTGATGTAGACCGTGTTGTTGTAGCAATAATGACTTCTCATGATCAAGATATTAGGAAGAAATCAATGAAAATGAAGTCAGGGCCACAATAATACTTATACACACACATACACACACACACACACACACACACACACACACACACACACACACACACACACACACACACACATACACAGATACACACACACACACACACAGATACACACACACACACACACATACACAGATACACACACACACACACATATACACAGACACACACACACACACACACATATACACAGATACACACACACACACACACACACACACACATACACAGATACACACACACATACACAGATACACACACACACACACACACATACACAGATACACACACACACACACACACACACACACACACACACACGGCCTGGAACAAGTGTGTTTGAAGCTTCTTTAACCTCGGCCCTGGTTTGGTGCAGGGCTGTCTCTGGGACATCAGACGGCAACGGGTTTGTCCAGGGTTCGTCTGTCGGAGCGAGAGGAGGAGAGTCTGTCCTGTTTCCTCAAAGCCTGTGACGCTGCTCTGTCTTTCCTGCAGGAGCTGGACAAGGTAAAGCTGGGGTACCTGACTTTCAAACTACAACACAGTCTCTATCTTTACATCAGCTTTTTCAGACAGAGAAGTGAAAAAGAGAGAACCAGCCTCAATCTGCTCTTAGCCCAAAGCTTCAGGAAGTGATTCACATGGACCTGTCTTTCTGATGAAGACAGCATCAGGAGAAGAAACTGTGCCTCGCTTTAATGAGGTCAGACTGAGGAATTCCATCGTCCATCCGGAAACTCAATGAGGAGCTTTAATCATAAAGTCAAATATGTCATCACGGGAAATGTCCTGTGTGTGAGTTTACATTTACAGTGCCTTGCAAAAGTATTCAGCCCCCTTGAACCTTTCAACATTTCGCCACATTTCAGTCTTCAAACATAAAGATATAACATTTTAATTTTTTGTCATGAATCAGCAACAAGTGGGACACAATCTTGAAGTGGAACGACATTTATTGGATAATTTAAACTTTTTTAACAAATAAAAAACTGAAAAGTGGGGCGTGCAATATTATTGGGCCCCTTTACTTTCAGTGCAGCAAACTCAGTCCAGAAGTTCAGTGAGGATCTTTGAATGATCCAATGTTGTCCTAAATGACTGATGATGATAAATAGAATGCACCTGTGTGTAATCAAGTCTCCGTATAAATGCACCTGCTCTTTGATAGTCTCAGGGTTCTGTTTAAAGCGCAGAGAGAACCATGAAGACAAAGGAACACACCAGGCAGGTCATCATCATCATCAGTCATTTAGGACAACATTGGATCATTCAAAGATCCTCACTGAACTTCTGGACTGAGTTTGCTGCACTGAAAGTAAAGGGGCCCAATAATATTGCACGCCCTACTTTTCAGTTTTTTATTTGTTAAAAAAAGTTTAAATTATCCAATAAATTTCGTTCCACTTCACGATTGTGTCCCACCCGTTGTTGATTCATGATTTTTTTTTTAAATCTTATATCTTTATGTTTGAAGACTGAAATGTGGCGAAATGTTGAAAGGTTCAAGGTGTACTGTACATGGAGCTGCTGAACTGTAAACAACACATTTTGGACCCATGTGGCTGACAATAAAATAGTTATCTCTCTATCTATGAATATAATCTATCCATCTATCCATCCATCTCTCTATCTATCCGTCTATCTATTTATTTATTGTGGTTTGGTTTGACACGGTACTTTACAGCCGCCCCTCTGGGAACCTGCTGTTCCCAGAGGTCTCCCATCACATTCCTAACTAGGCCCTGCCCTGCTTAGCTTCAGAGGTCTGAAAGAATCTGGTTTCACCTACAGGTGGTACCACACACGGTTTTAAAGGTTTGGGATCTTCTGTCTTGGTCATTGCAGTATGACAGTTATTTACAAAACCCACTAAATGCGACGCATGCATGGATCTGATTGGATTAGGTGCAGTCCATGTAAATATTCCAGATTATAGGATTATGTCTGTCCCTGAGAAGTCTGTTTTATTCTTTCCTTTGTCCTCAGCACGTGTCGACGCCGCACTCAAAGACGCCGAAATCCCACAGTCCTCTGCCTCCTCCTCCAGACATCGAGCTGGGATACTTCCTCCAGGCCGCACTGCAGAGCGGGTACCTGTGTCTGCTGCACCGAGGGTGGGTCTGAGCCTCACTGACCCACTCTGACCCACTCTGACCCACTCTGACCCACACTGACCCACTCTGACCCACTCTGACCCACTCTGACCCACACTGACCCACTCTGACCCACACTGACCCACACTGACCCACTCTGACCCACTCTGACCCACTCTGACCCACACTGACCCACACTGACCCACACTGACCCACTCTGACCCACTCTGACCCACTCTGACCCACACTGACCCATTCTGACCCACACTGACCCACTCTGACCCACTCTGACCCACACTGACCCACTCTGACCCACACTGACCCACTCTGACCCACACTGACCCACTCTGACCCACTCTGACCCACACTGACCCACTCTGACCCACTCTGACCCAAACTGACCCTCTCTGACCCTCTCTGACCCTCTCTGACCCAGTCAGACCCTCTCTGACCCACTCTGACCCACTCTGACTCACTCTGACCCACTCTGACCCACTCTGACCCACACTGACCCACACTGACCCACTCTGACCCACTCTGACCCACTCTGACCCACTCTGACCCACTCTGACCCACTCTGACCCACTCTGACCCACTCTGACCCACTCTGACCCACTCTGACCCACTCTGACCCACACTGACCCACACTGACCCACTCTGACCCACACTGACCCATTCTGACCCACACTGACCCACTCTGACCCACTCTGACCCACACTGACCCACTCTGACCCACACTGACCCATTCTGACCCACTCTGACCCACTCTGACCCACTCTGACCCACACTGACCCACTCTGACCCAAACTGACCCTCTCTGACCCTCTCTGACCCTCTCTGACCCAGTCAGACCCCTCTCTGACCCACTCTGACCCACTCTGACTCACTCTGACCCACTCTGACCCTCTCTGACCCACTCTGACCCAGTCAGACCCACTCTGACCCACTCTGACCCACTCTGACCCTCTCTGACCCTTTCTGACCCACTCTGACCCACTCTGACCCACACTGACCCTCTCTGACCCTCTCTGCCCCTCTCTGACCCACTCTGACCCACACTGACCCACACTGACCCTCTCTGACCCACTCTGACCCTCTCTGACCCACTCTGACCCACACTGACCCTCTCTGACCCACTCTGACCCACACTGACCCACACTGACCCTCTCTGACCCTCTCTGACCCACTCTGACCCTCTCTGACCCCACTCTGACCCACTCTGACCCACACTGACCCACACTGACCCACACTGACCCACTCTGACCCACACTGACCCACTCTGACCCTCTCTGACCCTCTCTGACCCACTCTGACCCTCTCTGACCCACTCTGACCCTCTCTGACCCACTCTGACCCACTCTGACCCACACTGACCCACTCTGACCCACACTGACCCACTCTGACCCTCTCTGACCCTCTCTGACCCACACTGACCCAGTCTGACCCACTCTGACCCTCTCTGACCCACTCTGACCCACACTGACCCACACTGACCCACTCTGACCCTCTTTGACCCACTCTGACCCACTCTGACCCACACTGACCCACTCTGACCCTCTTTGACTCACTCTGCACTCTGACCCACTCTGACCCACTCTGACCCTCTCTGACCCACTCTGACCCTCTCTGACCCACTCTGACCCACACTGACCCTCTCTGACCCACTCTGACCCACACTGACCCTCTCTGACCCACTCTGACCCACACTGACCCAGTCTGACCCACACTGACCCTCTCTGACCCACACTGACCCAGTCTGACCCACTCTGACCCTCTCTGACCCACACTGACCCACACTGACCCGGTCTGACCCACACTGACCCTCTCTGACCCACACTGACCCAGTCTGACCCACTCTGACCCTCTCTGACCCTCTCTGACCCACACTGACCCAGTCTGACCCACTCTGACCCTCTCTGACCCACACTGACCCTCTCTGACCCACTCTGACCCACTCTGACCCACACTGACCCTCTCTGACCCAGTCTGACCCTCTCTGACCCACACTGACCCACACTGACCCAGTCTGACCCACTCTGACCCTCTCTGACCCAGTCTGACCCTCTCTGACCCACACTGACCCACACTGACCCACACTGACCCAGTCTGACCCACTCTGACCCTCTCTGACCCACACTGACCCACACTGACCCAGTCTGACCCACACTGACCCTCTCTGACCCACACTGACCCACTCTGACCCACACTGACCCTCTCTGACCCACTCTGACCCAGTCTGACCCACTCTGACCCTCTCTGACCCTCTCTGACCCACACTGACCCAGTCTGACCCACTCTAACCCTCTCTGACCCACTCTGACCCACACTGACCCTCTCTGACCCACACTGACCCGGTCTGACCCACACTGACCCTCTTTGACCCACACTGACCCAGTCTGACCCACTCTGACCCTCTCTGACCCTCTCTGACCCACACTGACCCTCTCTGACCCACACTGACCCTCTCTGACCCACACTGACCCTCTCTGACCCGGTCTGACCCACACTGACCCTCTCTGACCCACACTGACCCTCTCTGACCCTCTCTGACCCACTCTGACCCTCTCTGACCCACTCTGACCCTCTCTGACCCTCTCTGACCCTCTATGACCCACTCTGACCCACACTGACCCACACTGACCCTCTCTGACCCACTCTGACCCACTCGGACCCACTCTGACCCACACTGACCCACACTGACCCTCTCTGACCCTCTCTGACCCACACTAACCCTCTCTGCTGGACCCACTCTGACCCACTCTGACCCACTCTGACCCTCTCTGACCCTCTCTGACCCACTCTGACCCACTCTTTGACCCATACTTATTTTAACACATATTATTTAACACAGATTATTTTAACCCAGATTATTTAACACAGATTATTTAAACACAGATTATTTAAACACAGATTATTTTAACACAGATTATTTTAACACAGATTATTTAACCCAGATTATTTAAACACAGATTATTTTCAAAAATATTATTTAACCCAGATTATTTAAACACAGATTATTTTAACACAGATTATTTAACACAGATTATTTAACACAGATTATTTAAACACAGATTATTTTAACAAATATTATTTAACCCAGATTATTTAAACACAGATTATTTTAACACAGATTATTTAACACAGATTATTTAAACACAGATTATTTAAACACAGATTATTTCATTCCGACCTGAACAGTCAACGTTCAGAAACCCCTCAGGGCAGAAGAGTTAAAGTGGATCGTTGAGGAAAAAGGTAAAAGTGGGAAGTGGCAAAACAGGAAACAATAAAAACAGATTAAAACATCAGTTGAAGGAATATTTATGATTTAGTGTTATAAAGTTTAGCCGAGGATGAAGGGAA
>OZ035835.1:662392-674892 GCA_964034765.1 Knipowitschia caucasica | reverse complement strand
CTCTAACCTGTGTCTCTCTCTAACCTGTCTCGCTCTAACTTGTCTCGATCTCTAACCTGTGTCTCTCTCTAACTTGTCTCTCTCTCTCACCTGTCTCTCTCTCTCTCTCTCTAACCTGTGTCTCTCTCTATAACATGTCTCTCTCTCTCTCACCTGTCTCTCTCTCTAACTTGTCTCTCTCTCTCTCACCTGTCTCTCTCTCTAACTTGTCTCTCTCTGCCACCTTTGTCTCTCTCTCTCACCTGTCTCTCTCTTTAACCTATCTCTCTCACCTATCTCTATCTCTCTAACCTGTCTCTCTCTCTAACTTGTCTTTTTCTAACCTGTCTCTCTCTCTCTAAACTTGTCTCTTTCTCTCCAACTTGTCTCTCTCTCTCACCTGTCTCTCTCTCTAACTTGTCTCTCTCTCGCTAACCTGTGTCTCTCTCTCTAACCTGTGTTTCTCTCTAACCTGTCTCTCTAACCTGTGTCTCTCTCTAACCTGTCTCGCTCTAACTTGTCTCGATCTCTAACCTGTGTCTCTCTCTAACCTGTCTCTCTTTAACCTGTCTCTCTCTAACCTGTGTCTCTCTAACCTGTATCTCTCTAACTTGTCTCTCTCTCACCTATCTCTCTCTCTCTCTAACCTGTATCTCTCTCTCGAAACTGTGTCTCTCTTTAACCTGTCTCTCTCTAACCTGTGTCTCTCTAACCTGTATCTCTCTAACCTGTATCTCTCTCTAACTTGTCTCTCTCTCACCTGTCTCTCTCTCTCTCTCTAACCTGTGTCTCTCTCATAACATGTCTCTCTCTCTCGCTTGTCTCTCTCTCTAACTTGTCTCTTTCTCTCTCACCTGTCTCTCTCTCTCTAACTTGTCTCTCTCTGTCACCTTTGTCTCCCTCTCTCACCTGTCTCTCTTTAACCTGTCTCTCTCACCTATCTCTATCTCTCTAACCTGTCTCTCTCTCTAACTTGTCTTTTTCTAACCTGTCTCTCTCTCTCTCTAACTTGTCTCTTTCTCTCCAACTTGTCTCTCTCTCTAACTTGTCTCTCTCTAACCTGTCTCTCTCGCTAACCTGTGTCTCTCTCTCTAACCTGTGTCTCTCTCTCTAACCTGTCTCTCTCTAACCTGTCTCTCTCGCTAACCTGTGTCTCCCTCTAACCTGTGTCTCTCTCTCTCACCTGTCTCTCTCTCTCTCTAACCTGTGTCTCTCTCTATAACATGTCTCTCTCTCTCTCACCTGTCTCTCTCTCTAACTTGTCTCTCTCTCTCTCACCTGTCTCTCTCTCTAACTTGTCTCTCTCTGCCACCTTTGTCTCTCTCTCTCACCTGTCTCTCTCTTTAACCTGTCTCTCTCACCTATCTCTATCTCTCTAACCTGTCTCTCTCTCTAACTTGTCTTTTTCTAACCTGTCTCTCTCTCTCTAACTTGGAGGCAACTTGTCTCTTTCTCTCCAACTTGTCTCTCTCTCTCACCTGTCTCTTTCTCTAACTTGTCTCTCTCTCGCTAACCTGTGTCTCTCTCTCTAACCTGTGTTTCTCTCTAACCTGTCTCTCTCTAACCTGTGTCTCTCTCTAACCTGTCTCGCTCTAACTTGTCTCGATCTCTAACCTGTGTCTCTCTCTAACTTGTCTCTCTCTCTCTGAGGAGGGGGAGGAAGGAGAGGGAGGGGGAGAGCGAGGAGGCGGGAGGAGGCAGAGCGAGGAGGTGGGAGGAGGGAGAGGGAGGGAGGGAGAGGGAGGAGGGAGAGGGAGGGAGAGCAAGGAGGGAGCGGGAGGGAGAGGGAGGGGGAGAGGGAAGGGGAGAGAGAGGGAGGAGGAAAGAAAGGGTGAGGAGGTAGTGGGAGGGGGTGGGGGGTGAGGGAGGGACAACAAGGAGGCCTGAGCGAGGCCTCGAGGGGGGCAAGGCAAGTTTATTTATATAGCACAATTCATACACAAGGCAACTCAAAGTGCTGGTCGCTCTAATGGGGGAGAGTGGGATTAAAGCCTGACTCCAAACTCATCATTTTGCAGTTTTTTTGTGTCAAAAAATAACAAGCTTCAAAAAACTGTTGAATTAAGTTCTCTACAAAGAGAGAAAAAGCTTCGAGGTTTCTCCTAAAGTTCAAACTCTGTCCACCAGGGGACGCTATGACAGTGTCAGTGATGTCACAGTGATGTCACAGTGATGTCATAGTGATGTCACAGTGAGAAACCTTGGGGAGAACTAGGGAAACCCACAGGGAGGGAGACCCATATGAGAAAGGGATCCGCTCCTCCGGACGGACAGGCTAATGATCCAGGACCTAAGCTAGCTACAGGACGTGGACCAGTGGCCGCTGAACGTGGACAGGTCCGGTGCAGGACTGAAGCACTCCCAGGCGGGTCGGGCGGGGCAGTCCGCAGGCGCAGATGGAGGAGGCCAGGCTCAGAGATCCCGTCATCGTACCATGAAACAGACAATGGGACAACGGGTGAATAGCAATGAACAAACTACAGTCAGAATCCTAAAAATGCTAAACAGATAAAGTAGGAAGGAGGAGAGGATAGTGCTCAAGTTACCATACTTCTCCAGCAGGGGGCTCCCTATGCAGCTTGACTGACAGTCTGCGGAGTTTAACCTTCCCAGAGTCTTACCTTCCTAGCCATATGCTAAACTAAAGAGGACTGTTTTAAACCTAGCCTTGAATAAAGAGACCGTATCTGCTTCCTTAACATAAATGAAGCTGATTCCACAGTAAAGGAGCTTGGAGCTAAATGCTCTGCCACCAACAGTGACCTTTGAGACCTTAGGAACCACCAGACGTCTGGCGTTTTGTGAGCGCAACGCTCGACTTGGTTGATACGACACTAACGTGTCTTGGAGATAAGAAGGAGCCAAGCCATTTATGGCTTTATATGTTAAGAGAAGGATTTTAAACTTTATTCTGTACTCCACAGGGAGCCAGTGGAGTGATTTTAACACCGGAGTTATGTGCTCCCTCCTTTTGGTACCTGTTAAGATCCTAGCTGCTGTATTCTGAACGAGCTGGAAGCTCTTCAAAGACGCTTTAGGGCACGCTGCCAGTAAAGCGTTACAGTCGAGCCTTGAGGTGACAAACGCGTGAATGAGTTTTTCCGCGTCACTTTTAGGAAGGAAATTCCTAATTTTAGCGATGTTCCGTAAGTGGAAGTACGCCGTTTTAGTTGCTTGGCTTATATAAGCCTTGAAGGAGAGTTCTTGGTCAAAAATGACTCCAAGATTCCTCACAGTGTTACTGGGTATAATACTGACATTATCAGAGTGATTATCTGGTTAGTGAGGGAGTCACACAGGCGCTTCGGACCGAGTAGGATCACTTCTGTCTTCTCCGGGTTGAGAAGTAGGAAGTTAAGAGTCATCCACATTTTAAGGTCCTTTATGCAGCACTGAGCTTTTCTAGCTGATCTGTCTGATTTGGCTTCATCCACAGATAAACAGTGATGGGAATAACTGCGTTACTAACAGTGTTACTTTTTTCAGTAACAAGTAATCTGACTAATTACTTTGACTGTAACTATAACGCCGTTATCATCGCCGACACCCGTTACAGATGAGTCTGAAACAGTTAAAAATCACGTTCCCAGAGTTTCCTCGTCCACATAATCTCATTATCGTATGTTTTTGCGGCGGTGGCCAAGAGGAAGCGTGTCTGAGGCGTCGTCGGGGGCGACATCAGAAAATCCATGGCGTGAGTTGAAAGGTGAGGGATAATGAAGCAGCCGCAGCGTTGTATGCAGAGGTATCGACAGCGGTGACGGCGCTCGATGCTCAGAGCTGCCTCCGCTCGCCGCCTCCTGCCTCCGCTCGCCGCCTCCTGCCTCCGCACGCCGCCTCCCGCTGCAGCTCGCCGTCGATAGGCCGCAGCTGGACCATGTGGCCCAGACAGACAACCATTGATTCCTGATACATGTGTTCCTGGTCCAAAGGTCTCAGCAGAGCGGCTGGCATTTCAGGACTGGGGAGTCCACAGGCCAGGGGTCTCCCCTGCTCTCCATCTGCTCCTGAGGGTCCAGGGACAAGAGGGGGGGGGGGGGGGAGAGGGGGTCAGGACAAAAGGGGGGGCAGGTTGAGAGGGGGGGGTCAGGACGAGAGGTGGGGGCCGCCTGCTACAGCACAGACTACTTCAGGAACTTATAACAAGTTTCTCTCTGGTCAGTCTCTGCATTGAACTGTCTGCAAACTGGATCCCTGAGAACCTGGAGCTACATGTGGAGGGGGCAGTACTGATCCCACTGACGTCTGCTGCCGTTGTGTCCTTAGGCAAGACACTTCCCCCACATTAGAATGAGTCTGGTGAGTGTGTGAGTGGTTGGTGGTGGGGGGAGGGGCCGATGGCACAGACTGGTTGCCTCGCTTCTGTCAGTGTGCCCCAGGGCAGCTGTGGCTACAGTAGTTTATCACAGTGTTTGGAGAGAAAGAATGATGAAGCGTCTTTGAGTGTCTGAAACCTCTGTATCATTATTATTATTATCATAGATTATAATCTCCCAGCTCTGTCTAACATCTGTGTGTTGGTGTTTGTCTCTGTAGGTTTTTAGTGATTAAATCAATCAGCGCCAAACATTTGAGAAAGTAACCCACAAATAAATACTTTACTACCTTCAAAATAACTGTATAAATTCAGAACAATGAGTCAAAGTCATTTCTCAGGAAGAAAAATGTAAACTATGAACCGATGTCTCTGTGTTTGTTATTGTTAAATTCCCTGTGTTTGAACGGTTTGATTTTCTGATCTGCTGTTGGTGAATCCACAACTTTGTAAAGTCCTCAGAGACGTTCAGGAGAGACACAGTAAAGTGAAAGCTGCAGAGAGAGAAACCTGTCACGTCTGAAAAGCCTCTTCTTTAATAGATTTTCTCCCTAATATGAAATGCACCTGGAGCTTACGGAGGCGGCGACTCCGGAGCAGAGAACACTTTTCCACAACTCATTTTAAACCTTTAACCCTCCAAAACAAGCGTACGCGGCGCTGACTACACCTCCGCGCTTTCTCAGCATCAATTAGCATGTTTTTGTGCAGCTGAGCGTTTCCTCCGTGCGCCGCGGTAAATAAGGAGATGGAAATGAGGTCCAGGGCTGTAATCCAGCCAGGGTGCAGGTCTCAGGGTAATCCCCACCAGAGCATCCTGGCCTGGGGCATGCAGCGGGGTAATCCTGCCTCCTGGGACGTCATCCGCCAGCTCTCTGTCAGACACCGACCCACGGGGAGGGGAGGGAGGGAGGGGGGAGGAGGGGGAGGCAGGGGAGGGAGGGGGGAGGAGGGGGAGGCAGGGGAGACAAAGCAGCACAAGCTTCCAACGCTACACTCGAGTGACACTTGTGCAGAACTATGTGGAGAAGTGGACACATGTTTTAGTGTCGCTCTCATGGTTCTGTCGGTTTTGTTCCTTTTCTCGTCTCCAAATACCATTATTTTATTTATTTAATCATTTTACTTATTTGTTTATTTGACAGGGACAGAGTACGTTAATAAACATTACTGAAAATGTACCAGAAGAAGCTGTTTTTCATCTGTTTTCCCCGAACAGAGCACACACACTTTAACACACGTTTACTACTGTCAATGATAAAAGAACCATATTTACACACAGTAAGTTCTCTGGATCTGTTATAGTATTTTAAATATGTGTGAACCATGTGTGTACCATGTGTGAACCATGTGTGTACCATGTGTGAACCATGTGTGTACCATGTGTGTACCATGTGTGTACCATGTGTGTACCATGTGTGAACCATGTGTGTACCATGTGTGAACCATGTGTGTACCATGTATGAACCATGTGTGAACCATGTGTGTACCATGTATGAACCATGTGTGAACCATGTGTGTACCATGTGTGAACCATGTGTGTACCATGTGTGAACCATGTGTGTACCATGTATGAACCATGTGTGAACCATGTGTGTACCATGTATGAACCATGTGTGAACCATGTGTGTACCATGTGTGTACCATGTGTGTACCATGTGTGAACCATGTGTGTACCATGTGTGAACCATGTGTGTACCATGTGTGTACCATGTGTGTACCATATGTGTACCATGTATGAACCATGTGTGTACCATATGTGTACCATGTATGAACCATGTGTGAACCATGTGTGTACATGTGTGTACCATGTATGTACCATGTGTACACACATCACACACACTAACACAGACACAGACACACACACACACTAACACAGACACACACACACCCTGGAGGTGGTCCTCTGAGCAGCTCAGAGAAGGATGGGAACGAGGTGGAGATGGGGAGGAGGAGGGTTGTGGCGTGAGTGAATCTGCTGCTTGGAGCTTGAAGCTGAGGCAGTGGTGCTGCTGAGTGTGATTGACAGGTGCTGTTGCCGTTAGCGACAGTGAGGACTGTGTTCTCAGTTCTTCCTCTTCATCACTTTGTTATTGTTTCTTGATGAAGCTTTAAACAGAGATGTTTATGTTTAAAGTTAGAGCTTCAGAGTCTCTTAGTCCTGTGCTCGTTCCACGGCTGTGGCCTGCGATGCAACACTGGAATTTCCCACCGTGACGAGCACAGGTGCTGCTACTGCTGATGCTGCTGCTACTGCTGCTGCTGCTGCTGCTGCTGCTGCTGCTGCCGCTGCTACTGCTGCTGCTGCTGCTACTGCTGCTGCTGCTGCTGCTGCTGCTGCTACTGCTGCTGCTGCTGCTGCTGCTGCTGCTGCTGCTACTGCTGCTGCTGCTGCTACTGCTACTGCTGCTGCTGCTGCTGCTGCTACTGCTGCTGCTACTGCTACTGCTGCTGCTGCTGCTGCTGCTGCTGCTACTGCTGCTGCTACTGCTACTGCTGCTGCTGCTGCTGCTACTGCTGCTGCTGCTGCTGCTGCTGCTGCTGCTGCTGCTGCTACTGCTGCTGCTGCTGCTACTGCTGCTGCTGCTGCTACTGCTGCTGCTGCTGCTGCCACTGCTGCTGCTGCTGCTGCTGCTGCTACTGCTGCTGCCACTGCTACTGCTGCTGCTGCTGCTACTGCTGCTGCTGCTGCTGCTACTGCTGCTGCTGCTGCTGCTGCTGCTGCCACTGCTACTGCTGCTGCTGCTGCTGCTGCTGCTGCTGCTGCTGCTGCTGCTACTGCTGCTGCTGCTGCTGCTGCTGCTGCTGCTGCTGCTGCTGCTGCTACTGCTGCTGCTGCTGCTGCTACTGCTGCTGCTGCTGCTGCTGCTGCTGCTGCCCCTGCTCCTGCTGCTGCTGCTGCTGCTTCTGCTGCTGCTGCTGCTGCTGCTGCCACTGCTACTGCTGCTGCTGCTGCTGCTACTGCTGCTACTGCTGCTACTACTGCTGCTGCTGCTGCTGCTACTGCTACTGCTGCTGCTGCTGCTGCTACTGCTGCTGCTGCTACTGCTGCTACTACTGCTGCTGCTGCTACTGCTACTGCTGCTGCTGCTGCTGCTGCTGCCACTGCTACTACTGCTGCTGCTGCTACTGCTGCTGCTGCTGCTGCTGCTGCTGCCACTGCTACTACTGCTGCTGCTGCTACTGCTGCTGCTCCTGCTGCTGCTGCTGCTGCTGCTGCTGCTGCTGCTGCTGCTGCTGCTGCTGCTGCTGCTGCTGCTGCTTCTGCTGCTACTGCTGCTGCTGCTGCTGCTGCCACTGCTACTGCTGCTGCTGCTGCTACTGCTGCTGCTGCTGCTACTACTGCTACGGCTGCTGCTGCTGCTACTACTGCTGCTGCTGCTGCTGCTGCTGCTGCTGCTGCCGCTGCTACTGCTGCTGCTGCTGCCACTGCTACTGCTGCTGCTACTGCTGCTGCTGCTGCTGCTGCTGCTGCTGCTACTGCTGCTGCTGCTGCTGCCACTGCTACTGCTGCTGCTGCTGCTGCTGCTACTGCTGCTGCAGCTGCTGCTGCTGCTACTGCTGCTGCTGCTGCTGCTGCTGCTGCTGCCGCTGCTGCTGCTGCTGCTGCTGCTGCTGCTGCTGCTGCTGCTGCTGCTGCTGCTGCTGCTGCTGCTGCTGCTGCTGCTGCTGCTGCTACTGCTGCTGCTGCTACTGCTGCTGCTGCTACTGCTGCTGCTGCTGCTGCTGCTGCTGCTGCTGCTGCTGCTGCTGCTGCTGCTGCTGCTACTGCTGCTGCTGCTACTGCTGCTGCTGCTACTGCTGCTGCTGCTACTGCTGCTGCTGCTGCTGCTGCTGCTACTGCTGCTGATGAAACCAGCACCAATAGATCTATTGAATAATGGTTCTTTCTCTGACACTAAAGTGGAGCTGGTGAGAGGACAACACATCTCCGGGTCGTGGTCGTTAGAGCTGCAGTAGCGGTGGCTTCATTAGCGCCTCGTTTGGAGGCAGTAAAGGGCACAGCGGCTCCTCGCTCTGCCCTTTCACACAGAGCCGCCCGGAGAGGAGGAGTCTGGGTAATAAAGGAGAGAGATGAGCTGCCACACGCTCGGCTAATGGTTATAGAATCATTACGCTACGGCTACAGAGCCACGGAGCCACGGAGCCACAGAGCCACAGAGCCACGGAGCCACGGAGCCACAGAGCCACAGAGCCACGGAGCCACGGAGCCACAGAGCCACAGAGCCACGGAGCCACGGAGCCACAGAGCCACAGAGCCACGGAGCCACGGAGCCACGGAGCCACAGAGCCACGGAGCCACGGAGCCACGGAGCCACGGAGCCACAGAGCCACAGAGCCACGGAGCCACGGAGCCACGGAGCTACGAGCCACGGAGCCACGGAGCAACGGAGCCACGGAGCCACGGAGCCACGGAGCTACGAGCCACGGAGCCACGGAGCCACAGAGCCACGGAGCTACGAGCCACGGAGCTACGAGCCACGGAGCCACGGAGCCACGGAGCTACGGAGCTACGAGCCACGGAGCCACGGAGCTACGGAGCTACGAGCCACGGAGCCAGAACCCTCACAGCGGCTCACACACTCACACACTCACACACACACACTCACAGCGGCTCACACACACACACACTCACACACACACTCACAGCGGCTCACACACACACACACTCACACACACACTCACAGCGGCTCACACAGTCACACACTCTCACACTCACACACACACTCACAGCGGCTCACACAGTCACACACTCACACACACACAGTCACACACTCACAGCGGCTCACACACACACACACACACACACACACTCACACACACACTCACAGCGGCTCACACAGTCACACACTCACAGCGGCTCACACACACACACACACACACTCTCACACTCACACTCTCTCACCTGTCTCTCTCTCTCTCTCTCTAACCTGTGTCTCTCTCTATAACATGTCTCTCTCTCTCTCACCTGTCTCTCTCTCTAACTTGTCTCTCTCTCTCTCACCTGTCTCTCTCTCTAACTTGTCTCTCTCTGCCACCTTTGTCTCTCTCTCTCACCTGTCTCTCTCTTTAACCTATCTCTCTCACCTATCTCTATCTCTCTAACCTGTCTCTCTCTCTAACTTGTCTTTTTCTAACCTGTCTCTCTCTCTCTAACTTGTCTCTTTCTCTCCAACTTGTCTCTCTCTCTCACCTGTCTCTCTCTCTAACTTGTCTCTCTCTCGCTAACCTGTGTCTCTCTCTCTAACCTGTGTTTCTCTCTAACCTGTCTCTCTAACCTGTGTCTCTCTCTAACCTGTCTCGCTCTAACTTGTCTCGATCTCTAACCTGTGTCTCTCTCTAACCTGTCTCTCTTTAACCTGTCTCTCTCTAACCTGTGTCTCTCTAACCTGTATCTCTCTAACTTGTCTCTCTCTCACCTATCTCTCTCTCTCTCTAACCTGTATCTCTCTCTCGAAACTGTGTCTCTCTTTAACCTGTCTCTCTCTAACCTGTGTCTCTCTAACCTGTATCTCTCTAACCTGTATCTCTCTCTAACTTGTCTCTCTCTCACCTGTCTCTCTCTCTCTCTCTAACCTGTGTCTCTCTCTATAACATGTCTCTCTCTCTCGCTTGTCTCTCTCTCTAACTTGTCTCTTTCTCTCTCACCTGTCTCTCTCTCTCTAACTTGTCTCTCTCTGTCACCTTTGTCTCCCTCTCTCACCTGTCTCTCTTTAACCTGTCTCTCTCACCTATCTCTATCTCTCTAACCTGTCTCTCTCTCTAACTTGTCTTTTTCTAACCTGTCTCTCTCTCTCTCTAACTTGTCTCTTTCTCTCCAACTTGTCTCTCTCTCTAACTTGTCTCTCTCTAACCTGTCTCTCTCGCTAACCTGTGTCTCTCTCTCTAACCTGTGTCTCTCTCTCTAACCTGTCTCTCTCTAACCTGTCTCTCTCGCTAACCTGTGTCTCCCTCTAACCTGTGTCTCTCTCTCTAACCTGTCTCTCTAACTTGTCTCTCTCTCTAACCTGTCTCTCTAACTTGTCTCTCTCTAACCTGTATCTCTCTAACCTGTATCTCTCTCTAACTTCTCTCTCTCTCTCTCTAACCTGTGTCTCTCTCTCTAACATGTCTCTCTCTCTCACCTGTCTCTCTCTCTAACTTGTCTCTCTCTCTCACCTGTCTGTCTCTCTCTCTAACCTGTGTCTCTCTCTCTAACACCTCTCTCTGTCACCTATCTCTCTCTCACTAACTTGTCTCTCTCTCTCTAATTTGTCTCTCTCTCTCACCTGTCTCTCTCTCTAACTTGTCTCTCTCTAAACTGTCTCTCTCGCTAACCTGTGTGTCTCTCTCTAACCTGTGTCTCTCTCTCTAACCTGTGTCTCTCTCTCTAACCTGTTTCTGTCTCTCTAACTTGTCTCTCTCTCTAACCTGTGTCTCTCTCTCTCTCTAACCTGTGTCTCTCTCTCTAACATGTCTCTCTCTCTCACCTGTCTCTCTCTCTCTCTAACCTGTGTCACTCTCTCTAACATCGCTCTCTCTCACCTGTCTCTCTCTCTAACTTCTCTCTCTGTCACCTATCTCTCTCTCTCTAACTTGTCTCTCTCTCTCACCTGTCTCTCTCTAACCTGTCTCTCTTGCTAACCTGTGTCTCTCTCTCTAACCTGTCTCTCTAACTTGTCTCTCTCTCTAACATGTCTCTCTAACTTGTCTCTCTCTAACCTGTCTCTCTCTCTAACCTGTCTCTCTCTAACCCGTCTCTCTCTCTAACCTGTGTCTCTCTCTAACCTGTCTCTTGCTCTAACCTGTCTCTCTCGAACCTGTCTCTCTCTCTAACCTGTCTCTCTCCAACCCGTCTCTCTCTAACCTGTGTCTCTCTCTCTAACCTCTCTCTAACCTCTGTCTCCCTTTAACCTCTCTCTCTCTAACCTGTCTCTCTCTCACACCTGTCTCTCTCTCTAACCTGTCTCTCTCTCTCACCTGTCTCTCTCTCTAACCTGTCTCTCTCTCACAGTGTAGTTTCTCACCCGCCTGGAGCCAGATCCGCTCCAGAGTGGTCCAGATGACCGTGGGGCCTTGGCGTCGTGTGGAGCTCACGTCCGAGGTTTCAGAGAGAGCGGCGTCCAGACGGGACACGGCCACCGACGGCGGGCTCTGAGAATCTGACAGACTCACGGTCAGCAACAAGAGAACACACAACAGCAACAAGAGAACACACAACAACAACAACAACAACAAGAAGAGAACACACAACAACAACAACAAGAGAACACACAACAACAACAACAAGAGAACACACAACAACAACAACAAAAAACACAACAACAACAAGAGAACACACAACAACAACAACAAGAGAACACACAACAACAACAACAAGAAGAGAACACACAACAACAACAACAAGAGAACACACAACAACAACAAGAGAACACACAACAGCAACAAGAGAACACACAACAACAAGAGAACACACAACAACAACAAGAGAACACACAACAACAACCAGAGAACACACAACAACAACAACACACACAAGGACCTTTATTGTACTTATTGGCACTTAGTTATTAATGTATATATATGTTGTATGTATATAATTGTCGTTTGCTCATGTTTGTCTCACTGACTTTGGAAATGCCCTGAATCTGACGTGATCCTTCAGTCTGGACTCGGACCTGAATCTGACGTGATCCTTCAGTCTGGACTCGGACCTGAATCTGACGTGATCCTTCAGTCTGGACTCGGACCTGAATCTGACGTGATCCTTCAGTCTGGACTCGGACCTGAATCTGACGTGATCCTTCAGTCTGGACTCGGACCTGAATCTGACGTGATCCTTCAGTCTGGACTCGGACCTGAATCTGACGTGATCCTTCAGCCTGGACTCAGACCTGAATCTGACGTGATCCTTCAGTCTGGACTCGGACCTGAATCTGACGTGATCCTTCAGTCTGGACTCAGACCTGAATCTGACGTGATCCTTCAGTCTGGACTCGGACCTGAATCTGACGTGATCCTTCAGTCTGGACTCGGACCTGAATCTGACGTGATCCTTCAGTCTGGACTCAGACTGTAGCACATTTGTCCAAACAGGGAAAGTAAGTAAGTAATGTTTATTTATATAGCGCCTTTCTCAGACCAGAGTCACAAAGACCTTTACAGTTGTGAGCATTTGTGTCTCCCAAACAGAGATGGAGCAGATCACCTACAGGGGGCGCTGTCA
>OZ035835.1:654892-657392 GCA_964034765.1 Knipowitschia caucasica | reverse complement strand
ACTAATATATTTTGGTGCGAGGCCATGGAGAGACTTGTAACAAGCAGAGCTGTTTTAAAGTCTATTCTCTGAGCCACAGGAAGCCAGTGCAGAGACCTGAGGACTGGACTAATGTGGTCGTACTTCCTGGTTCTTGTCAGGACTAATGTGGTCGTACTTCCTGGTTCTAGTCAGGACTAATGTGGTCGTACTTCCTGGTTCTAGTCAGGACTAATATGGTCGTACTTCCTGGTTCTTGTCAGGACTCGAGCTGCTGCATTTTGAATGTACTGCAGCTGTTTTACAGCCTGTTTGGACAGACCTGTGAGCAGGCCATTGCAGTAGTCTAACCTACTGGAGACAAATGCACATATCCATCACTATTGCACTGGTCACTATGGAAACCACAGCTATGCAATCATCTCTGATTTCCATAGCAACCGTTTTCATGCCATAGAAGGCAATAGAGTGAATGGAAAAACTTGTTACATACTTATTTATCTTGAATAAAAATATATAAAGCACCTCAAATTAAATATTGCTCACTTTATTCTTCACATAAAAGGCCAAAAAAAATACCACAGAAAATGCAGTCACGTGTACAAACAGGTATGTAAAGGTCATAGAATTATTGAGTTGGATTTATAAGATCCACCAAGCGCGGGTTTAGAGCAGCAAAAGCAACACTGTTGCAGCACAGTATCAGTAGAGTTTGTTGGATGTGCCGAAATGGTACGTGAGGTTTTCATGACCCACCACTACTGAATACATATTTCTTTGAACATCATGAAGGAAGCCCCGCAATGAAGTAGGGCATCAAAAAATTTGCAATATTCTCTTATTGTTCCTCACCACGGAAATCTTTAGTAAAAGGCGAAAGATTTATACGCTCTGAAGAGAAACAAGAGTGCCCAAATGTCGGGCCCCGGGAGAACAAAAACATTAGACCTGGCGGTTCTATCGTGGTTGATCAGCTGCTAAAGTCCACCTAATTTGACCAGTTTACACGTGCAAATGCTCTGTCTGATTGACTGCATTGGTTGATTTAAAACACAACCAACACATTCCACATGTATATAAGGCATTAAAAAGAGAAGCAAGAAAAAGGAAATGAACAGCAAAGCACTAAGAAATCTGCCACAATGACTTTTACAGTAAAGAGGAGGTGCACCGTTCCTGGAGGTACTGCAATACCAGGTCAATGCATGGAGAGGACAGAGCAAGCTCCTAATTCCATCTCCCAGTTCCAAAAATCAATTTAATATATGGTCCCCCATGTAGGGGACGTATCAGATATTAAACTGATAAGAACAGATACTACACTTGATCTTAGCCAAAAGGCCGAGAAGCGATGCCAGAAAAATGTGGCAGTAATTCTGTGGATTTCTGCTGACAAACCTTTGCCACATGGTTGACAGCATCCTGTCATCAGCAAAAGAAAAGAAAAGAAAAGAAAAGAAAAGAAAAGAAAAGAAAAGAAAAGAAAAGAAAAGAAAAGAAAAGAAAAGAAAAGAAAAGAAAAGAAAAGAAAAGAAAAGAAAAGAAAAGAAAAGAAAAGAAAAGAAAAGAAAAGAAAAGAAAAGAAAAGAAAAGAAAGAAAAGAAAAGAAAAGAAAAGAAAAGAAAGAAAAGAAAAGAAAAGAAAAGAAAAGAAAAGAAAAGAAAAGAAAAGAAAAGAAAAGAAAAGAAAGAAAAAGAAAAGAAAGAAAAGAAAAGAGAAAGAAAAGAAAAGAAAAGCTTTCCTTGTACGTGAGATCAGGGGAGAGCGCGTACGCAGTCCCCCACTATCAGAAATTATGCAGTTGAGATTCCCACATTTGGGGAATTCACAAAGGTCAGCACACCCGGTCAGTGCAATGGATGAGCCTCGCCTTGGGTGAACCACCTTCATGATCATGGTCTCGCCCCTGCCAGGTAAGTATGAATTGCTTGGATCAGAGCCAAGCCCCTGCTCCTGGGACGGTGAGCTGGCCAGCATGGTTCAAAGCAAAAGACCTCATTGGTCCCACCTTTGACAACAACAACGCACTGAAGAGAAACAAGAGTGCCTGAATGATGGGCCACGGGTTTCCAGGATAGTTCCAATAGTGATTTTAATAGCAACGGATGCAATGGTAACGGTAGCAAAGGTCGATAAGGCAACCATTGATATGTAATAGTCACTATGACAACCATCACTAGGGGAATTTTTATGTCAATGGTCACCTTGGAAACCGTGCCATAATTCCCCGTGGCATCCATAGTTATGCGATAGTCACTATGGCGACCATCACTAATGGAATTGTTAGGTCAATGGTCACCTTGGAAACCGTGCCATAATTCCCCGTGGCATCCATAGTTATGCGATAGTCACTATGGCGACCATCACTAATGGAATTGTTAGGTCAATGGTCACCTTGGAAACCAGCCATAATTCCCCATGGCATCCCTAGTTATGCGATAGTCACTATGGCGACCATCACTAATGGAATTGTTATGTCAATGGTCACCTTGGAAACCGTGATATCCATCACTATTGCACT
>OZ035835.1:559892-647392 GCA_964034765.1 Knipowitschia caucasica | reverse complement strand
CCAGAGAGTATGTTACATGACCAGAGAGTATGTTACGTGACCAGAGAGTATGCTACATGACCAGAGAGTATATCACATGACCAGAGAGTATGTTACATGACCAGAGAGTATGTTACATGACCAGAGAGTATGCTACATGACCAGAGAGTATATCACATGACCAGAGAGTATGTCACATGACCAGAGAGTATGTTACGTGACCAGAGAGTATGCTACATGACCAGAGAGTATGTTACATGACCAGAGAGTATATCACATGACCAGAGAGTATGTTACATGACCAGAGAGTATGCTACATGACCAGAGAGTATATCACATGACCAGAGAGTATGTTACATGACCAGAGAGTATGCTACATGACCAGAGAGTATATCACATGACCAGAGAGTATGTTACATGACCAGAGAGTATGTTACATGACCAGAGAGTATATCACATGACCAGAGAGTATGTTACATGACCAGAGAGTATATCACATGACCAGAGAGTATGTTACATGACCAGAGAGTATGTTACATGACCAGAGAGTATGCTACATGACCAGAGAGTATATCACATGACCAGAGAGTATGTTACATGACCAGAGAGTATGCTACATGACCAGAGAGTATATCACATGACCAGAGAGTATGTTACATGACCAGAGAGTATGTTACATAACCAGAGAGTATGTTACATGACCAGAGAGTATGTTACATGACCAGAGAGCATGCTACATGACCAGAGAGTATGTTACATGACCAGAGAGTATATCACATGACCAGAGAGTATGTTACATGACCAGAGAGTATGTTACATGACCAGAGAGTATGCTACATGACCAGAGAGTATATCACATGACCAGAGAGTATGTTACATGACCAGAGAGTATGTTACATGACCAGAGAGTATGCTACATGACCAGAGAGTATATCACATGACCAGAGAGTATGTTACATGACCAGAGAGTATGTTACATGACCAGAGAGTATGTTACATGACCAGAGAGTATGTTACATGACCAGAGAGTATGCTACATGACCAGAGAGTATATCACATGACCAGAGAGTATGTTACATGACCAGAGAGTATGTTACATGACCAGAGAGTATGTCATACCATGACCAGAGAGTATGTACATGACCAGAGAGTATGTTACATGACCAGAGAGTATGAGACATGACGACAGAGAGTATGTTACATGACCAGAGAGTATGTTACATGACCAGAGAGTATGTTACATGACCAGAGAGTATGTTACATGACCAGAGAGTATGTTACATGACCAGAGAGTATGTTACATGACCAGAGAGTATGTTACATGACCAGAGAGTATGTACATGACCAGAGAGTATGTTACATGACCAGAGAGTATGTTACATGACCAGAGAGTATGTTACATGACCAGAGAGTATGTTACATGACCAGAGAGTATGTTACATGACCAGAGAGTATGTTACATGACCAGAGAGTATGTTACATGACCAGAGAGTATGTTACATGACCAGAGAGTATGTTACATGACCAGAGAGTATGTTACATGACCAGAGAGTATGTACATGACCAGAGAGTATGTACATGACCAGAGAGTATGTTACATGACCAGAGAGTATGTACTACATGACCAGAGAGTATGTTACATGACCAGAGAGTATGTTACATGACCAGAGAGTATGTTACATGACCAGAGAGTATGTTACATGACCAGAGAGTATGTTACATGACCAGAGAGTATGTTACATGACCAGAGAGTATGTTACATGACCAGAGAGTATGTTACATGACCAGAGAGTATGTTACATGACCAGAGAGTATGTTACATGACCAGAGAGTATGTTACATGACCAGAGAGTATGTTACATGACCAGAGAGTATGTTACATGACCAGAGAGTATGTTACATGACCAGAGAGTATGTACATACCAGAGAGTATGCTACATGACCAGAGAGTATATCACATGACCAGAGAGTATGTTACATGACCAGAGAGTATGTTACATGACCAGAGAGTATGCTACATGACCAGAGAGTATATCACATGACCAGAGAGTATGTTACATGACCAGAGAGTATGTTACATGACCAGAGAGTATGCTACATGACCAGAGAGTATATCACATGACCAGAGAGTATGTTACATGACCAGAGAGTATGTTACATGACCAGAGAGTATGTTACATGACCAGAGAGTATGTTACATGACCAGAGAGTATGTTACATGACCAGAGAGTATGTACATGACCAGAGAGTATGTTACATGACCAGAGAGTATGTTACATGACCAGAGAGTATGTTACATGACCAGAGAGTATGTTACATGACCAGAGAGTATGTTACATGACCAGAGAGTATGTTACATGACCAGAGAGTATGTTACATGACCAGAGAGTATGTACAACCATGACATGACCAGAGAGTATGTTACATGACCAGAGAGTATGTTACATGACCAGAGAGTATGTTACATGACCAGAGAGTATGTACATGACCAGAGAGTATATCACATGACCAGAGAGTATGTTACATGACCAGAGAGTATGCTACATGACCAGAGAGTATATCACATGACCAGAGAGTATGTTACATGACCAGAGAGTATGTTACATGACCAGAGAGTATGTTACATGACCAGAGAGTATGTTACATGACCAGAGAGTATGTTACATGACCAGAGAGTATGTTACATGACCAGAGAGTATATCACATGACCAGAGAGTATGTTACATGACCAGAGAGTAGTTACATGACCAGAGAGTATGCTACATGACCAGAGAGTATATCACATGACCAGAGAGTATGTTACATGACCAGAGAGTATGTTACATGACCAGAGAGTATGTTACATGACCAGAGAGTATGTTACATGACCAGAGAGTATGTTACATGACCAGAGAGTATGTTACATGACCAGAGAGTATGTTACATGACCAGAGAGTATGCTACATGACCAGAGAGTATATCACATGACCAGAGAGTATGTTACATGACCAGAGAGTATGTTACATGACCAGAGAGTATGCTACATGACCAGAGAGTATATCACATGACCAGAGAGTATGTTACATGACCAGAGAGTATGTTACATGACCAGAGAGTATGTTACATGACCAGAGAGTATGTTACATGACCAGAGAGTATGTTACATGACCAGAGAGTATGTTACATGACCAGAGAGTATGTTACATGACCAGAGAGTATGTTACATGACCAGAGAGTATGTTACATGACCAGAGAGTATGTTACATGACCAGAGAGTATGTTACATGACCAGAGAGTATGTTACATGACCAGAGAGTATGTTACATGACCAGAGAGTATGTTACATGACCAGAGAGTATGTTACATGACCAGAGAGTATGTTACATGACCAGAGAGTATGTTACATGACCAGAGAGTATGTTACATGACCAGAGAGTATGTTCACATGACCAGAGAGTATGTTACATGACCAGAGAGTATGTTACGTGACCAGAGAGTATGTTACATGACCAGAGAGTATGTACATGACCAGAGAGTATGTTACATGACCAGAGAGTATGTTACATGACCAGAGAGTATGTTACATGACCAGAGAGTATGTTACATGACCAGAGAGTATGTACATGACCAGAGAGTATATCACATGACCAGAGAGTATGTTACATGACCAGAGAGTATGTTACATGACCAGAGAGTATGTTACATGACCAGAGAGTATGTACATGACCAGAGAGAGTATGTTACATGAGACCAACAGAGAGTATGTTACATGACCAGAGAGTATGTTACATGACCAGAGAGTATGCTACATGACCAGAGAGTATGCTACATGACCAGAGAGTATATCACATGACCAGAGAGTATGTTACATGACCAGAGAGTATGTTACATGACCAGAGAGTATGTTACATGACCAGAGAGTATATCACATGACCAGAGAGTATGTTACATGACCAGAGAGTATGTTACATGACCAGAGAGTATGTTACATGACCAGAGAGTATGACATGACCAGAGAGTATATCACATGACCAGAGAGTATGTTACATGACCAGAGAGTATGTTACATGACCAGAGAGTATGCACATGACCAGAGAGTATGTTCACATGACCAGAGAGTATGTTACATGACCAGAGAGTATATCACATGACCAGAGAGTATGTTACATGACCAGAGAGTATGTTACATGACCAGAGAGTATGTTACATGACCAGAGAGTATATCACATGACCAGAGAGTATGTTACATGACCAGAGAGTATGTTACATGACCAGAGAGTATGTTACATGACCAGAGAGTATGCTACATGACCAGAGAGTATGCTACATGACCAGAGAGTATGTACATGACAAGGTCACATGACCAGAGAGTATGTTACATGACCAGAGAGTATGCTACAGAGACCAGAGAGTATGCTACATGACCAGAGAGTATATCACATGACCAGAGAGTATGTTACATGACCAGAGAGTATGCTACATGACCAGAGAGTATGTTACATGACCAGAGAGTATATCACATGACCAGAGAGTATTTTACATGACCAGAGAGTATGTTACGTGACCAGAGAGTATGCTACATGACCAGAGAGTATATCACATGACCAGAGAGTATGTTACATGACCAGAGAGTATGCTACATGACCAGAGAGTATGTTACATGACCAGAGAGTATATCACATGACCAGAGAGTATGCTACATGACCAGAGAGTATGCTACATGACCAGAGAGTATGCTACATGACCAGAGAGTATATCACATGACCAGAGAGTATATCACATGACCAGAGAGTATGTTACATGACCAAAGAGTATGACACATGACCAGAGAGTATGTTACATGACCAGAGAGTATATCACATGACCAGAGAGTATGTTACATGATCAGGTTATAGTTGTTCTTAACTGTTCTGCACACACTAAAATCCCTACAAAATCTGACCTTTATGAAAGCTGTAGGTTCTCTGTCAGGTTCTCTGTAGGTTCTCTGTAGGTTCTCTGTCAGGTTCTCTGTCAGGTTCTCTGTCAGGTTCTCTGTAGGTTCTCTGTAGGTTCTCTGTCAGGTTCTCTGTAGGTTCTCTGTAGGTTCTCTGTCAGGTTCTCTGTCAGGTTCTCTGTCAGGTTCTCTGTCAGGTTCTCTGTCAGGTTCTCTGTCAGGTTCTCTGTCAAGTTCTCTGTAGGTTCTCTGTCAGGTTCTCTGTAGGTTCTCTGTCAGGTTCACTGTCAGGTTCTCTGTGGGTAAGTAAGTAAGTAATATTTATTTATATACTGCCTTTCACAGACCAGAGTCACAAAGCGGTTTACAATTGTTATTTTTTTGGGCATTTTTTTTAGCTATAAGCTAGTAATACCCTATCCAGTTATTATTATAGATCCATGGTTAGCATTGGCTAATTCTTATTCCGGGTCCGCCCCCATCGGCCCGGGGTGGTATTGCAGCATGTCAGAGCCCTCACTGAACAAAACTAGTTATTCATTTGGGCAAGTATCAATTCTAAAATATTTACATACAGAGAGAAAGCGGGTTATGATCTGTTATATGTAACTATCCATACAAAGTATAACCAAATAAATTGATTGGATTTATACAGCGCTTTTTGGACACTCAAAGACACTTCACATGGATTTTACGCCATACATGTCGGTGATAAACTACAACTGTAGCCACAGCTGCCCTGGGGCACACTGACAGAAGCCCCTCCCACCACCACCAACCATTCACACACACACCAGACTCATTCTAATGTGGGGGAAGTGTCTTGCCTAAGGACACAACCACAGTTTGGCACTTTACAGCCGCCCCACTGTGGCACCTGCTGTTCTCAAAGGTCTCCCATCGCAGCACTAACCAGGCCCTGCTCTGCTTAGCTTTAGAGGTTGGGGATAATCCCTATCAGTGGTCCCCAACCTTTGTCTGAGCATGACCCACACATCCACTGTGTTATAAGTCAGGATTAAATAATTATTAATATGATGATGTAGTTTGATAGACGACTGAGTCATGTTGTAAATGTCATGAGGACTTGGTTCAGAAGGTCATGTGTTCATATCTGCACTAATCTGGTGACATTTACATGTTTAAAACACATGTTTACTATATTCATACTGAGTCTTCCTCAGTATATAGTGTCTTCATATAGTTGTATTTCATTAAACAGTGTTTTAATTGTTGGAACCTGCTGTGGCCATTCAGACCTGAGTGTGTGTGTGTGTGTGTGTGTGTGTGTGTGTGTGTGTGTGTGTGTGTGGGAGACTAATCTGCACACATGACTGCTGCATGGATCTGCTTCAGTCTCCTTTGTAAAAACACGTCTGCTCCTCCTCACACCTCCATCTCCGGTGTTTTTCTGACAGCCGCAGATACAATAATATATTTCATCGAGATTACACCACTTCAACTACAAACACATTAGAAAACCTGCCATCTTCAGCCTCTCGCTGTGAGATACAAGAGACACGTGTGAAATGGTGATGCACATGGAATATGTTTAAATCCAAACACGAGAGATTCTGTCCCAGGATGTTAGCGCGAGAACAAGTCTCTGGACTAAAGTGGGTCCAAAGAAGACCACAGGAGGGACAGGACAACCCCAGGCTCTCTGCAGACCAGACCCAGGCTCTCTGCAGGACAGACCCAGGCTCTCTGCAGGACAGACCCAGGCTCTCTGCAGGACAGACCCAGGCTCTCTGCAGGCCAGACCAAGGCTCTCTGCAGGACAGACCCAGGCTCTCTGCAGGACAGACCCAGGCTCTCTGCAGGCCAGACCAAGGCTCTCTGCAGGACAGACCCAGGCTCTCTGCAGGACAGACCCAGGCTCTCTGCAGGCCAGACCAAGGCTCTCTGCAGGACAGACCCAGGCTCTCTGCAGGACAGACCCAGGCTCTCTGCAGGCCAGACCAAGGCTCTCTGCAGGACAGACCCAGGCTCTCTGCAGGACAGACCCAGGCTCTCTGCAGGCCAGACCAAGGCTCTCTGCAGGACAGACCCAGGCTCTCTGCAGGCCAGACCAGGCTCTCTGCAGGACAGACCCAGGCTCTCTGCAGGACAGACCCAGGCTCTCTGCAGGACAGACCCAGGCTCTCTGCAGGCCAGACCAAGGCTCTCTGCAGGACAGACCCAGGCTCTCTGCAGGACAGACCCAGGCTCTCTGCAGGACAGACCCAGGCTCTCTGCAGGACAGACCCAGGCTCTCTGCAGGCCAGACCCAGGCTCTCTGCAGGACAGACCCAGGCTCTCTGCAGGCCAGACCCAGGCTTTCTACAGGCCAGACCCAGGCTCTCTGCAGGACAGACCCAGGCTCTCTGCAGGCCAGACCCAGGCTCTCTGCAGGCCAGACCCAGGCTTTCTACAGGCCAGACCCAGGCTCTCTGCAGGCCAGACCCAGGCTTTCTACAGGCCAGACCCAGGCTCTCTGCAGGACAGACCCAGGCTCTCTACAGGACAACCCCAGGCTCTCTGCAGGCCAGACCCAGGCTCTCTGCAGGCCAGACCCAGGCTCTCTACAGGACAACCCCAGGCTCTCTACAGGACAACCCCAGGCTCTCTGCAGGACAACACCATCAGACCCTACACCATCAGACCCTACACCATCAGACCCTACACCATCAGACCTACACCATCAGACAACGACAGCACACATAAGTGGTAGAAAATCCTCCTGTTGTCCTTTAACCAAGAGTGAACCTACAGTTGTATTCACAGCTAAACAGAACTGTTTAAACCTGGATTTGAACATTGTCAGAGGAGAAGCCAGTCTCACATATTCAGGAAGACTGTTCCAGGTTTTAGCTTCATAAATCTGAAAGCAGGAGGCCAGTCCCTGTGCTCCTCTGAGACCCAACAGGAGGCCAGTCCCTGTGCTCCTCTGAGACCCAACAGGAGGCCAGTCCCTGTGCTCCTCTGAGACCCAACAGGAGGCCAGTCCCTGTGCTCCTCTGAGACCCAACAGGAGGCCAGTCCCTGTGCTCCTCTGAGACCCAGCAGGAGGCCAGTCCCTGTGCTCCTCAGTCTGAGCTGGTTCAGTCTGAATCACAGGTTCCGTTCACTCTTGTCAAACAGTTATGAGTCTGATTTCTGTCATTATTGTCTTTGTAAACTAGTGAAGAACCTTTAGTCCAGGGGTGCTCAATGCGTCAATCGCAATCTACCAGTCGATCGCAAAGGTAGTATTGATAGACCGCATTACATTAAAACATTTTTATCCGTTCATGCATTTGCGTGTAGACAGAGATAACCGGAGTTTTGCGTTTTCTCACGCCACAGCAGGCACCAAAACAACAACAAACAAAACATGCAACCTCTGATCACTGAAGAAGGATCTTACTGCCTTAAAAACTGTTCACTGCAGCGAACATCCTCCACATCAGAGAGCAGCCAAGTGATCACAGGGACAAACGCTCGGAAACAACCAACACAGGAGCTAAACCAGGACCAAACCAGGACCAAACCAGGACCAAACCAGGACCAAACCAGGACCAAACCAGGACCAAACCAGGACCAAACCAGGACCAAACCAGGACCAAACCAGGACCAAACCAGGACCAAACCAAGACCAAACCAGGACCAAACCAGGACCAAACCAGGACCAAACCAGGACCAAACCAGGGCTGAGGGTCAGTGCTTGTGAACATCTGTCTTTACCCTGGATCTATAATAATGTCTTCACCCTGAGTTTCTACTATGACTGTAAGTGCCGCTACAGAAGCACCGGCGTCTGCATCTAAGCTCCGCCCACTTCTGTGTTTTTCACCGACGCAGGACGTCAGAGACGCACGTGTTTGAATGTTATGAATGTGATTGAAAACTCAGATGTTCGGTAATGTGTGGATGCATGAACATCAACATACACTGTAGATATAAAGAATCTCAATATATTTAGAAATAAATATATGTTTTGCATTTTTGTAGAAGGTCATTGTGACTTGATCATTTTATAAGTAGCTCGCATGCTGCAAAAGTCTGAGCACCCCTGATTTAGTCGTTCCAGAGATTTGAACAAAACAGTTTAACAATTCTGTAGCAGAACTATAACAAAACATGCAACACACTCAGCCACACTATAGACACACTATAGACACACACTCAGCCACACTATAGACACACACTATAGACACACACTCAGCCACACTATAGACACACACTACAGACACACACTCAGCCACACTATAGACACACACTATAGACACACACTCAGCCACACTATAGACACACACTATAGACACACACTCAGCCACACTATAGTAACACACTATAGACACATACTCAGCCACACTATAGACACACACTACAGACACACACTCAGCCACACTATCGACACACACTATAGACACACACTCAGCCACACTATAGACACACACTATAGACACACACTCAGCCACACTATAGACACACACTATAGACACACACTCAGCCCCACTATAGATACACACTATAGACACACACTCAGCCACACTATAGACACACACTATAGATACACACTATAGACACACACTCAGCCACACTATAGACACACACTATAGACACACACTCAGCCACACTATAGATACACACTCAGCCACACTATAGACACACACTACCGACACACACTCAGCCACACTATAGACACACACTATAGACACACCCTCTGCCACACTATAGACACACACTCAGCCACACTATAGACACACACTATAGACACACACTCAGCCACACTATAGACACACTATAGACACACACTCAGCCACACTATAGACACACACTCAGCCACACTATAGACACACACTCAGCCACACTATAGACACACACTCAGCCACACTATAGACACACACTCAGCCACACTATAGACACACACTCAGCCACACTATAGACACACACTCAGCCACACTATAGACACACACTCAGCCACACTATAGACACACACTCAGCCACACTATAGACACACACTCAGCCACACTGCCTCTGCTCCAGGTGTGAGTGAATTAATAATGACTGAAGTGCACTTTCAGAGATACAAATGTAACAGTTGTATTAATAAATCACTTTAATGCAACATTTACACAAACCTCTCACATGTTATAACTGTCTGTATGTCAACGCACAAACATACATTACAACACAAACCTCTCACATGTTATAACTGTCTGTATGTCAACGCACAAACATACATTACAACACAAACCTCTCACACGTCATAACTGTCTGTATGTCAACGCACAAACATACAACAGTCTACATACTGTACATATCTTATGCAATCAAGACACACACTGCTCTCTCAGCGGTGGCCAGAGCAGAGTGTGTGTGTGAGAGTGTGTGTCTGTGTGTGTGTGAGAGTGTGTGTCTGTGTGTGTGTGTGTGTCTGTGTAAACTCCATATAAAAATAGCTAATAACGTTCCCTACATCTCCAGCATTACTCACTCCACACTCCCACACGCAGACGCCATTGCACTGTACGGAGATTAGCACAGACTCTGGCATACACGCACGCACACATTGACACACACACACACACACACACACACACACAGAGTAAAGCTGCACCATCCCGTTAGAATCAAAGGCTGGGATTAATCATTCTCTTTAGTACAAACAGAAAGACCACAATCAGAGCCTTCTCCGTCTCTGAGCCCTTCCCCCGACACCAAACCGACACAGATCTGTTCACTGTCAGGAGAAAGTGCAACACTGGGAAGAGTCAGGACGAAGGGGAATTGGAAACCTCTTGTGTAATAACTGTGGTGTACGTTAGTGAAAGACGACCATGGGACATGTCCTGAATCTGCTGCAGAGTCAAAGGAACTGATTTTGTTCAAATAAATCTGGGAAATTAAACCACATTTTTATTAAGATTTTGTATGGATGCCTTTATATCTATTCTTTTACTTTGGTCTAACTTGTTTCCACTATATGCCCAAGCAGGTTCCTAATCACTGACTTCCTGTTACTTACAATGACAATACAAATACTTCTGATTCTGAATCTAAAGTTATGCTTTTTCGTTTCTAAGGCATTCTGTCAATCCCAGAATGTGTCTGAACAAATCAAAACACAACAGGCCGTTTTTGAGGTTCCAGCTTTATCATCTGCAAATACCAACAGTAAAATAGACCTGATGCCAAGAAAGCATTATACGTTGGCTGCAACATGAATCATAATCAAATCAAAACTGCACTTTTTATGGTCAAACAAATCTCAAAGACTGAAATTATTAAGTTTATTTAGTACTTTCTGTCTTTTCAAAGGGAAGTCTCACAGAACAGCAGCTAATAACCTCTTCTTGGACTTGTGCAAATTTGATAAAAAATGGACCCATAAACTAAATAACGTATAGGATTGTCCACGGCCGTGACAGTGAAGTTCCTCATATTCTGAAACAAACACATACAAAACAAATCTAAATATTGTTCAGAGAAATCTCATCCTACAGCAGTGAATGTAAGCTGTGGTTATTACTTCTATAAGAAGTGCCACTCTGCACGTCTGGAGACAACAGAGTCTAAAGCAGTGAATCCAAACTCAGACAAGAGCAGAACTAAACTTAGAATAATGAATATAGAAAATAAATCAGATTTGATCAGAGGTCGTCTCTTTGCCTCGACACGTGACCCTCCCCCTCCACATGCTCCACACGTCTCCTTCAGTCTGACACAGAATCATAATATTTTAAAAACTCCAAAGCTAGAAATACTTTTGGTCTTTCTAGTAATTTTTTTTTAAATGCACAAAAATGCCCTTGCTTCCCCACTTACATATTAGATTAACGTATGTATTAAACAGGGTATAGTGCCCACTGCATGGAAACCTGCTCAAGTCACACCCTGAGATTACAGACCAATAAGTATTGTCCCAATTTTATCTACTCAGCTAACTGAACATCTAAATAGTGGTCTGACTCCCATCCATCCTCTGCAGTTTGGTTTTAGGAAATGCCATTCAGCCATTTTCTAGAAAACATCAAACATCTCCCAGACCAAGGTGGTTCTGTGGGGGCTGTGTGCCTTGACCTAAAACGTGCATTCGACACCATTGACCATAATGCTCTCCTGGAGTCCCCCAAGGCTCAGTATTGGGGCCACTTTGGTTCACTCTATACGTAAATGATTTACCAACAGTATGTAAGACAGTAACAATACATTTATATGCAGATGACACAGTTCTGTACACTCATGCAAACACAAAAGCAGAGGCAGCAGCAGTCCTCTCTGGGCCATGGTTCAGTGACACCATGGCTCCAAAACTCCTGCCTACTCTTAAATACTAAAACAACTGTTTGCATGTTCTTCTCCCGTCAGCCAGGAGGGAGTGAACAGCCTCTGTTCTGGTCAATGGAGACCAATTAGAGGTGGTCCAACAATTTAAACATCTAGGAGTAATCTTTGATTCACACTTAACTTTCAAAGACCATGTCAAGAAAATATCGAATATTGTTCAATTTAACTTGGAAAACTTCAAACATATAAGGCCTTACTTGACTTTAGAGTCAGCAAAGGTTTACATGTGTCATGGTTTTGACCTGGTTTTATTTTGCTCTATATTATGTTATGTAGTTTGAGTTTGAATCCTGCCTGACCTAATGTGTGTGTCCCTGTGTGTCCCTGTGTGTCCCTGTGTGTCTCTGTGTGTCTCTGTGTGTCCCTGTGTGTCTCTGTGTGTCTCTGTGTGTCCCTGTGTGTCCCTGTGTGTCTCTGTGTCTCTCTGTGTGTCTCTGTGTGTCCCTGTGTGTCTCTGTGTGTCCCTGTGTTACTGTCCCTGTGTGTCCCTGTGTGTCCCTGTGTGTCTCTGTGTGTCCCTGTGTATCTCTGTGTGTCTCTGTGTGTCCCTGTGTGTCCCTGTGTGTCTCTGTGTGTCTCTGTGTGTCTCTGTGTGTCTCTGTGTGTCCCTGTGTTACTGTCCCTGTGTGCCTCTGTGTGTCTCTGTGTGTCCCTGTGTGTCTCTGTGTGTCTCTGTGTGTCTCTGTGTGTCCCTGTGTATCTCTGTGTGTCCCTGTGTGTCCCTGTGTGTCCCTGTGTGTCCCTGTGTGTCTCTGTGTGTCCCTGTGTCTCTCTGTGTGTCTCTGTGTGTCCCTGTGTGTCCCTGTGTGTCTCTGTGTGTCCCTGTGTATCTCTGTGTGTCCCTGTGTGTCCCTGTGTGTCCCTGTGTGTCCCTGTGTGTCTCTGTGTGTCTCTGTGTGTCTCTGTGTGTCCCTGTGTGTCCCTGTGTGTCTCTGTGTGTCTCTGTGTGTCCCTGTGTGTCCCTGTGTGTCTCTGTGTGTCTCTGTGTGTCTCTGTGTGTGCCTGTGTATCTCTGTGTGTCCCTGTGTGTCCTTGTGTGTCCCTGTGTGTCCCTGTGTGTCCCTGTGTGTCTCTGTGTGTCCCTGTGTATCTCTGTGTGTCCCTGTGTGTCCCTGTGTGTCCCTGTGTGTCTCTGTGTGTCCCTGTGTATCTCTGTGTGTCCCTGTGTGTCCCTGTGTGTCTCTGTGTGTCTCTGTGTGTCTCTGTGTGTCTCTGTGTGTCCCTGTGTGTCCCTGTGTGTCTCTGTGTGTCCCTGTGTGTCCCTGTGTGTCCCTGTGTGTCCCTGTGTGTCTCTGTGTGTCCCTGTGTATCTCTGTGTGTCCCTGTGTGTCCCTGTGTGTCCCTGTGTGTCTCTGTGTGTCCCTGTGTATCTCTGTGTGTCCCTGTGTGTCCCTGTGTGTCTCTGTGTGTCTCTGTGTGTCTCTGTGTGTCTCTGTGTGTCCCTGTGTGTCCCTGTGTGTCCCTGTGTGTCCCTGTGTGTCCCTGTGTGTCTCTGTGTGTCTCTGTGTGTCCCTGTGTGTCCCTGTGTGTCCCTGTGTGTCTCTGTGTGTCCCTGTGTATCTCTGTGTGTCTCTGTGTATCTCTGTGTGTCTCTGTGTGTCTCTGTGTGTCTCTGTGTGTCCCTGTGTGTCCCTGTGTGTCTCTGTGTGTCTCTGTGTATCTCTGTGTGTCTCTGTGTGTCTCTGTGTGTCTCTGTGTGTCTCTGTGTGTCTCTGTGTGTCTCTGTGTGTCCCTGTGTGTCTCTGTGTGTCCCTGTGTGTCTCTGTGTGTCTCTGTGTGTGCCTGTGTATCTCTGTGTGTCCCTGTGTGTTCCTGTGTGTCTCTGTGTGTCCCTGTGTATCTCTGTGTGTCCCTGTGTGTCCCTGTGTGTCTCTGTGTGTCCCCGTGTGTCCCTGTGTGTCTCTGTGTGTCTCTGTGTGTCTCTGTGTGTCTCTGTGTGTCCCTGTGTGTCCCTGTGTGTCTCTGTGTCTCTCTGTGTGTCTCTGTGTGTCCCTGTGTGTCCCTGTGTGTCTCTGTGTGTCTCTGTGTGTCCCTGTGTGTCTCTGTGTGTCTCTGTGTGTCCCTGTGTGTCCCTGTGTGTCTCTGTGTCTCTCTGTGTGTCTCTGTGTGTCCCTGTGTGTCCCTGTGTGTCTCTGTGTGTCTCTGTGTGTCCCTGTGTGTCTCTGTGTGTCTCTGTGTGTCCCTGTGTGTCCCTGTGTGTCTCTGTGTGTCTCTGTGTGTCCCTGTGTGTCCCTGTGTGTCCCTGTGTGTCCCTGTGTGTCTCTGTGTGTCCCTGTGTGTCCCTGTGTGTCCCTGTGTGTCTCTGTGTGTCCCTGTGTCTCTCTGTGTGTCTCTGTGTGTCCCTGTGTGTCCCTGTGTGTCTCTGTGTGTCTCTGTGTGTCTCTGTGTGTCTCTGTGTGTCCCTGTGTTACTGTCCCTGTGTGCCTCTGTGTGTCTCTGTGTGTCCCTGTGTGTCTCTGTGTGTCTCTGTGTGTCTCTGTGTGTCCCTGTGTATCTCTGTGTGTCCCTGTGTGTCCCTGTGTGTCCCTGTGTGTCTCTGTGTGTCCCTGTGTCTCTCTGTGTGTCTCTGTGTGTCCCTGTGTGTCCCTGTGTGTCTCTGTGTGTCCCTGTGTATCTCTGTGTGTCCCTGTGTGTCCCTGTGTGTCCCTGTGTGTCCCTGTGTGTCTCTGTGTGTCTCTGTGTGTCTCTGTGTGTCCCTGTGTGTCCCTGTGTGTCTCTGTGTGTCTCTGTGTGTCCCTGTGTGTCCCTGTGTGTCTCTGTGTGTCTCTGTGTGTCTCTGTGTGTGCCTGTGTATCTCTGTGTGTCCCTGTGTGTCCTTGTGTGTCCCTGTGTGTCCCTGTGTGTCCCTGTGTGTCTCTGTGTGTCCCTGTGTATCTCTGTGTGTCCCTGTGTGTCCCTGTGTGTCCCTGTGTGTCTCTGTGTGTCCCTGTGTATCTCTGTGTGTCCCTGTGTGTCCCTGTGTGTCTCTGTGTGTCTCTGTGTGTCTCTGTGTGTCTCTGTGTGTCCCTGTGTGTCCCTGTGTGTCTCTGTGTGTCCCTGTGTGTCCCTGTGTGTCCCTGTGTGTCCCTGTGTGTCTCTGTGTGTCCCTGTGTATCTCTGTGTGTCCCTGTGTGTCCCTGTGTGTCCCTGTGTGTCCCTGTGTGTCTCTGTGTGTCCCTGTGTATCTCTGTGTGTCCCTGTGTGTCCCTGTGTGTCCCTGTGTGTCTCTGTGTGTCTCTGTGTGTCTCTGTGTGTCCCTGTGTGTCCCTGTGTGTCCCTGTGTGTCCCTGTGTGTCCCTGTGTGTCTCTGTGTGTCCCTGTGTGTCCCTGTGTGTCCCTGTGTGTCTCTGTGTGTCCCTGTGTATCTCTGTGTGTCTCTGTGTATCTCTGTGTGTCTCTGTGTGTCTCTGTGTGTGTCTCTGTGTGTCCCTGTGTGTCCCTGTGTGTCTCTGTGTGTCTCTGTGTATCTCTGTGTGTCTCTGTGTGTCTCTGTGTGTCTCTGTGTGTCTCTGTGTGTCTCTGTGTGTCTCTGTGTGTCTCTGTGTGTCTCTGTGTGTCCCTGTGTGTCTCTGTGTGTCTCTGTGTGTGCCTGTGTATCTCTGTGTGTCCCTGTGTGTTCCTGTGTGTCTCTGTGTGTCCCTGTGTATCTCTGTGTGTCCCTGTGTGTCCCTGTGTGTCTCTGTGTGTCCCCGTGTGTCCCTGTGTGTCTCTGTGTGTCTCTGTGTGTCTCTGTGTGTCCCTGTGTATCTCTGTGTGTCTCTGTGTGTCTCTGTGTGTCTCTGTGTGTCCCTGTGTGTCCCTGTGTGTCCCTGTGTGTCCCTGTGTGTCTCTGTGTGTCTCTGTATGTCCCTGTGTGTCCCTGTGTGTCCCTGTGTGTCTCTGTGTGTCCCTGTGTATCTCTGTGTGTCTCTGTGTATCTCTGTGTGTCTCTGTGTGTCTCTGTGTGTCTCTGTGTGTCCCTGTGTGTCCCTGTGTGTCTCTGTGTGTCTCTGTGTGTCTCTGTGTGTCCCTGTGTGTCTCTGTGTGTCCCTGTGTGTCTCTGTGTGTCTCTGTGTATCTCTGTGTGTCTCTGTGTATCTCTGTGTGTCTCTGTGTGTCCCTGTGTGTCTGTTTGTCCCTGTGTGTCCCTGTGTGTCTCTGTGTGTGTCTGTGTGTCTCTGTGTGTCCCTGTGTGTCTCTGTGTGTCCCTGTGTGTCCCTGTGTGTCCCTGTGTGTCCCTGTGTGTCCCTGTGTGTCCCTGTGTGTCTCTGTGTGTCTCTGTGTGTCCCTGTGTGTCTCTGTGTGTCCCTGTGTGTCCCTGTGTGTCCCTGTGTGTCCCTGTGTGTCCCTGTGTGTCTCTGTGTGTCTCTGTGTGTCTCTGTGTGTCTCTGTGTGTCCCTGTGTGTCCCTGTGTGTCTCTGTGTGTCTCTGTGTATCTCTGTGTGTCTCTGTGTATCTCTGTGTGTCTCTGTGTGTCCCTGTGTGTCTGTTTGTCCCTGTGTGTCCCTGTGTGTCTCTGTGTGTGTCTGTGTGTCTGTGTGTCTCTGTGTGTCCCTGTGTGTCTCTGTGTGTCCCTGTGTGTCCCTGTGTGTCCCTGTGTGTCTCTGTGTGTCCCTGTGTGTCCCTGTGTGTCTCTGTGTATCTCTGTGTGTCTCTGTGTGTCCCTGTGTGTCTCTGTGTGTCCCTGTGTATCTCTGTGTGTCCCTGTGTGTCTCTGTGTGTCCCTGTGTGTCCCTGTGTGTCCCTGTGTGTGTATATACCCTGTGCCCTTCCTCACTTGTTGTCCGTCCATTGTCTCCACCACGTGTGTCCTGTCTTCAGTTCTTTTTTTACATTACCTTGGATTTGTTTTATTAAATGACTTTGATTTTCAGACCTGTATTTTGGGTCATCCACATGACAACATGCACACTATGATATTTAGTCACATGAACTATTGCCACACGTCCCAGACTCAAGTCTCAGTTTAAGAAAACACTTCAAACATTATATCAGGAGCCTTTGCTTTATCATTACTGAAACTTTGTAAGTTTAACATTTTAGATTCTGAGAGTTATCAGAAGTTTCTGGATGCTTTTTTAAAGTATTAAATGGACTTTCTCCTCCTCCCTTCATGGGTTTTATATGTAAAAAGAACAGCCGTGGAGTCAGAACCAGAGCACTAACCAGAAGAGACTGTACTAACCAGAAGAGACTGTACTAACCAGAGGAGACTGTACTAACCAGAAAAGACTGCACTAACCAGAGGAGACTGTACTAACCAGAGGAGACTGTACTAACCAGAGGAGACTGTACTAACCAGAGGAGACTGTACTAACCAGAGGAGACTGCACTAACCAGAGGAGACTGTACTAACCAGAAAAGACTGCACTAACCAGAGGAGACTGTACTAACCAGAGGAGACTGTACTAACCAGAGGAGACTGCACTAACCAGAAAAGACTGCACTAACCAGAGGAGACTGTACTAACCAGAGGAGACTGTACTAACCAGAGGAGACTGCACTAACCAGAGGAGACTGTACTAACCAGAAGAGACTGTACTAACCAGAGGAGACTGCACTAACCAGAGGAGACTGCACTAACCAGAGGAGACTGTACTAACCAGAAGAGACTGTACTAACCAGAGGAGACTGCACTAACCAGAGGAGACTGTACTAACCAGAGGAGACTGCACTAACCAGAGGAGACCGCACTAACCAGAGGACACTGCACTAACCAGAGGAGACTGCACTAACCAGAGGAGACTGTACTAACCAGAGGAGACTGTACTAACCAGAGGAGACTGTATTAACCAGAGGAGACTGTACTAACCAGAAGAGACTGCACTAACCAGAGGAGACTGCACTAACCAGAAGAGACTGCACTAACCAGAGGAGACTGCACTAACCAGAAGAGACTGCACTAACCAGAAGAGACTGCACTAACCAGAGGAGACTGCACTAACCAGAAGAGACTGCACTAACCAGAGGAGACTGTACTAACCAGAAGAGACTGCACTAACCAGAAGAGACTGCACTAACCAGAGGAGACTGCACTAACCAGAAGAAACTGCACTAACCAGAGGAGACTGCACTAACCAGAGGAGACTGTACTAACCAGAGGAGACTGTACTAACCAGAGGAGACTGCACTAACCAGAAGAGACTGCACTAACCAGAGGAGACTGTACTAACCAGAAGAGACTGCACTAACCAGAAGAGACTGCACTAACCAGAGGAGACTGCACTAACCAGAAGAGACTGCACTAACCAGAGGAGACTGCACTAACCAGAAGAGACTGCACTAACCAGAGGAGACTGCACTAACCAGAAGAGACTGCACTAACCAGAGGAGACTGTACTAACCAGAAGAGACTGCACTAACCAGAAGAGACTGCACTAACCAGAGGAGACAGCACTAACCAGAAGAGACTGCACTAACCAGAGGAGACTGTACTAACCAGAGGAGACTGTACTAACCAGAGGAGACTGTACTAACCAGAGGAGACTGTACTAACCAGAAGAAACTGCACTAACCAGAGGAGACCGCACTAACCAGAAGAGACTGCACTAACCAGAGGAGACCGCACTAACCAGAGGAGACTGTACTAACCAGAGGAGACTGTACTAACCAGAGGAGACCGCACTAACCAGAGGAGACCGCACTAACCAGAGGAGACTGTACTAACCAGAAGAGACCGCACTAACCAGAGGAGACCGCACTAACCAGAAGAGACTGTACTAACCAGAGGAGACTGTACTAACCAGAGGAGACTGTACTAACCAGAGGAGACCGCACTAACCAGAGGAGACTGTACTAACCAGAAGAGACCGCACTAACCAGAGGAGACTGTACTAACCAGAGGAGACTGTACTAACCAGAAGAGACTGTACTAACCAGAGGATACTGTAATAACCAGAGGAGACTGTACTAACCAGAGGAGACTGTACTAACCAGAGGAGACTGTACTAACCAGAAGAGACTGTACTAACCAGAGGAGACTGTACTAACCAGAAGAGACTGCACTAACCAGAAGAGACTGCACTAACCAGAGGAGACTGCACTAACCAGAGGAGACTGTACTAACCAGAAGAGACTGCACTAACCAGAGGAGACTGTACTAACCAGAGGAGACTGTACTAACCAGAGGAGACTGTACTAACCAGAAGAGACTGCACTAACCAGAGGAGACTGTACTAACCAGAGGAGACTGCACTAACCAGAGGAGACTGTACTAACCAGAGGAGACTGTACTAACCAGAGGAGACTGTACTAACCAGAGGAGACTGTACTAACCAGAGGAGACTGTACTAACCAGAGGAGACTACACTAACCAGAGGAGACTGTACTAACCAGAGGAGACTGTACTAACCAGAGGAGACTACACTAACCAGAGGAGACTGTACTAACCAGAGGAGACTGTACTAACCAGAGGAGACTGTACTAACCAGAGGAGACTGTACTAACCAGAGGAGACTGTACTAACCAGAGGAGACTGTACTAACCAGAGGAGACTGTACTAACCAGAGGAGACTGCACTAACCAGAGGAGACTGTACTAACCAGAGGAGACTGTACTAACCAGAGGAGACTGTACTAACCAGAGGAGACTGTACTAACCAGAGGAGACTGTACTAACCAGAAGAGACTGTACTAACCAGAGGAGACTGTACTAACCAGAAGAGACTGTACTAACCAGAGGAGACTGTACTAACCAGAGGAGACTGTACTAACCAGAGGAGACTACACTAACCAGAGGAGACTGTACTAACCAGAGGAGACTGTACTAACCAGAAGAAACTGCACTAACCAGAGGAGACTGCACTAACCAGAGGAGACTACACTAACCAGAGGAGACTACACTAACCAGAGGAGACTGTACTAACCAGAGGAGACTACACTAACCAGAGGAGACTACACTAACCAGAGGAGACTGTACTAACCAGAAGAAACTGCACTAACCAGAGGAGACTGCACTAACCAGAGGAGACTACACTAACCAGAGGAGACTACACTAACCAGAGGAGACTACACTAACCAGAGGAGACTACACTAACCAGAGGAGACTACACTAACCAGAGGAGACTGTACTAACCAGAGGAGACTACACTAACCAGAGGAGACTGTACTAAGGTTCAGATGCTTCTGATTCCAGCTTTAACCAATCACTTCAGGATGAACTGCTGTTATAGGAGCATGTTATCAGGGGAGACTTCATCTATGTTTAGTCCTGTGTCCTGGTGTTTACTCTTGGGCCCTGATGGGCCCTGATGAACCCTGACGAACCCTGATGAACCCTGATGAACCCTGATGAGTGCTAATGCAGTAGCCTAGCTGTTAGCAAATGGGAAATAGGTTTATTAGCATATTAATAAATGTATGGGTTTTCATATAGAATGGGTTTGGGACCAGTTCAGCACTCAATGGCAGGAGATCACTTATCTAAGGCCAATGTGACGTTGGAGACTGCTGACTTCACCGTTCTCTGGGGTCAATGGGACTGTGGACGTCTAGAAGGACAATAACAGCCTGTAGTGAGACCCTCAGGCTCAGACTCGGGACTGGTCTACAAGATTATTAAATGACATGTGTATTGATGACATCCTGTGTCCTGTGACTTGACCAATCCATGACGCTTTAAGGAGCTGCGCCTCCTTCATTCATGGTCTTTTGCTTTACATCTAGCGAGAGACCCGGACCGGGCCAGTCTGTAAAATGTCTGTGTGTCTGATGTCCAGACAACTGTGGTTTTTCACACTAGCATTCACTCATTCATGTTCATTCTGAAGAAGATGACAAAGTCTGGGATCGCGTCTTTCATTCCGACAGAAGACATGTTTTATTGTCGATGGTAGAGACAGCACGAACAAAGCACACAATCACAGATACAAGAGAATGCAAGTGTATTATACAGAGCGGAGGCATGGAGACCTCCAATCAGCAGCTGCCACGGTGCCATGTAGCTTGGCCTTCATATAGACAAAACAAGGGAAAAGTACTGGCTTCTGCACATTGATAGAATGATGAGTTTAACTTTAACAAAAGTTGCTTCAAAGTGTTATGAAATCTCACAATTCCCCAAAGAGCAGAGTTCAAGTCAGGTACAGAGCTATAATATTAAATACTTTAATATATATTACTATATTAATACTATAATATTAAATACTTTAATATATATTACTATATTAATACTATAATATTTAATACTATAATATGTATTAATATAATATTTAATACTATAATATTCAATGAATTTAATTACATTTTGAGGCCGGCACAATATCTCATTAGGATATTTCTGTCCAACCTTTTCTACCAAATGTTTGGCACGGTGGCACGGTGGCTGAGTGGATAGCACTCTCGCCTCTCAGCAAGAAGGTCCTGGGTTCGAATCCCGGTCGGACCAGGGCCTTTCTGAGTGGAGTTTGCATGTTCTCCCCGTGTCTGCGTAGGTTTCCTCCGGGTACTCCGGTTTCCCCTACCACTAAAAATATGTCCAATAGTTCTGGCATGCGCCTCCTGTACTGGCGACCCCGCTCCCATCTCTGTGTGGAGTGAGAGACAAATGCCCAAAATTAACAATTGTAAACCGCTTTGAGGCTCAGATCTGCAGTGAAAAGGCGGTATATAAATAAAAACTTACTTACTTTGGAGCAAACACCTTAAATTCAAATGAACGGGCTGCATGGTGGCTGAGTGGTTAGCACTCTCGCCTCTACGCAAGGTGCTGAGTTCACAGCCCACTCTGCCTTTCTGAGAGGAGTGTGTGTGTGTGTGTGTGTGTGTGTGTGTGTGTGTGTGTGTGTGTGTGTGTGTGTGTGTGTGTGTGTGTGTGTGTGTGTGTGTGTGTGTGTGTGTGTGTGTGTGTGTGTGTTGGAGTCTTCTGGTAAAGGGGCACTTTATTAATCCCCGTAGGTCAATTCAATCCTCTGCATTTGACCCATCCTGATGCCGCTAATAAGGCTTACATCAGGGGCAGTGGTCGCCGTAGTAACAGCGCTCGGTTTGGTCAGGACCGGAGCTGGAGGCTTTAACCTAGTGGTTGCAGAGTTTATACCACTAAAAACACAGACAAGAAGTAAACTCCTCCAGCTCTGGTCCGGATCAGCAGCACCAGTGTCTGGAGATGGACCCCCGGGTGCTGTACGAAGGAGACCACTGAAGGCTGGGTCAAATGCACAGGATAATGAAAATATGAGGACAATAAAGTATTGCAGCCTGAAGAAGAAACCTAAGCCACAGTGTATGACTAAGAGAACAGTTTAATTATGAACGTTTTAGCAAAACCGTTACTTCCTTTACTATCGCATGGCTGTGTTTGCTGCTGCTGAAACCGCCCGGGTGATAGCAGAGGGAGCTGCTTGTTCCAGCATCATTTGTACATGAAAAAGTACATGGTGTCCTTTCCTTGAACGGCCTAAAACAGGGCATAGTATGTCTCCTTTAATGATCTAGTTAGACTTCAGTCCCACACACAGTGAACTCTCTGCTCAGAGATGAGCATTCAGCATGAAATCAATCCATTCAAATCACTGCACACATCAGGACTGAGAGAAGCTACACAAGCATTCACACTCTCCCAGTTTACTCTTCCATATACATCCCTTTGCTTCCCTTTGCTCCATAACAACAGTCTGCCAACAACACCGAGGGCTCTGCCCACATGACCTCATGGTTACTACGGCGATGGGGATTCCTGGAGCATCCAGATCAGTGATTGGAGGAGAGAGAAAAGGAGCTCTTAAATGGGTCAAAGCAGTCAAGTGTCTCTGAGGAGGTTGGTGTGTGATTGTGCAGGTACAGACACAGCAGCAGCAGCTGTAGCAGCAGCTGTAGCAGCAGCTGTAGAAGCAGCTGTAGCAGTAGCAGCAGCCACTGTGGCAGCAGCAGCTGTAGCAGTAGCAGCTGTAGCAGTAGCAGCTGTAGCAGAAGCAGCAGCAGCCGTAGCAGCTTCAGCAGCTGTAGCAGCAGCAGCAGCTGTAGCAGCTGTAGCAGTAGCAGCAGTAGCAGCTGTAGCAGTAGCAGCAGCAGCTGTAGCTGTAGCAGCAGCTGTAGCAGTAGTAGCAGCAGCAGCAGCAGCAGTAGCAGCTGTAGCAGTAGCAGCTGTAGCAGTAGTAGCAGCAGCAGCAGCAGTAGTAGCTGTAGCAGCAGCAGCAGTAGCAGCTGTAGCAGTAGCAGCTGTAGCAGTAGTAGCAGCTGTAGCAGCAGCAGCAGTAGCAGCTGTAGCAGCAGTAGCAGCTGTAGCAGCAGCTGTGTTGTCCTTGCTTCCGCCCACAGTCTCTGAGCTCCTCACGTTTAGTATTTCATCAATTTGCTTGTTTTTCTCCGTCCTCACTCCTTCCCTCCCCCTTGGTCTTTCTGTACCGCTGCTCTCTCTCTTCCTCCTGCTGCCTGTGGTGAGAGCGTGGAGGCCAAGACTGCCCCCTTAAGGCAGCCCTGGGGAACTGCAGGGCTTTGGCAGGATGAGAAAACACTTGAGGAAGATGATGCAACAGTGAGAAGAGGCGCAGATCTGTGGAGACTCTGGTAAAGAACGTTTACAGAGACGATCGACAACAAACCTGGATCATTATATTATCATCATTGACTTTGACCATTTTGAATCCTCATAAAAGTCTAAAATGAACAAATGAAACATAGTATTGTTTAGTATCACTGTGCCCAGACAAGCCAAGTACAGTGAACAACAGCGGAGAGTTGGAACGTGTCCTTAAATCAAGCAGTATCATAAAGATTAGTTAGAGTGAATTACGTTACGTTAATAAAATATCAATGAAATAAAGGTTAAATAAATCATATGTGACTTTAACTCAGGATCGGCAACGTTGAAACATTTTGTGTTTTTCTTAGAAATTGAGTCCAAGGACCGAATGCTCCCAGGGGCGGAGCTAGCTATTTTGGGCCCAATGCAAAGCTGTGTGGTGTTTTTAGGAATGCACTGATACAATAATGGTCTCGTAAATCACTGCTGATTTAGGAATATGGCTTTTAATTATATCAATTAAAGCTGCATTACCTGACTTTATGTTTGTACTCATGAGTTAAATCCAGTCCATGTCCATGCAGTGCATTGGGACATACGTCCTTACATATACTGTAGTATAGAAAAGTATAGGTTTGTGCTGGAGTCATTTTATTTTAGATCGAGTTTTGGTGAAACAAGGAAGAGAAAGTGTTTTGGGTCCAGATTGTGACCAATCACAGCGGACCACTGCCCCCCACTTTCTTGAGAAAAGTCACAGGTCTGTGGTTAGCACAGACAGGTCTGTGGTTAGCACAGACAGGTCAGTGGTTAGCACAGACAGGTCTGTGGTTAGCACGGACAGGTCTGTGGTTAGCACAGACAGGTCTGTGGTTAGCACAGACAGGTCAGTGGTTAGCACAGACAGGTCTGTGGTTAGCACAGACAGGTCTGTGGTTAGCACAGACAGGTCAGTGGTTAGCACAGACAGGTCTGTGGTTAGCACAGACAGGTCTGTGGTTAGCACAGACAGGTCTGTGGTTAGCACAGACAGGTCAGTGGTTAGCACAGACAGGTCTGTGGTTAGCACAGACAGGTCTGTGGTTAGCACAGACAGAGGTCTGTGGTTAGCACAGACAGGTCTGAGGTTAGCACAGACAGGTCTGTGGTTAGCACAGACAGGTCTGTGGTTAGCACAGACAGGTCTGTGGTTAGCACAGACAGGTCTGTGGTTAGCACAGACAGGTCTGTGGTTAGCACGGACAGGTCTGTGGTTAGCACGGACAGGTCTGTGGTTAGCACGGACAGGTCTGTGGTTAGCACAGACAGGTCTGTGGTTAGCACAGACAGGTCTGTGGTTAGCACAGACAGGTCTGTGGTTAGCACAGACAGGTCTGTGGTTAGCACAGACAGGTCTGTGGTTAGCACAGACAGGTCTGTGGTTAGCACAGACAGCTGAAAGAGCGAGGCCAGCGCTCACATTCAAACATTTCACAAAGTGAGTTTGTGCAGCTTTAAGCCGATTCCCTGATAATGCCGTAACATTGAGGGTCACAGACTTTTACCTGTTCCTCCCTCAGCTGTTCTGCAGTTATTACGACTGGAGACATTTTGTAACAATTTAGTTATTATTTCCTCACAGACCCTTCTCTGGTCTCGGTTCATACTGAAAGCCACAGCATTGAGTATTAGTAAAGTACTACATACTTTACACTTCCTCGACACAGGTGAGAGCAGTGTCCCATTATTATGTATGTATTATATGTTTTAGAGCAGACTTTTGTGAGGAATGTTTCATTGTTTGTTATTATACAAATTAACAACAAATAGGGTATTACAGCCCCCCCCCTAGATCCGCCCCTGAGGCTCTGGGATCACTACCATTGTCCCGGACATTTATCCATTTTCTTAATTCCTGTGAACGTGGTCAACGATTAAATGTGACCATAATATTTTATTTGACCGGAAATAAGTGATTCAGCACTTTTTGGATAATTCACTTTTTGGATAATTCACTTTTTGGATAATTCACTTTTTGGATAATTCACTTTTTGGATAATTCCCTGGAGTTTGATGGTTGTATTTCATTAATTGACTAAAATGGCTGCAATGTCCAAAAAGGAGCAAATAAAGGATTTATTTTTCTGCTTTGACCTTAGCTTTATTATAGGTCTCTAAATCTCATCTTATATTTGCCTCAGCAGTGAAAAGGGAAGTGTTAAACCCCAGAGTCGGTCATTCTCCGTCAGACCCGCCCTGACAACAACTATTTGTACGACTAATGTAAAGTAAACAATGAGGTTGGACTTAAATGATGCAAGGGAGCAAAAAGTGACCGACCGAAAGAAACTAAATTTGTGGAAGGAGCTTGTGGTGAATGCGGACAAGGGAAACCAGGGGAACATATAAAAATAACAGTATAAAAATGATTATAGCTGAAACAAAGACAATACGCAGAATAACAAATAAGGTGCAAACAAAAACAATCACGATATTCAAATGTTCAAAGTTAATCCAGATTTCAAATGCTTTTTATTCACTAAAGAACATGTAGGTGACTTTGATCTTTCTCTGTGCAAAGACTGTTCCCACTTATTATCAGAGTAAATGAGTCGTCAGAGGCCAAAACTACACAGCAGCCAGTACTCATTTTTTCAGGAGTTTTACAGAAAATATTTTGTGGTGTTCTAGTCTTTTCTGAACCATTGCTTTTGTGGCGAAGGCTTTGTTTCTGTAAAGTTATAAACAGACTGATACACTTTGTAAGTACTCACTAGTATTTTATTTCTATGAATGTCCTGCTCATTCAGAACTACCCAGTATGAACCTCTGCGAACACCAAATTATACATGTTTTTATCTTTTTCACTAAACTATGCATCCCGCCCCAACTCCATTCATAAGTTCCCACAGAGCTTACATTTACATTTAAACATACATTTAAAGTCAAAATGCATCCCAACATTACCTGCTGACTCACTCCAGGCCTCTCAGTGTTAGCCCTGGCTCACTACAAATCATTAAGAATCATTGTAAATAATCATAAATCACTCTAAATCATTGTAGCAACACCAATAATGGACCTTTGGCAAGATCTCCGGCAACTATATATCAGTCAGTTCAAAACCAAATCTCAAAATGTACAACCATGAAATTAGGGTAAAGATCTGCCTATAAGATACTTAGCAATAATACAACAATAACATCATAGTCAGCAGACAGGTCTCTGAACACTGGGACTCGATCCAAACTCCCCTCAGGCCAACAGGAGTTTGTGGGGTCAAAGTCACTGAGGAACCGCAATGCAGACTCCACTGGCACGTCTAAATAAGGCTGTGTGTGTGTGTGTGTGTGTGTGTGTGTGTGTGTGTGTGTGTGTGTGTGTGTGTGTGTGTGTGTGTGAGTGAGAGAGAGAGGAGGGAGAGAGATAAGCTACGACACCCAATCCCTGCGGAGCGAGGAGAGAGGCTCCAGCTGCAGCAGTCCAAGGAGAAACTTAAAAACACAGACACATCACTCACGCATGTTGACCAAATACAAAAACTAGCTCCGAGGCTACGCTAGCTGCAGTTTAAGACCCACACTTAACCTGATTTCCACTGATTTACAGCATGAAAAGTAAGAATCAGGTGTGAGTGAGAACTAGACCAAGTGTGGGGAATGCAAAGTGCAGTCACACACATGCTGCAGGAGTCATGTTTGTATAACTGTGTGTAACTGTGTGTAACTGTGTGTAACCAGGACTCCCGTGGAAAAGAGGTTCTTAATCTCAATGGGACTTTGCTGCTTAAATAATGGTTAAATAACAATAAATAAAAATGTCTGATCTGAAATGGCTGTAATAAAACAAGTGGCTGTGAAGCAGGAAAGAGATGGAGCTGTGTGGAAACGAATGCATGAGCTAACTTTGCATTAGCATTAGCATTAGCATGGGAAAGATGTGGCTGTATATAAGTGTGTGTATAAAAGTGTGTATATAAGTGTGTATAAGTGTGTGTATATAAGTGTGTGTATAAAAGTGTGTATATAAGTGTGTATAAGTGTGTGTATATAAGTGTGTGTATAAAAGTGTGTGTATATAAGTGTGTATATAAGGTTGTGAGTAATGTATATGCAGTTAAGTATATGTAGTAAAGTACATGTAGTAAAAGTATATGTAGTAAAGTATATGCAGTAAAGTTCATGCAGTAAAGTATATGTAGTAAAGTACATGTAGTAAAGTATATGCAGTAAAGTACATGCAGTAAAGTATATGTAGTAAAGTTCATGCAATAAATTACATGCAGTAAAGTATAGGTAGTAAAGTATATGTAGTAAAGTTCATGCAATAAATTACATGCAGTAAAGTATAGGTAGTAAAGTATATGTAGTAAAGTACATGCAGTAAAGTATATGTAGTAAAGTATATGTAGTAAAGTTCATGCAATAAAGTACATGCAATAAAGTACATGCAGTAAAGTATATGTAGTAAAGTATATGTAGTAAAGTATATGTAGTAAAGTATATGTAGTAAAGTATATGTAGTAAAGTACATCTTTCACATCGTGCCACAACCCCCCTCCTCCCATCATCACCTCAACACCTACATCATCGACCACCAACTGGGACACGGTGGCTGAGTGGTTAGCGCTCTCGCGTCTCAGCAAGAAGGTTCTGGGTTCGAATCCCGGTCGGAACAAGGCCTTTCTGAGGGGACTTTGTGTGTTCTCCCCGTGTAGCTGTCATTTCCCCCACAAATGAAGGCTTCTGATTGGTCAATCCTTATGACTCATATCTGGATGTACAAAACAGTATTCACCTAAAAACACCAGGATCACTCCCCCGGTGAGGAGGGGGAGTGAGGAGGGGGAGTAGGACTACAAGGCAGATGGTCAGCACAACCACACCAGGAATGGACATTGGTCTCTGCCCCTTATGGACTTCTTGTATTTTAACTTTTTGATTTTCTGATCTGTGTTGGTGAATTCAACGGTTTTATAAAGTCCTCCGATAAACTACTGTAGTGATTTAGGGCCACACAAGATGAATGGATTGAAAATGGTGAGAGTGACACATACAGTTAGAGAGATAGAGTCGACAGGAGCCAGAGAGTTGGAGAAAAAACCTTGTCCATGAGCACTTCCCTATTGGGCGTTATTGGGCTAGCGGGTTAGCTTTGTCCATTAGCCTTGTCCATCTAGAGCACACACAGCAGTATCAATGAGAGCTGGTCTTACTTGAAGTTGTCGGGGTGTTGGCTCAGGGCGAGGGTGGCGGTGTCCAGGGCGTGTCTGTGGTGCTTCTGGGCGCTGAGCACAAGAACCAACAGATGGAGTGAGTTCAAGTCCTCTCCACGAAGACACAAGGCCCTCTGCAGCGGCTCCATGGAGGCCGAGACCTAAGACCATCAACCACAGAATGACTTTCTGCTCTTTGACGATGTTAGGGTTTGATAATGTGGATTACACATGAGAGCTTTGCACCAATAATGCAGCAGAGAGTGAGAAAATGAGGAAAAATAAGAATAATAAGATCGGAAAACTAAAATGTTGGAAAGGAGTGGAGCAGAGACGTCCTGCTCTTGCTGCTCCGCTCCAGTTTGAGATCTCCATAAATGTTTGTAATAAGAGTTTTTATAAATTTAAATAAATAATGTTTCAGATATCTATGTTTCCATTTCATACAAACCTGAACAACCCTGAGAAAGCTCCTAAACCTTTTATAAAGCATGTTTTAATTAGGAACAAGAGCTCCACACAAGGCAGTGCATGATGACATCACACGTTAGGCACTGATGCCGTACATTATGAGATAAAATACTCTATTTTCACATTTTTAAACAGAGATTCAACTGTAGAAATAAACATTACTTACATTATCAACATTCAATAATAAAATATACATTGTCTTAAAGCTGCACTAACTCACTTTGAGACATTTTTGAATGTGAGCGCTGGCCTCGCTCTTTCTGCTCCCCCTCCCCACACTCATGGAGCTATCACCCCCTCAGCCGCACATGTGCTGTTTACGGAGCGCACGTCTCACAGGGACACATCTGAACGTGGCGTGACCATAGAACGCCGCGTTGATTCTTCCGCCTCCGTCGAGCAAAGACGTGTCTCAGACGCTCCTGCTTCTGACTGCTGCTATCTCCTGTTTTTGTCTCTTTCCTGGAGTTTTGCCACAGACAACTTTAACAGAATGGAAATGATTAATTGGTCCCTCAACGCAATTGATTCTATCTTTTCAACACGTAAGCGTGGGTCTGGAGAGCCCGTGTGCCCGGACGGGACCTCACCAGCGGGGTATACTCTTGACAGCTGGAACAAGTTTCAGCCCCTCTGTCTGTCGACCCTGTCCATTGAAGATTCGGAAAACGTATATATCTTTGGCTTTTTGGTGGTGGGAATCCTCCTGTTTGGGATTGGAGCGGTTCTATTCTACCATAAATTCGGAGGCATGGCAGTTCGCAAGATTCACGACCTGCTGGCCGACAAAATTGATGGGATGTACAAGGAGCTTAACCGCGTCGTGGTTGAGAGTGCTGTGGCTGGACAAAGGAGAGTGGTGTTAGTGGAACAGTTGATAAAAGATCTCGCCGCTCGTTCACTCGATGGACATAAGACTCTGGAGTTGAGATTGAATGACATTGTTTGCCAGGCTTGAACTCTCTGACCCGGCTTGGATTGGCCCCTGTGTACGGGGTCTGAGGGCGCCGCAATTCGGTTTAATTGGATTTAATCGAATATCTGCCTGACATTGCATTGAATATTGTCCCCCTGAGGCGATGTGTTTTCTCCTCCTGTGTCTTCTCTCCACTCTTATCTCACATTCCTCGGGCCAAGGCCATAATAACAAAGGTCCCATCTACAACAATCTCACACTTCAGTCTCCAGCTCGGATCCCGTCTCCCCCGCCTCCCTCTATCCATCTTGCTCCCTCCCTCCCCTCCACTCCTCACTGTGTTTCCGACTCACCCCCTCCCTGACCCCGCCCCCCTCTGACAGCCACATTGGGCCGGCTGCGGAGGTGCTCATCCCGAGAAAAAAATCCGTGCTTTATACAAGGCACAATGTGTCTATCCAACTGTCTGTGAAACTGTATGTTACTGCTCTCTGCTGTTTATTCTACTGTTTGTCGCATGGCGCCGTAAAGATGGCGCCGTGGCAAGAGCTCTGTTGTGTGTCGTCTCCTCTGTCTGGTGCACACCGGGGTAGTCTTGCACAGTTTTTCCAATGTGGTTTTACTGCAAATGGCAAAAAAATGAATCTGAATCTGAATCTGAACGATAGAACCAGGAAGTGCGGAAGACAAGACTTTCTTTTGTCTGTTTCTCTGAGTAAGCAGTAACCGGTAACAAAGACACAGAAGCTTCAGGTTAGCCTCCGCCGCTTGTTTACCTCAGCTGTCTGTGCTAACCACAGACCTGTCTGTGCTAACCACAGACCTGTGACTTTTCTCAAGAAAGTGGGGGCCGGTGGTCCGCTGTGATTGGTCACAATCTGGACCCAAAACACTTTCTCTTCCTTGTTTCACCAAAACTCGATCTAAAATAAAATGACTCCAGCACAAACCTATACTTTTCTATACTACAGTATATGTAAGGACGTATGTCCCAATGCACTGCATGGACATGGACTGGATTTAACTCATGAGTACAAACATAAAGTCAGGTAATGCAGCTTTAATATAGTGTTTTTAGACACATGTTATTATCTACTCCAAACTCAGTGATAAACGTCAGAAAAGGACAGGTTTAAATAAATAGAATGAGTTTGTACCTGACGGACCAGGGCCAGCTGCAGAGACAAGTACATCAGGATCTGTGAGTCCTGCGGGTCCAGAGAGTGAGCTCTGCAAACACAGGTTCTTTATTCATACAGTTACAGTATATATACAGTATATATATATATATATATATATGTATATATATATATATATATATATATATATATATATATATATATATATATATATATATATATATATAGATAGATAGATAGATATCAGTTATAGTTTATCTACTGTAACACTAGAAGGATTCAATGATTATAATGTTTCAGATGTTTGCGGTGTTGTATTTCTGTGGCTACAATATTCAACAGGTTTGTTATTGTTGTTATTGGCCATAACTTTGCTCCTTAAGGAGTAACACTTTATATGTATGGCACTAAAATAGATCTGTTTTTTCACAAAGTTTTAAACCTTTCTAATGTTATTTTAAATGTGAACGTAAAATCTTTATCACTTACTTCTGTAGAACCTTTAGAGCTCGTTTGTTGAAATGATCCCGGTCGGATTTTAGAGCAGCTGAAAAGGAACAGTCTTCAGTTAATACATCATGTACTGCATCCATCCATCCATTTTCTTCCCCTTAATCCATTTCTGGGTCGGGGGGTGGCCAGAGCTGCTCCCAGTCCACAGAGCACCAGCCCCTCACTGATCCTCCTGCAGGTGCTGAGTCCACAGGAGCTGAGATCTTTCAGTGGGGGCTTTGGGCAAAGTAGGGTTAAGTGTCTTGCCCAAGGACACAACGACAGCAGTCATCAGTGGGAGTCGTGAAGTAGGTCTTACGGTGGGCTTGAACCCATGACCTTCAGGCTCAGAGGCCAATGCTCTACCAACTGAGCTACTGTACATGTACTGCATATACTGTGCATATATATATATATATATATATATATATATATATATATATATATATATATATATATTAATATGTAATAATAAATATACAACGTCTACAGAACTATGAGACCTACTCGTACGATTCTAAACAAATATACTGTTTGGACAAACTACATGTATTATTTATGAAAAAGAAAAGGTTCCCAGCTTTAGGTTCAACTGTGAAAGTCTTTTTACACTCATTCTGGAAGTTTCAGCTGAATGTGGAAGTAAGTCATATTTATTTATATAGACCATGGTCAAAGCACGTACAATGTTATAGTTCCATTCTCTCCACACGGTGACGACAGAGGCGAGACCAGAACACACTGAACCATCAAAGCCTCCGACCAAACACCATCATTACACTCAGACCTATTGTACATGTTTTAGTGGTTGGGGAAACCGGAGCACCTGGAGGAAACCTACACAGACACGGGGAGAACATGCAAACTCTTTGAAAGGGGAGAGAGTCTGAATGAGAACCAGAAGGATCTGTTCCTTGTGTTACCGTCGGAGGCCTGCAGACTGCAGCAGAGTCCTAAGGCCAGGTAGGCTCTGGGCAGGGACTCCCCGGCCTGGTCCCCCATGGAGACCACGGTCTGGGCCAGGGTCCGGGCCTCGTCATACTGCACACAACAGACAACAACAAAGAATATTAATACATACATGATAACGTACTGAGTCACTGTGGGTCTAAACCTGCTGCACACATCTGCAGAGAGCTTCTTTTAATCCACATTTAGTGACAAACACAGACTCAAAAACAGGAATGTGAAACGAAAAGATTTAACACTAAAATAAAACTAAAATAGCAAAATAGTTTGTTTTTCTTTCACTATTTTATCTGAATCCTCGTTTATGATGTTTTCTTTTCTACTGAGTTTAATCCTTAACCTTGAGGTGAAGGGTTTAAAAGGCTCTAAATGACCAGACGACCGGACTTAATAATAATAATAATAATGCATCGGTTTTATATAGCGCTTTTTTTGGACACTCAAAGACGCTTTACATGTGTCATTATCCTCTCTCTCCAAACACGGTGGTGATAAACTACTACTGTAGCCACAGCTGCCCTGGGGCACACTGACAGAAGCGAGGCAACCAGTCTGTGCCATCGGCCCCTCCCACCACCACCAACCATTCACACACACACCAGACTCATTCTAATGTGGGGGAAGTGTCTTGCCTAAGGACACAACCACAGTTTGGCACTTTACAGCCGCCCCACTGTGGCACCTGCATGAGTCCTACATCCACAGACTCTGTCTGCTCTATCCCTCTTTGCTGCTGGACTCTGAACGGGCCAAGTCTTTATCCCACTTTTAGACAGATTACTGCGTCGCTCAGACTCTGAATGAAACAGGAGACAGTCACAGTTGGCCACGGAAAACCTCAGAAACCTCGGGCTTTCCCAAAACTGCTTTTCAGGAATTGAGAAAAGCGGATTTGCTTCTTTCACAAACGCAAATCTGGAGCAGATGTGGAAGGATGTGCTGAACGTGGAGCTGAGATCGCTTTGGACAGAGACAAGGAAATATAAAAAGGCTAAAGTTTAGAGTTAAGTCGTTTATAGATACACACTGTAGGATTCCCTTTGGCTTTCATTAAGTCTATATATATATATATCTATATATATCCATCTACTGTCTCTACTGTATATATCCATCTATCTATCCATCTATCTATCTATCAATCTATCTATCTACTGTATATATCCATCTATCTAACCATCTATCTATACATTGCCTTGCGAAAGTATTCGGCCCCCTTGAACCTTTCAACATTTTGCCACATTTCAGGCTTCAAACATAAAGATATAACATTTTAATTTTTTGTCATGAATCAACAACAAGTGGGACACAATCGTGGAGTGGAACAAAATTTATTGGATAATTTAAACTTTTTTAACAAATAAAAAACTGAAAAGTGGGGCGTGCAATATTATTGGGCCCCTTTACTTTCAGTGCAGCAAACTCAGTCCAGAAGTTCAGTGAGGATCTTTGAATGATCCAATGTTGTCCTAAATGACTGATGATGATAAATAGAATGCACCTGTGTGTAATCAAGTCTCCGTATAAATGCACCTGCTCTTTGATAGTCTCAGGGTTCTGTTTAAAGCGCAGAGAGAACCATGAAGACAAAGGAACACACCAGGCAGGTCCGAGATACTGTTGTGGAGAAGTTTAAAGCCGGATTTGGATACAAAAAGATTTCCCAAGCTTTAAACATCTCAAGGAGCACTGTGCAAGCAATTATATTGAAATGGAAGGAGTATCAGACCACTGCAAATCTACCAAGACCCGGCCGTCCCTCCAAACTTTCATCTCAAACAAGGAGAAGACTGATCAGAGATGCAGCCAAGAGGCCCATGATCACTCTGGATGAACTGCAGATAACTACAGCTGAGGTGGGAGAGTCTGTCCATAGGACAACAATCAGTCGTGCACTGCACAAATCTGGCCTTTATGGAAGAGTGGCAAGAAAAAAGCCATTTCTCAAAGATATCCATAAAAAGTCTGGTTTAAAGTTTGCCACAAGCCACCTGGGAGACACACCAAACATGTGGAAGAAGGTGCTCTGGTCAGATGAAACCAAAATGGAACTTTTTGGCCACAATGCAAAACGATATGTTTGGCGTAAAAGCAACACAGCTCATCACCCTGAACACACCATCCCCACTGTCAAACATGGTGGTGGCAGCATCATGCTTTGGGCCTGCTTTTCTTCAGCAGGGACAGGGAAGATGGCTAACATTGATGGGAAGATGGATGGAGCCAAATACAGGACCATTCTGGAAGAAAACCTGTTGGAGTCTGCAAAAGACCTGAGACTGGGACGGAGATTTATCTTCCAACAGGACAATGATCCAAAACATAAAGCCAAATCTACAATGGAATGGTTCACAAATAGACGTATCCAGGTGTTAGAATGGCCAAGTCAAAGTCCAGACCTGAATCCAATCGAGAATCTGTGGAAAGAGCTGAAGACTGCTGTTCACAAACGCTCTCCATCCAACCTCACTGAGCTCCAGCTGTTTTGCAAGGAAGAATGGGCAAGAATTCCAGTCTTTCGATGTGCAAAACTGATAGAGACATACCCCAAGCGACTTGCAGCTGTAATTGCAGCAAAAGGTGGCGCTACAAAGTATTAGCGCAAGGGGGCCGAATAATATTGCACGCCCCACTTTTCAGTTATTTATTTGTTAAAAAAGTTTAAATTATCCAATAAATTTTGTTCCACTTCACGATTGTGTCCCACTTGTTGTTCATTCTTGACAAAAAATTTTTTTTTAATATCTTTATGTTTGAAGCCTGAATAGTGGCGAAATGTTGAAAGGTTCAAGGGGGCCGAATACTTTCGCAAGGCACTGTAGTATCTGTGTTATCATCAAAACCTTTCAGCCCCGCCCTCTGTTAATGCTGTCTGTCAGGTTTAATTCACCAAACCAGTGTGATTTTGTTTCAATAAATAGATTTTTAACACAGTTCTAACATTTCAATATGATGGTATTTAGTTTTGGAAGAGGAATTTCTCCAAACACTGTGGTGATAAACTACTACTGTAGCCACAGCTGCCCTGGGGCACACTGACACCACCAACCATTCACACACACACCAGACTCATTCTAATGTGGGGGAAGTGTCTTGCCTAAGGACACAACCACAGTTTGGCACTTTATAGCCGCAGCACCTAGTGTTCTCAGAGGTCTCCCATCACAGTACTAACCAGGACCTGCCCTGCTAAGCTTCAGAGGTCTGACAGGGTCTGGCTTTCACATAGAGGTGTCCAGGACGGAGTTTAGCATGGACTGGTTCTGGACTGTTCCTGGTTCAGCTTGGTTTTCCACCAGAGAAAAACTAGTCCTATAGTTGCCATAGCAACACAACAGTTAGCTTTAGCCTCCAAACGGTTTCTACTGTTGTTCAAGTTACATTCACCAATTGTAGCAAGTATCAAAAGTACAAAAAGACATTTTTATCTTTCTCTTTAACGTACCATGATTTTTTAAATTCCTTGTTTCTGTCTTGTTCAGCACTTTGAGTTGCCTTGTGTATGAATTGTGCTATACAAATAAACTTGCCTAAGACTGAGTGAATGTAAAAACAGTCTAACAATGTGTGACAGATTTACCAAACAACAAAAGAAGCTTAACCACTGAGCAGTAAATACCACAGGAACAAGAACAATCTCTGTAGAGGATGTGACCGTGGCCTCCATTCGGCCCACCTCAGTCCAGTCCAGTCCAGTCTGGTCCAGTCTGGTCCAGTCTGGCACACATCCTTGGACCACATACTGCATGTGTCTCAGTGGATTGTGTGGTGAACGTGGCCCAGTTGTGATGTAATGCTCCTCATAGTGTCTCACTGTGATTATGGTTTAAGCTCCTTAGACTGTTGCAGCTGTGGACAGATGTGCCCCGGCCACTCTAATCCTCCTCTCTCTCTCTCTCTCTCTCTCTCTGTCTCTCTCTCTCTCTCTCTCTGTCGTTCTCTCTCTCTCTCTCTCTCTGTCGTTCTCTCTCTCTCTCTGTCTCTCTGTCGTTCTCTCTCTCTCTCTCTGTCGTTCTCTCTCTCTCTCTGTCTCTCTGTCGTTCTCTCTCTCTCTCTCTCTCTCTCTCTCTCTGTCGTTCTCTCTCTCTCTCTCTCTCTCTGTCGTTCTCTCTCTCTCTCTCTCTCTCTGTCGTTCTCTCTCTCTCTCTGTCTCTCTGTCGTTCTCTCTCTCTCTCTCTCTCTCTCTCTCTCTGTCGTTCTCTCTCTCTCTCTGTCTCTCTGTCGTTCTCTCTCTCTCTCTCTCTCTCTCTCTCTGTCGTTCTCTCTCTCTCTCTGTCTCTCTGTCGTTCTCTCTCTCTCTCTCTCTCTCTGTCGTTCTCTCTCTCTCTCTCTCTCTGTCGTTCTCTCTCTCTCTCTGTCTCTCTGTCGTTCTCTCTCTCTCTCTCTCTCTCTCTCTCTGTCGTTCTCTCTCTCTCTCTGTCTCTCTGTCGTTCTCTCTCTCTCTCTCTCTCTCTCTCTCTCTGTCGTTCTCTCTCTCTCTCTCTCTCTCTGTCGTTCTCTCTCTCTCTCTGTCTCTCTGTCGTTCTCTCTCTCTCTCTCTCTCTCTCTCTCTGTCGTTCTCTCTCTCTCTCTCTCTCTCTCTCTCTCTCTCTGTCGTTCTCTCTCTCTCTCTGTCTCTCTGTCGTTCTCTCTCTCTCTCTCTCTCTCTCTCTCTGTCGTTCTCTCTCTCTCTGTCGTTCTCTCTCTCTCTCTCTCTGTCGTTCTCTCTCTCTCTCTCTCTCTCTGTCCCTCTATCTCTCTCTCTCCCCTGTCTCTCTCTCTCTCTCCCCCACCCTCCCCCCTCCTCTCCTCTCTCTCTCCCCCTCCCTCCCCCTCCTCTCCTCTGTCTCTCTCTCCCCCTCCCTCCCCTCCTCTGTCTCTCTCTCCCCCCTCCCTCCCCCCTCCTCTCCTCTGTCTCTCCCTCCCCCTCCTCTCCTCTGTCTCCCTCTTCCATGTGTGCCAAAATGCCTGTATGACCCTGTGGAATGGTACAGTGTACAGTGAAAATGGGAGAAACTCTGAGAAACTCTGAGTAATGTGAAGTGCAGCAGTAAATGAGCGGTGTGGATTACAGGAGGCAGAGGTCGCAGATCAGTGACACTCGTTAGCTCCAGATGGACCATGGACCTGATCTAATCTGAATTATAGAGATTAACATGACCACAGATTATTACAACACCAGCGCCACCCACGGACATCTGAATATAAAACACGGGAGACTATAAACTGTTTGAGAACTATACATTTGTGCACCACAGCAGTTTCACAACAGTAGAATGAGGAGCCCACAAGATAAAAGAACCATAACTCTATAATAAACTAAATAAAATAAACATTATCAAAAATGAACTAGTATAAAAAAAATTTAAGAGTTGTTCCTTGTGGATGCAGGAGGGTCTTGTTGGACAGTTAGTGTCCAACAGAAAGGATTGGTGATGATCAGGACACTTTAGCATTCTACAACATGTATGGACATTTTCTTCTGTGTGTGCTTTATATTCTTCATGTGTTTTAACTGTTGATTCTCTGACCTGTGTTGGTGATTTCAATGGTTTTGTTAAGTCTCTGAGATGACTTCTGTTGTGACCTAGGGCTATACAACAATACATTGGATTGTATTGTATTGTATTTTAACTCCATCTTTAGTAAATGAGTACAACAACTCTGACTCTAGCGTCACTAAGAGTAGATTTCAGACTTCCTGTGTCGTGCCAAAATGTCTAATAATAAGTTTATTAACAGTGAAAAGCTACAATACTTACTTATACAGACTAATTATACTTTATTATGATATTTTAATTTTGTTTTCATATTTTGGCAATAGAATATTTAAGCAAACATGCAGATGTTTAGTATCTTTGGGGTTAGTATCTTTGGGGTTTAGTATCTTTGGGGTTAGTATCTTTGGGGTTAGTATCTTTGGGGTTAGTATCTTTGGGGTTAGTATCTTTGGGGTTAGTATCTTTGGAGTTAGTATCTTTGGGGTTAGTATCTTTGGGGTTAGTATCTTTGGGGCTCCCCCCTGGACTGCCACCTTAACGTGGTGGGGGAGTTTGAGTACTCTGATGATCCTGGGAGCTATGCTGTCTGGGGCTTCATGCCCCTGGTAGGGTCTCCCATGGCAGACAGGTCTCGGGTGACGAGTCAGACGAAGAGCAGTCCAGAAGACACCATGGACAGCACAAATATGACAACACTGACGTCGCCCGGCATGGCGCAGCCGGGGACCGACCGTGGAGCCAGGCCTGGGGTTGGGGCTCATACGTGAGCGCCTGGTAAACGGGCCTTAGCCCACGGGGCCCGGCCGGGCTCAGCCCGAAGGGATGACGTGGGCAGTCCCTCCTGTGGGCCCACCACCTGCAGAGGGGTCCGTGGTGGCGCGGTGCTGAGATGACTGGGCGGCAGTCGAAGGCGGAGACCTCGGCGACCCAGTCCACACACCCAACATCTGGCTGTTGGGACGTGGAACGTCACCTCACTGGGGGGGAAGGAGCCCGAGCTCGTGGGGGAGGTTGAGCGATACCGACTAGAGGTAGTCTCACCTCCACACACAGCTTGGGCTCTGGAACCCAACTCCTTGAGAGGGGTTGGACGCTCCACTTTTCTGGAGTCTCCCGCGGGGAGAGGCGGCGAGCTGGGGTGGCCATTCTCATTGCCCCCCATCTCAGCCGCCACGTGTTGGAGTTCTCCCCGGTGAATGAGAGGGTCGCGTCCCTCCGCCTCCGGGTGGGGGACAAGTCTCTCATTGTTGTGACGGCCTACGGGCCTAACAGCAGTGCAGAGTACCCGGCCTTCTTGGAGTCCTTGGGAGGGGTACTGGACAGTGCACCGCCCGGGGACTCCGTTATTCTCCTGGGGGACTTCAACGCCCATGTGGGAAACGCCAGTGACACTTGGAGAGGGGTGATCGGGAAGAGCGGCCCCCCTGATCTGAACCCGAGCGGTGTTCAGTTGTTGGACTTCTGTGCCAGTCACAGTTTGTCCATCACGAACACCAGGTTCGAGCACAAGGTTGTCCACCAGTGCACGTGGCACCAGGACACCCTAGGCCGGAGGTCGATGATCGACTTTGTTGTCGTATCATCTGACCTTCGACCGCGTGTCTCGGACACTCGGGTGAAGAGAGGGGCGGAGCTGTCAACCGATCATCACCTGGTCGTGAGTTGGATCCGCTGGCAGGGGAAGAAGCCGGTCAGACCTGGCAGACCCAAGCGTGTAGTGAGAGTTTGCTGGGAACGTCTTGGTGAGCCCCCTGTCAGACGGACTTTCAACTCACACCTCCGTGTAACGCTCTTTCGGGCTAGGTCGGGTGACTGCGGAACAAGTGCTTAACTGACCAGAAAACTGGTTCGGAGGGGAGCCATAGAGTGAATGAAAAAGGAAAGAAGCAAATGGTTGATTTGAATTATGTATTCTTATTATATGAGTAGGTGCCCTCAATGACAATGAGGAAAAAAAATAACCAAATATGCAGGATTCAAAACAAAACAACTTTGAGGAAACGAATGAATGTGTTAAACAAACAAAACAAAACAGGCAACTCGTGTCCTATGAGTAGTTCTTTCTATACAGTTCTATACAAGTTCCGTTTGGTCGAATCATTTCACTATCCGGAAGTTATTTGTAATATCCAAAAGTTATTTGTAAATCCAAAACGTTTGTAATATCCCAAAGTTATTTGTAAATCCAGCAACGAATCCAGTTCCTTTTTTTACATCAGGAACAAACAGACGTCGATCTCCTACCATGAGGTGGGGGCTCTTAGCTCGCCATCATAGTCCACGAGGAGGGGTAAAGGGAGGGGTGAAAAAACCTGACCTACACGAGGTCAAAGGAAAAAACCCAAATTATGACTCATAGTAAAACCCAAAGCTCTATACACACACATAACAATGAAGAAATATAACAATCTACAATGGGGTTTGTAAACATAATACATTATTAAACATAGTTCATTATTAACATAATTAATTAAGTGCACTTTAAGTAAAGATGTAGCTATGTTCTAAATATCAATCAAATCAAAAGTTGCGCAACGAATTCAAATATTAATCAAAAGATCTCACTCATGATCGTCACCATGGGGTCAATGCAAAACAGTCATGGCCAAACCAAGTATACACGCCAAAACCATTCGTTCTAATTATATCCAGGACGGATTTAAACAACACAAGGTGTCCTTAACTTAATAAAGGCCTAACCTAAGATCCGGCAGGAACAAAAGAATATAAATCAGTAAATCGATTTGCATTACGTGGATTCAAAACTCCACTCTGGCGTTTGTGCTGCCCGAAAAGCGGCTAATATCCGCACGTATATCTAATGGAGTGCTTAATGCTCGCTCGTATCAAACTCTTAACAAGTATCAGAGTAAAACGGGGTAAAACGGACTCACCGCTGAGCGAAGGAGGGATGTCCTAGCTCGAGGCAAAGCAGCGGATAGTAGCGGTAGCAAATAGCAGCAGTAGCATCACAACAGTGAGTGCAGCACCATGAGAGGGGGGAGGACAGGGGGCAGCGCCAGGTTAAAGCATCACGTCCGGTAGCTGCGTGGGTCACGCGGGATTACAACTAAGCTAAACTACGTGGGTTACCGTGCTAGACTAAGTGGGTTACAGTCTCCCCCACTGAATCCATGAACGTCCCCGGACATGGGGCAGGCTGGCTGCAGACTGTTTGGAAGGCGGGTGGAATTACATCACCATCACCCCCTTCTTCTAGGACATAGGAGAAAGCTGTACTCAAGCCATGAAACAGGGATTGTATGCTCTTAAGCAGCGGGTTACCAGGCTTGTCGTACAGGAGGCGATCAGGCGGCCGGCGTGCGCGAGTCGACTGACGGGGAGGAGGATCACAGTCCGGACTGTCAGGCACACATGCAACAGAAGACAGCACACCGGGAGAGCGTTCACTGTCCAGTTCAGACACTGGCGAATCAGAAGCAAAGCGATCATCGACCGGCAAGGCACCAACCTGAAGGTCGCCTAGTCCTGGCCCGCGCTCCTCAATCTCCACTGGACTCAGCTCCTCTGAAGCAATCAGAAGATGCTCCTCATCCACCTGCCCCTCATCCACCTGCTCCTCATCCACCTGCTCCTCATCCACCTGCTCCTCATCCACCTGCTCCTCATCCATAGCTGGTGGAACCACTGGTGGAAAGGAGAAAGCAGCGGAACATGGAGGCTTGTCCATAGCCAATGGAGCCACCGGTGGGACAGGGGGAACAAAGGAGCATGGAGACGCTTGAGGGTGGTCACCAGTTGGCAGGGGAATCGCTGGCTTGTCGACAACCCTAGTGTGGGCGAAGTTCACAGGGCCAACAACCAGTCGGTCAGAGGTATCCGTCACATACTCATCCTCTGATTGACCGTCCTCGACAAGTCCGGGTTCGAGATCCGACAAGATGGCATGTGTCTTCTTTGTCACAGGAAGACGTTTGACAGTACCCGATAAGTAACCACAGGGCAACAAGAGATCTCTGTGCAGGGTTCTTAGAGGCTTCTCCCGACATTCGGGTTTAACCGTAAACACAGGGAGGTCACCAGCTTTCTTCACCACCACATAGACATCAGACTCCCACTTGTCAGCCAGCTTATGTTTCCCTCTCAAGCGAACATTTCTTACAAGCACCCTATCACCAACAGCCAGTTCAGAAGGAGAAACGCGACGATCAAATATGGACTTGTTGCGACTCATCTCCTTTTCGGAATTCGCAATGGCCATTTGGTAGCTCTCCTTCAGATGGTCCTTCAGATCCTGGACATACTGTGAATGGGACGTCGAAACGACGTCCCTCAAGGGTAGTCCGAAAGCTAAATCAACAGGTAAGCGTGGTTGGCGACCGAACATCAACTCATAAGGTGAATATCCAGTCACGTCATTTTTAGTGCAGTTATATGCATGTACGAGGGGTTTAACAAACTCTCTCACTTTTTATCCTCCGTTAATGTCCCCAGCATGTTCAACAGGGTACGATTAAACCTTTCAACAGGATTTCCCCTGTGGTGGTATGGAGTAGTCCTTCCCTTCTCGATACCAGCAATGCCACACAGCTCCTTTATGGTCCGTGATTCAAAGTCAGGGCCCTGATCACTGTGCAACCGCTCCGGGATGCCATAATAGACAAAGACATGCTCCCAAAGACACTTGGCGACAGTGCGGGCTTTCTGATTTGGAGTAGGCACTGCAACGGCATACTTCGTGAAATGATCAGTGAGCACAAGTATATCCTTCACTCGACGATCAGGCTCCAGAGATAAGAAATCCATGCAAACAAGCTCTAGTGGCCGTGATGTCCTAACCAGCCCTCTCTGGTAAGGTCTTACGCTTCACACAACGATCACAAGTTCTGATCTTTCTATGGATGTCCGCAGCCATCTTTGGCCAAAAGAACCTGGACCGGACCAGATCTAATGTCCTCTCTATTCCAAGATGGCCCATTTGGTCATGTAGCTGGGACAGAACAGCATCGCGACATTCTTCCAGCAACACCAATTGGTAAACAACGAAACTCCCAACCTGCCTCCTTCTCACTAGAAGGTTGTTTCGGAATGTCATTCTGTTAACTTCCCTCAAAAGAAAGGGCAATTCTGGGAGTTGTTTTCGCAGAGAAGGTGGCAGTGATTCCCCTCGTTCTTTCTGCGCAATCACATGCCGAATGATTGGATCAGATCGCTGCTTTGCGGCGAGATCAGCAGGAGAGGACAAAGGGACCACCGAGGAGGCGAACTGAGCGTCATCGGAAAAGCTGTCAGGTAGGCTATCTGGGTTTGTCGTCATGGAGAGGACAAGGGCAAGAGCCGAGTCAACAGTTGAAGAGCCAAACACTAGTTGACGGTCACAAATCGCTTTCACTGTGGCAAGGTCAATGACTGTCTGGTCCCCGTCAAGATGGCGTTTGATGAACTTTAGAACCCGTTCACGTTCTTTACTGGACGTGGGGTCTTCAGGCACCTCAAGATGTGGACGGCGTAAAAGGCCATCAGCATCAGCATTCTGCTTTCCAGATCTGTAAATGATCTTCAAGCTGAAAGTGGATAAAGCAGAGAGCCACCTGTAAGAGGTAGCGTCCAGTTTTGCTGAAGTTAACAGGTAGGTCAACGGATTGCTGTCTGTAACAACTGTAAACTGCATGCCATAGAGGTAATCGCTAAGCTTCTCTGTGACAGCCCATTTAAGCGCAAGGAACTCCAGCTTGTGTGCTGGGTAGTTTGATTCACTCCTCGACAGGCCTCTGCTGGCATATGCCACAACACGGTTCGTCCCTTCATGTTCCTGATAGAGAACTGCCCCAAGGCCGCTGGAACTGGCATCAGTGTGAAGCACGTACGGCTTGTTGGGGTCCGCAAAAGCAAGTATGGGGGCAGAAGTGAGCTTGTCAATGATGTTCTCGAAGGCTTTCTGGCAAAGTGGGGTCCAGCGACCACCAAAGGGTACTTTTGGATTGAAGTAGTTTGTTGCTTTGATGGTCGGTTTAAGTTTCTTTTGGCCAGGTGGATAGCCAGCAGTAAGATCATGCAATGGTTTGACAATTGTTGCAAAATCTTGCACAAAACGCCGATAGTACCCAGCAAATCCCAGAAACGACCGCAGCTCTTTCAAGTTTAGTGGGACAGGCCAGGACTTCAGTGCAGCCGTTTTGTCTGGGTCCATTTCCACTCCGTCTTGGGACACCACGTGGCCCAAATACTTCACGGACTTTTGGCAGAACACGCATTTTTCAATTGACAACTTCAAGCCAAAGTCTTTGAGCCTATTCAGGACTCTCATTAACCGGTCTTCGTCTTCCTCAAGTGTTGGTGCAAAGACTATTAAGTCGTCAATGAACACCAACACCTCCTTCAGATTCAACTGTCCCATGCACTTTTCCATAAGTCGCTGAAATGTGCTTGGCGCATTGGTGACTCCCTGCGATATGCGATTGAATTCATAGAACCCGAGAGGACACACAAAAGCGGTCTTCGATTTATCCTCATCATCCATCTCAATCTGGTAATATCCACTCTTCAGATCAAGCACCGTGAACCATTCCGATCCAGAAAGAGCAGCAAAAGCGTCCTCCATCTTCGGAAGGGCATATGCATCCTTGATGGTTTGCATGTTTAGTTTGCGGTAATCAATACATAAGCGTACGCTTCCGTTTTTTTCCGAACAACTACGATTGGGGACGCGAACGGTGAGTCAGAGTCTCTTATGACTCCCGTATCTAACAGCTCCTGTAGATGTTTCCTCACCGCGTCAACATCATGAGGATGGATGGGTCGCGGACGTTGCTTAAAAGGTGTCGGATCTGACATCTTTATCTGGTGTCTCACCATGTCCGTCCGTCCAAAGTCAAGATCGTGCTTGGCAAACACGTCTGATATGCTGTTAAGCTTGGACACAAGTCTCTCTTTCCACTGAGGCGACAATGGTGAGTCCCCAAAGTTGTATTGGATCAGTGATGGCTCTGGTATTTCCGGATCTTCCACAGTGTGCTTTTTGTGTATGATGGTTTGGAAAGCACTGATCTCTGCGATAACTGCTCGAGCAGGGAGTACGACTGGATGTTCTGACTCGTTTGTTACTACAACCGGCAGGGAACAAGGCCGATGTTGGGGCAGGTCAACAAGACAACGTTTAACAAAGAGGCCACCAGGAAGGGTAACTGAGGAAGGATGCTCAATTACCGCAGCTTTCTCATCTTCTAACAGCCGAGTTGTGAGTTGGCTCTCCAGGACTGTTGTTTTGCCTGGCATAATCGTCTCTGGTTGGTCAGAACAAAGTATCAAAAGGAAGGGGTTACTTGTAAATGTCTCTGCATGCCGGCGCTGCAAGATTTTCATAATGGCTCTGTATCCGCATCCGGTAGACTGGTGGTCAATGGAGCCAGCTTCCAGATGCTTCTGATATGCCACATCCAATGTGTTGGTCCCGATCAACAGAAGCGGGTTAGAGTGCTTGACATCAGGCACAACCAGAGCCAAAGTGTCCAGTTCAGTCTCCGTTCCAAAGAGTTCAGACGGAAAAGTTAGATTGAGTTCGACATATCCAAAATAGGGCACAGCTTCACCATTTGCCCCTTCGACTTCCAACAGATTGTTCAAGGGTTTTATCTTGTGTTCGACCAAGTGTCTGTTGTAAAACGAGTGTGGTATTGTGGTTACTTGAGATCCACTGTCAAGGAGACAATTGAATAGAGTTCCATTTATTCTGACTTGGCCAGTGCTCTTTGTTCCAATAAGGCCTCTGGGCAGCATGATTGGGCGTTGCGTATTTCTGGGACTTTGGGTCTCAGCAGCTTCCGGGTGTCTTAACAGGAGCTGCTGCTAGTTTGACTTGTCAGTTTTTGTGTCCCACGCCTGCTGTTTTTGGCGTAGCTGCTTTTTCTTTTGTTCAACGAGACTTTGATTGGGCTTATTTGTACAAGAGGACGAGACATGCCCATCTTCACCACACCTGAAACAGTACCAGGGTCTTGGCTTGACTGATGATTGGGTGTAGCTGGTTGGCTTTGACAGGTCAGGTCGTGGCCCCTGGTTTGAGGGTAATGTCATGATCTGCTCCTGGAGTGCCCTCCCCCTCCCCTCTTGTCTGCTGTAGTCCTGCTGCTTCAATCAACACACCTGCATTCTCACCTGGGTTCATCTCATCAGCACCAGCACAAAAGGAGCAGCTCTACAGCCACTCCTCGCCAGTTTGTCGCTTCTTTGACACTTGTCAGTCTCTTAGCACTTGGCTCTATCGCTACAGTTGCATTTTTGTATTACTTACCTTTTTCTCCTTTGTCCAGATCTGGATTTTTTACCCACGGTGCCTGCCTGCCTGCTTGCCTGCCTGCCCTGTAGACTGCCTGCCTGCCCATACACTTTTGTAAATAAATCTGTACCTTTTGGATTCTACTGCCTCTGCCTCTGCATTTGGGTCCTATCCAGAACCGTGACAGGTAATGCCTTTTGGGACAAGAGTATTGACATCTGCTGCTGAAGCTTCTGAATTTGTTTTTTTAAATCTTTCAGTTCATCACTTGGGTTTGTGTCTGTGCTCGGACTAGCACCAGACCAAGCGCTTTGAGATTGAATACTGACTCGTTGCTTTGTGGAGCCGATGTGCTTTTTCATTAAAGAGTCTTCAACTGTCTGACGGTCTTCCTCTGTTCTTAATGATAATAGCCAGCGAATGATGGGGGATTGTCTTTCTTTTGTTCAAGTTGTAATTTCACGATTACGCCGTTTTCCCAGCATCCACGACAGAACTGTTTTAAAAGGTGCTTGTCCTGATCAACTGCTGTGATGCCGCCTCTTTTAACAACAGTGCTTAGCGTTAGATGCAATCTCTGAAGGTAGGACGAGGGTTGTTCACCCGGGTTCTGCAGCGTATTCAGAAATTGAGCAAAGAGCTCCTCCCCATCCTGCACTGTATCGAAAGCCGAGTCCAGCACACAAAGTACGACTGTGGGTAGTGCGTCTGGCCCGAAAGCTTTGATTAAATCTGCAGCAGGGGACAATAAACTCTCCATTATACGCCGAGTGACATGCAAGGCTGAAAGATTGGGGTCAGCTTGTAACAGTTTGATTTGGCTTCTCCACGACTCATAATCCACTTCACTGCTTGGTTTTGGGACTCTCCCGGAAAATGATCTGAGCCGTAAAGACGATGACGTGACCACATCGCTGTTCCGAACGACATGTTCCACGACGACCCTTTGCACTTCCTGTGGGTTAAGATCATCCCCAGACAGTGAGATCCTTTCGCCAGCTACCTTTGGATAACTTTGACCGATTCGAGTCCGCTGTTGGGTGGATGATGGAAATTGGAAGGAGCCTCGAAATGGCCCTGCCTTTTGCATTGTATCCGGCCATGCTGTGGATGGCATGTCGATGGTCCTTCCTCCTTCCTCCTTGTAATCATCCTCTTCGTCCTCCTCCCCATCTTCCTCTTCATCCTTGTATTTGGCAGCCAATCGAACATCATCCTTCCTTCTGGCTCCAGCCTTGTCCAAATGGCTACCGATTTGATCCATGACAGACTTCAGGACATCCTCAAAGCGTTTTCCAGAGCTATCGGCTATGCGCTTCAGGTCCATAAGATGGTCCATATCGGGATCTGAAGATGGGTTGGATATGGGAATTGAGGTGCTGTCACTCACCGTTGCCTCGTATTGGGACGCAAGCGATGTAACGTAAAAACTGCGGTCCGCGACTAACGACTTGTGTGTATACGGCAGTAATGGTTGTAGTAAAGACATTGATGTTTGGTCTACATACTCAACGATCAGGTTTTGATAAAAAGAACTAGACTTGTCACTAACTGTGATGGCACGTTTAATCTCTCCATAGCTACGGAGGCAATCAACTATTTCTCTGTCAGTGTCTGTGTTAGACGCGCCAGTAACTAGTGCTGATTTGGAGACATCACATCCCGACTTAGAAACAAAGTCTGCCATTCTTTCTTTAAGCATATAATGTTATTTTATTATTTTTTTTATTTTTATTTTTTTCTATTTTTTTTTTTTTTCCCGAATCTCATATAAAATTAAACATTCATTCACACGTTATGGCTCCTGGCTAGCTCGCCAAATGTAACGCTCTTTAGGGCTAGGTCGGGTGACTGCGGAACAAGTGCTTAACTGACCAGAAAACTGGTTCGGAGGGGAGCCATAGAGTGAATGAAAAAGGAAAGAAGCAAATGGTTGATTTGAATTATGTATTCTTATTATATGAGTAGGTGCCCTCAATGACAATGAGGAAAAAAAATAACCAAATATGCAGGATTCAAAACAAAACAACTTTGAGGAAACGAATGAATGTGTTAAAAAAACAAAACAAAACAGGCAACTCGTGTCCTATGAGTAGTTCTTTCTATACAGTTCTATACAAGTTCCGTTTGGTCGAATCATTTCACTATCCGGAAGTTATTTGTAATATCCAAAAGTTATTTGTAAATCCAAAACGTTTGTAATATCCCAAAGTTATTTGTAAATCCAGCAACAAATCCAGTTCCTTTTTTTACATCAGGAACAAACAGACGTCGATCTCCTACCATGAGGTGGGGGCTCTTAGCTCACCATCATAGTCCACGAGGAGGGGTAAAGGGAGGGGTGAAAAAACCTGACCTACACGAGGTCAAAGGAAAAAACCCAAATTATGACTCATAGTAAAACCCAAAGCTCTATACACACACATAACAATGAAGAAATATAACAATCTACAATGGGGTTTGTAAACATAATACATTATTAAACATAGTTCATTAGTCACATAATTAATTAAGTGCACTTTAAGTAAAGATGTGGCTATGTTCTAAATATCGATCAAATCAAAAGTTGCGCAACAAATTCAAATATTAATCAAAAGATCTCACTCATGATCGTCACCATGGGGTCAATGCAAAACAGTCATGGCCAAACCAAGTATACACGCCAAAACCATTCGTTCTAATTATATCCAGGACGGATTTAAACAACACAAGGTGTCCTTAACTTAATAAAGGCCTAACCTAAGATCCGGCAGGAACAAAAGAATATAAATCAGTAAATCGATTTGCATTACGTGGATTCAAAACTCCACTCTGGCGTTTGTGCTGCCCGAAAAGCGGCTAATATCCGCACGTATATCTAATGGAGTGCTTAATGCTCGCTCGTATCAAACTCTTAACAAGTATCAGAGTAAAACGGGGTAAAACGGACTCACCGCTGAGCGAAGGAGGGATGTCCTAGCTCGAGGCAAAGCAGCGGATAGTAGCGGTAGCAAATAGCAGCAGTAGCATCACAACAGTGAGTGCAGCACCATGAGAGGGGAGAGGACAGGGGGCAGCGCCAGGTTAAAGCATCACGTCCGGTGGCTGCGTGGGTCACGCGGGATTACAACTAAGCTAAACTACGTGGGTTACCGTGCTAGACTAAGTGGGTTACATCCGGGAGAGTTTCTCCCAGGTCCCGGCGGAGGAGGTGGACATGGAGTCCGAGTGGACCATGTTCTCTGCCTCAATCGCCGATGCGGCGGCTCGTAGCTGTGGTCGCAAGGTCTCTGGTGCTGGTCCCGGCGGCAACCCCCGAACCCGGTGGTGGACACCGGCAGTAAGTGATGCTGTCAGGCTGAAGAAGGAGTCCTATCGAGACATGATGGTTCGGGGGACTCCTGAGGCAGCTGTCCAGTACCAGCAGGCCAAGCGTGCCGCGGCCCGGGCTGTTGCAGAGGCAAAAACCCGGGACTGGGAGGAGTTTGGAGACTCCATGGAGCATGACTATCGGTCGGCCTCGAAGAGATTCTGGCAAACCATCCGGCGCCTCAGGAGGGGGAATCAGTTCTTTGCCAACACCATGTACGGTGCGGGTGGAGAGCTGCTGACCTCGACTGGGGATATTGTCGGGCGGTGGAAGGAATACTTTGAGGTTCTCCTCAATCCCCCCGTCACGTCCTCTGTTACAGAGGCAGAGGCTGAGGATGTTGGGGCGGATACATCCATCTCCCTGGCTTAGGTCACCAAGGCGGTTGGTTGCCTCCATGGTGGCAAGGCTCCGGGTGTGGATGAGATCCGCCCTGATTATCTAAAGTCTCTGGATGTTGTAGGACTGTCTTGGCTGACATGTCTCTGCAACATCGCGTGGCGATTGGGGGCAGTGCCAATGGAGTGGCAGACCGGGGTGGTGGTCCCTCTCTACAAGAAGGGGGACCGGAGGGTGTGTTCCAATTATAGTGGGATCACACTCCTCAGCCTCCCCGGTAAGGTCTACTCCAAGGTACTGGAGAGGAGGTTACGGCCGATGGTCGAATCTCGGATCCAGGAGGAGCAGTGTGGTTTTCGTCCCGGTCGCGGAACACTGGACCAGCTCTATACTCTCCATCGGATACTCGAGGGTTCATGGGAGTTCGCCAAACCTGTCCACATGTGCTTTGTGGATTTGGAGAAGGCGTTCGACTGTGTTCCCCGGGGTGTCCTTTGGGGGGTTCTCCGGGAGTACGGGGTCGGAGGTCCTCTGCTGAGGGCCGTCCGGTCCCTGCATGACCGGAGCCAGAGCTGTGTTCGCATCAGCAGTAAGTCAGACCTGTTCCCGGTGAATGTTGGCCTCCGACAGGGCTGCCTTTTGTCACCGGTTCTGTTCACTGTATTTATGGACAGAATATCTAGGCGCAGCCAGGGGTTGGAGGGGGTCCGGTTCGGAGACCACAGGATTTCATCTCTGCTGTTTGCGGACGATGTTGTCCTGTTGGCTCCAACGAACCAGGACCTGCAGCATGCACTGGGACGGTTTGCAGCCGAGTGTGAAGCGGCTGGGATGAGAACCAGCACCTCCAAATCCGAGGCCATGGTGCTCGACCGGAAAAAGGTGCCTTGCCCTCTACAGGTGGGTGGAGAGGTCCTTCCTCAAGTGGAGGAGTTCAAGTATCTCGGGGTCTTGTTCACGAGTGAGGGAAGAATGGAGCGTGAGATTGACAGGCGGATCGGTGCAGCGTGCGCAGTGATGCGGTCGCTGTATCGGACCGTTGTGGTAAAGAGGGAGCAGCGTCTGCAGTCAGAGCTGTATCAGACCGTTGTGGTAAAGAGGGAGCTGAGCCGAAAAGCAAAGCTCTCGATTTACCGGTCAATCTTCGTTCCCTCCCTCATCTATGGTCATGAGCTTTGGGTAATGACCGAAAGAACGAGATCGCGGATACAAGCGGTCGAAATGAGCTTCCTCCGCAGAGTGGCTGCTCCCTTAGAGATAGGGTGAGGAGCTCAGTCACACGGGAGGAGCTCGGAGTAGAGCCGCTGCTTCTCCACGTCGAGAGGAACCAGTTGAGGTGGCTCGGGCATCTGTTCCGGATGCCTCCTGGACGCCTCCCTGGGGAGGTGTTCCGGGCACGTCCCACCGGGAGGAGGCCCCGCGGAAGACCTAGGACACGCTGGAGGGACTATGTCTCTCAGCTGGCCTGGGAACGCCTTGGGGTCCCCCCGGACGAGCTGGAGGAAGTGTGTGTGGATAGGGAAGTCTGGGCGTCTCTGCTTAGACTGCTGACCCCGCGACCCGGCAACGGATAAAGCGGAAGAAAATGGATGGATGGATGGATCTTTGGGGTTAGTATCTTTGGGGTTAGTATCTTTGGGTTTAGTATCTTTGGGGTTTGTATCTTTGGGTTTAGTATCTTTGGGTTTAGTATCTTTGGGTTTAGTAACTTTGGGGTTAGTATCTTTGGGTTTAGTATCTTTGGGTTTAGTATCTTTGGGGTTAGTATCTTTGGGTTTAGTATCTTTGGGTTTAGTATCTTTGGGGTTAGTATCTTTGGGTTTATTATCTTTGGGGTTTAGTATCTTTGGGTTTAGTATCTTTGGGGTTAGTATCTTTTGGTTTAGTATCTTTGGGGTTAGTATCTTTGGGGTTAGTATCTTTGGAGTTAGTATCTTTGGGGTTAGTATCTTTGGAGTTAGTATCTTTGGGTTTAGTATCTTTGGGTTTAGTATCTTTGGGTTTAGTATCTTTGGGTTTAGTATCTTTGGAGTTAGTATCTTTGGGGTTAGTATCTTTGGGTTTAGTATCTTTGGGTTTAGTATCTTTGGGTTTAGTATCTTTGGAGTTAGTTTCTTTGGGTTTAGTATCTTTGGGGTTAGTATCTTTGGGTTTAGTATCTTTGGGTTTAGTATCTTTGGGGTTAGTATCTTTGGGTTTAGTATATTTGGGGTTAGTATCTTTGGGGTTAGTATCTTTGTGTTTAGTATCTTTGGAGTTAGTATCTTTGGGTTTAGTATCTTTGGGTTTAGTATCTTAGGAGTTAGTATCTTTGGGGTTAGTATCTTTGGGTTTAGTATCTTTGGATTTAGTATCTTTGGAGTTAGTATCTTTGGGTTTAGTATCTATGGAGTTAGTATCTTTGGGTTTAGTATCTTTGGGGTTAGTATCTTTGGGTTTATTATCTTTGGAGTTAGTATCTTTAGGGTTAGTATCTTTGAGTTTAGTATCTTTGGGTTTAGTATCTTTGGAGTTAGTATCTTTAGGGTTAGTATATTTAGGGTTAGTATCTTTGGGTTTAGTATCTTTGGGGTTAGTATCTTTGGGGTTAGTATCTTTGGGTTTAGTATCTTTGGGGTTTAGTATCTTTGGGGTTAGTATCTTTGGGGTTAGTATCTTTGTGTTTAGTATCTTTGGAGTTAGTATCTTTGGGTTTAGTATCTTTGGGTTTAGTATCTTTGGAGTTAGTATCTTTGGGTTTAGTATCTTTGGGTTTAGTATCTTTGGGTTTAGTATCTTTGGAGTTAGTATCTTTGGAGTTAGTATCTTTGGAGTTAGTATCTTTGGAGTTAGTATCTTTGGAGTTAGTATCTTTGGGGTTAGTATCTTTGGGTTTAGTATCTTTGGGTTTAGTATCTTTGGAGTTAGTTTCTTTGAGTTTAGTATCTTTGGGGTTAGTATCTTTGGGTTTAGTATCTTTGGAGTTAGTATCTTTAGGGTTAGTATCTTTGGGTTTAGTATCTTTGGGTTTAGTATCTTTGGAGTTAGTATCTTTAGGGTTAGTATCTTTGGGTTTAGTATTTTTGGAGTTAGTATCTTTAGGGTTAGTATCTTTGGGTTTAGTATCTTTGGGTTTAGTATCTTTGGGGTTAGTATCTTTGGGTTTAGTACCTTTGGGTTTAGTATCTTTGGGTTTAGTATCTTTGGGGTTTAGTATCTTTGGGTTTAGTATCTTTGGGGTTAGTATCTTTGGGTTTAGTATCTTTGGGTTAGTTTCTTTGGGTTTAGTATCTTTGGGGTTAGTATCTTTGGGTTTAGTATCTTTGGGTTTAGTATCTTTGGGGTTAGTATCTTTGGGTTTAGTATATTTGGGGTTAGTATCTTTGGGGTTAGTATCTTTGTGTTTAGTATCTTTGGAGTTAGTATCTTTGGGTTTAGTATCTTTGGGTTTAGTATCTTAGGAGTTAGTATCTTTGGGGTTAGTATCTTTGGGGTTAGTATCTTTGGATTTAGTATCTTTGGAGTTAGTATCTTTGGGTTTAGTATCTATGGAGTTAGTATCTTTGGGTTTATTATCTTTGGAGTTAGTATCTTTAGGGTTAGTATCTTTGAGTTTAGTATCTTTGGGTTTAGTATCTTTGGAGTTAGTATCTTTAGGGTTAGTATATTTAGGGTTAGTATCTTTGGGTTTAGTATCTTTGGGGTTAGTATCTTTGGGGTTAGTATCTTTGGGTTTAGTATCTTTGGGGTTTAGTATCTTTGGGGTTAGTATCTTTGGGGTTAGTATCTTTGTGTTTAGTATCTTTGGAGTTAGTATCTTTGGAGTTAGTATCTTTGGGTTTAGTATCTTTGGGTTTAGTATCTTTGGAGTTAGTATCTTTGGGTTTAGTATCTTTGGGTTTAGTATCTTTGGGTTTAGTATCTTTGGAGTTAGTATCTTTGGAGTTAGTATCTTTGGGTTTAGTATCTTTGGAGTTAGTATCTTTGGGGTTAGTATCTTTGGGTTTAGTATCTTTGGGTTTAGTATCTTTGGAGTTAGTTTCTTTGGGTTTAGTATCTTTGGGGTTAGTATCTTTGGGTTTAGTATCTTTGGAGTTAGTATCTTTAGGGTTAGTATCTTTGGGTTTAGTATCTTTGGGTTTAGTATCTTTGGAGTTAGTATCTTTAGGGTTAGTATCTTTGGGTTTAGTATTTTTGGAGTTAGTATCTTTAGGGTTAGTATCTTTGGGTTTAGTATCTTTGGGTTTAGTATCTTTGGGGTTAGTATCTTTGGGTTTAGTACCTTTGGGTTTAGTATCTTTGGGTTTAGTATCTTTGGGGTTTAGTATCTTTGGGTTTAGTATCTTTGGGGTTAGTATCTTTGGGTTTAGTATCTTTGGGGTTAGTATCTTTGGGTTTAGTATTTTTGGAGTTAGTATCTTTAGGGTTAGTATCTTTGGGTTTAGTATCTTTGGGTTTAGTATCTTTGGGTTTAGTATCTTTGGGGTTAGTATCTTTGGGTTTAGTACCTTTGGGTTTAGTATCTTTGGGTTTAGTATCTTTGGGGTTTAGTATCTTTGGGTTTAGTATCTTTGGGGTTAGTATCTTTGGGTTTAGTATCTTTGGGGTTAGTATCTTTGGGTTTAGTATCTTTGGGGTTTAGTATCTTTGGGTTTAGTATCTATGGGGTTAGTATCTTTGGGTTTAGTGTCTTTGGAGTTAGTGTCTTTGGGTTTAGTATCTTTGGAGTTAGTATCTTTGGGTTTAGTATCTTTGGAGTTAGTATCTTTAGGGTTAGTATCTTTGGGTTTAGTATCTTTGGGTTTACTATCTTTGGAGTTAGTATCTTTAGGGTTAGTATCTTTGGGTTTAGTATTTTTGGAGTTAGTATCTTTAGGGTTAGTGTCTTTGGGTTTAGTATCTTTGGGTTTAGTATCTTTGGGGTTAGTATCTTTGGGTTTAGTATCTTTGGGTTTAGTATCTTTGGGTTTAGTATCTTTGGGGTTTAGTATCTTTTATTTATTTATTTATTTATTTATTTAGAGGATAAGCCCCTTGAGATGAATCATCTCGTTTTCGAGGGGGTCCTCAAGATTTCACAAGGACAGATACAGCAAAACAGATGCAAATAAGACAAAAGAAAATCATTAAAAAAAAAAACACAAAACAAATAGTAATAATAAAAAAATAAAAATAAAAAAGCAACCATAACAAATAAGACACACAATCACTCACACACACACACACACATCGTGACTGTACTGATGTTACACAAAATACGGATAATACTATTAATATTGATGGAAATAACAATAATCGGGAGACAAGACAAGTTTAGGTCTCATAAACTAAGATCAAAACATTGACATGAATACCGGAGATATTGTATCAAAGCAGATTTTAACAGAGGCAGAGAAGTTAGAGAGCGAATAGACAGCGGCAAACAGTTCCAGTCAGACGGAGCTTTAAATTTAAATGCATGTTTTCCAGCTTCTTTATTCACTCTTGGAACTACAAAAAAAGACTGATTTGCATGACGCAAACTGTACGAGGATTGGAAAGGAATCAGATATTGTTTTAAATATTCTGGAAAACTGAGATTAATGCATTTGAAAATAAACAATAGCCAATGTAGCTGACGTCTGGAGGACAGAGAGAGCCACGACAGCTGCTCGTACATCAGGCAGTGATGGGTTCTGAACGGACAGCGAAGGATGAACCTGCACAGGCTGTTGTAGGAGACAGTCAGAGGCTGAAGAACAGAGGCAGTAGTATTTTGATAAATTATATCGCAATAATCAAGAATGGGGAGAATCAGTTGAGAAATGATCCTCTTCCTTATTGATAAGCTAAAACAATTAATCGATTGATAAAGTAATTTTAAGCGATAAGAAATTTTGTTTGTAATGTTTTGTATATGAATATTAAAGGACAGAGAAGAATCAAGCCATACGCCGAGATATTTAAAACGATCGACAACTGGAACTGGAGACATATCTGAATACACAAGATTAATTTCATTTTTGGAAACAGAACACACTCTCTTCTGGAACAGTAAAACATTTGTTTTGGATTTGTTTAGAAACAATTTGTTTGATTGTAGCCATAATTGAACTGAATTAAAGTCATTTTGAATAGAGTGTTGGATATCAGCAATATTAGCTTTGGATGAATAGATAACTGTATCATCAGCATAAAGTTGGATCTGACAGTCTGTACATGCAAGGGGAAGGTCATTGATAAATATGGAGAACAGTAGAGGACCAAGAGATGAGCCCTGCGGCACCCCTCTCTCAATAAATGAAAACTCAGAGAAGCTGCCATTAAAAAATACACACTGCTGACGATGATGAAGATAGGAGTTAAACCAGAGGAGTGAGGGCCGATCCAGTCCAATGGAGTGAAGCTTGTCTAAAAGCAAATAATGATCGACCAAATCGAAAGCTTTTGTGAGGTCAATGAATAATGCACCTGTAAGCAAGTTATTATCAAATCCAGAAAATATATCATTCGTGAACTTTAATAATGTAGATGCTGTGGAATAATGTTTCCTGAATCCAGATTGGAATGGAGATAGAAGATTATTGGCAGATAAGTATTCTGATAGTTGACTGAACACTACTTTTTCATAAACTTTTACAATACTATTAATAATTGATATGGGTCTATAGTTATTGATATCACTAATGTCACCACCTTTGTGAAGGGGGATCACTTTGGCACATTTCCAGGCAGAGGGAACTTCACAGGTGTTAAATGATAAGTTAAAAAGATCTGCCAAAGGAAAGCACAGAACATGGGAGGCCATTTTGATAAACTTGGCCTCAATGCCGTCTGGACCGGCACTGCAAAGAGATAGTTCATTCAAGATCTGTTCCACTGCAGCAGGACTAACTCGCCTGAAGGAGAAACTGCTCCTACATGTAGCATCACTGAAAGAAACAGAGGAATGAGGAGTAGACTGTGATTGAGGCAAATGAGTGAAATGTTGATTAAAAGCAGTGGCAATAGTGTTTGCATCTTTTGTGAATACATCATTGATGAGCATATTATTGAAGGCAGAGTTGGATTTACCTGATAAATTGTGAATATGTTTCCAAAATTTTTGGGGGTTTTTAAAGTTATTTGTTAAACTGTTTTTGTGATAGTTATATCTAGCATTTCTTGTTTGTGTGGTGCAGATATTACGCAGGCGTCTATATTCATCCCAGTCAGCAGTGAGCTTAGAATCCTTGAATTTTGACCAAGCCTTGTCCCGTTGTCTGTACAGACTCATCAGTTCACCATTCACCCAGGGAAGATGGTTTCCTTTTATCCTAATTTCTCTCAAAGGTGCATGTTTGTTAATAACAGTTAAAAATTCAGAATAAAAATAGTCCCAGGCTTCATGTATAGACGGTATTAGACCAAGTCTGTCCCAGTTAATATTCACAACATCATTAACAAAGTTATTCAAGTTAAACAGTTTTGACATTCGAATTTTAATGAGTTTAGGAGGAAGACGAGGGGGTTTAATTTTCCAAATACAGTAAACAATGCAGTGATCACTGAAACAGTCTGCTAATACACCAGATTCAAGGAATCTATCTGGATGAGTCACTAAAATCCAGTCTAGAAGGGATTGGGATGTGGGGGTAATACGTGTGGGATCATTTATCAACTGAGAAAAATTGGAACTACTGGTTAGCTCGCTCTTCTGCAACAGAACGCAACACATTTAGTGTTGCGTTCTGTTGCAGAAGAGCGAGCTAACCAGTTTATGTTGAAGTCACCGAGGATGATAAGTTCTTTATTACTACCTAAAGAGGAAAGTGTAGATAGAATACTCTTTACAGAGTCAGAAGGGGAGTTTGGTGGTCTGTAAATATTGCCAATGATTAAATGTTTATTTTCATGAAGCATTAAATTAACAAATAGTCCTTCAAACTGAATAGGTTTCTCTGTTGGTAAAATCCGATGTGACTGAAAACTGGAAGAAATGTAAGTGGCAACCCCGCCTCCTCTAGAATGTCTGTCTGCTCTGTACAGGGTACAGTTGTCCAAATAAATATCATTGTCAGAAATAGCAGAAGAGAGCCATGTTTCAGATATTGTGATAACAGAGGGCTTGTTGTACATTACCCAGACTCTAAGAAGATTGATCTTAGGTAATAGACTCCTGATATTCAAATGAATGATTTTAATACCATTAACCATAATCAAAGAAAAAGAAAATATTAGAGAAAAAAATACATTTTAGAGAAGATGAGCTTGAGGACAGCCAGTCAATAACATACCCAGTCATATACACAAATACACACATACTCAAGCATACAATACGAGATGAAAAATGCTGATGCGTAAATGAAATAATACACACATAAAAAAACAAAAATAGACTCCGTCTGCCGTATCTGTCAGAAAAAATGTTAATGTCCATAGAAACCAAGAGAAAATCAAACAAGCCCCAGAACCCCCATTCTGAGGTCCCCAGAAAAAAGAAAAACATTTCAAAATAGGATAAATTAGCAAGGGGAAAATAATAATCAACCCATATGGTCCATGTGTATCCACAGTTTATATTAGAGTTTAAGCCTCTTTTCATTTAAATTAATTCACAGAAGCGATCAGGAAGGTGTGTGAGAATATGATGAGACAGTGCAGCGATGCAATCCAGTTCAGAGCTATTGTGTGGAGAGTGTGGTAAGCGTGTCGCATCACCAGTCTGTGACGTCATCACGTGCGGAAGTAAACAAGTCCCCATGCGAGCAACTTGTTGACATGAAGTGACTTACCAAAGAAGAGTTCAAGGAGATTCACTGCTTGGATATAAATTCAACCGCATCAGAGGGATTCTCAAAGAAATGATGTTCGCCTCCCTTCTCCAGTTTAATAGTTGAGGGATATATCAGGAAAGCATTGAAACCTGCGCTCCGTGCCTGATACATCACTGGATAACAGGGACGTCTTTGTTTGGATGTGGTGTCACTATAATCCGGGACAAAGCGAAGGGTTTTCCCAGACAGCTGCACAGGGGTTTTTCTTGCCTCGTTCAGAATACGGTCTCTGTCCGTGAAGCGGAGACACTTTGCGATGATCGCTCTGGGAGAGGAGCCCTGTTGCGGCGGACCCAGGCGGTGGGCACGCATGAGCTCAGGAGGAGCCGCAGCTAATCCAGGTAGCCACTTTGGAAGATTCGCTGAAAGGTAGGACAACATATTCCCACGTTCTTCGCCTTCTTTGATGTTCAAAATGCGGATGTTGTCACGTCTGCTTCTATCCTCAAGGGACACCAACTTAAGCTCCACTTGCAACAGAGAATTGGTTAGCTTCTCCAGGGTAGCCTCATTTTTGTGGACACGGGTGTCAATGGCCGAAACAGCGACTCGCTGTGTCTCAATGTCCATCGCATGCTGAGTCAAAGTATCTCTGATAGAGCCGAGTTGTTCTTCAAGGCGCTCGAATCTTTCCTTAGATTTGTCCTCTGCACGTTTGAAGAACTTCTCAAGTGCAGACTCGAGGTAGGCCTCCGTAAGCACACGGGTGGAGGTTTCAGCGTCCACCTGAGACTTGCTCATATTTGCTTTAGAGCGAGTGGATCCCGACATAAGCAGAATAGAGCACGAATATAACAGAGATATCTTGCGTATGTATGGCTTATAAAGATAGATTAGACCAGGTTTTAATAGAAAAAGCACGGGGGGTTAGACAGGGACACTTCCTACCCCGCCATCTTGTTTCCTACGAGATGGGTAGTTTTGGGTTTAGTATCTTTGGGGTTAGTATCTTTGGGTTTAGTATCTTTGGAGTTAGTATCTTTGGGGTTAGTATCTTTGGGGTTTGTATCTTTGGGGTTTAGTATCTTTGGAGTTAGTATATTTAGGGTTAGTATCTTTGGGTTTAGAATCTTTGGGGTTAGTATCTTTGGGATTAGTATCTTTGGGTTTAGTATCTTTGGGGTTTAGTATCTTTGGGGTTAGTATCTTTGGGGTTAGTATCTTTGGGTTTAGTATCTTTGGGTTTGGTATCTTTGGGTTTAGTATCTTTGGGGTTTAATATCTTTGGGTTTAGTATCTTTGGGGTTAGTATCTTTGGGTTTAGTATCTTTGGGTTTAGTATCTTTGGAGTTAGTATCTTTAGGGTTAGTATCTTTGGGTTTAGTATTTTTGGAGTTAGTATCTTTAGGGTTAGTGTCTTTGGGTTTAGTATCTTTGGGTTTAGTATCTTTGGGGTTAGTATCTTTGGGTTTAGTATCTTTGGTTTTAGTATCTTTGGGTTTAGTATCTTTTGGGTTTAGTATCTTTGGGTTTGGTATCTTTGGGGTTAGTATCTTTGGGTTTAGTATCTTTGGGTTTAGTATCTTTGGGGTTTAGTATCTTTGGGTTTAGTATCTTTGGGTTTAGTATCTTTGGGTTTAGTATCTTTGGAGTTAGTATCTTTGGGGTTAGTATCTTTGGGTTTAGTATCTTTGGGTTTAGTATCTTTGGAGTTAGTATCTTTGGGTTTAGTATCTTTGGAGTTAGTATCTTGAAGTTTAGTATCTTTAGGGTTAGTATCTTTGGGTTTAGTATCTTTGGAGTTAGTATCTTTAGGGTTAGTATGTTTGGGTTTAGTATCTTTGGAGTTAGTATCTTTAGGGTTAGTATCTTTGGGTTTAGTATTTTTGGAGTTAGTGTCTTTAGGGTTAGAGTCTTTGGGTTTAGTATCTTTGGGTTTAGTATCTTTGGGGTTAATATCTTTGGGTTTAGTATCTTTGGGTTTAGTATCTTTGAGTTTGGTATCTTTGGGGTTTAGTATCTTTGGGTTTAGTGTCTTTGGGGTTAGTATCTTTGGGTTTAATATCGTTGGAGTTAGTATCTTTGGGGTTAGTATCTTTGGGGTTTAGTATCTTTGGAGTTAGTATATTTAGGGTTAGTATCTTTGGGTTTAGTATTTTTGGGGTTAGTATCTTTGGGGTTAGTATCTTTGGGGTTAGTATCTTTGGGGTTTAGTATCTTTGGGGTTTAGTATCTTTGGAGTTAGTATCTTTGGAGTTAGTATCTTTATGGTTAGTATCTTTGGGTTTAGTATTTTTGGGGTTAGTTTCTTTGGGTTTAGTATCTTTGGGGTTTAGTATCTTTGGAGTTAGTATCTTTGGGTTCAGTATCTTTGGGTTTAGTATCTTTGGAGTTAGTATCTTTGGGGTTAGTATCTTTGGGTTTAGTATCTTTGGGGTTTAGTATCTTTGGAGTTAGTATCTTTGGGTTTAGTATCTTTGGAGTTAGTATCTTTGGGTTTAGTATCTTTGGGGTTAGTATCTTTGGGTTTAGTATCTTTGGAGTTAGTATCTTTAGGGTTAGTATCTTTGGATTTAGTATCTTTGGGTTTAGTATCTTTGGGGTTAGTATCTTTGGGTTTAGTACTTTGGAGTTAGTATCTTTGGGTTTAGTATCTTTGGGGTTAGTATCTTTGGGTTTAGTATCTTTGGGTTTAGTATCTTTGGAGTTGGTATCTTTAGGATTCGTTTCTTTGGGTTTAGTATTTTTGGAGTTAGTATCTTTAGGGTTAGTATCTTTGGGTTTAGTATCTTTGGGTTTAGTATCTTTGGGTTTAGTATCTTTGGGGTTAGTATCTTTGGGTTTAGTATCTTTGGGTTTAGTATCTTTGGGGTTTAGTATCTTTGGGTTTAGTATCTTTGGGGTTAGTATCTTTGGGTTTAGTATATTTAGGGTTAGTATCTTTGGGTTTAGTATCTTTGGGGTTTAGTATCTTTGGGTTTAGTATCTTTGGGTTAGTATCTTTGATTTAGTATATTTGGGGTTAGTATCTTTGGGGTTAGTATCTTTGTGTTTAGTATCTTTGGAGTTAGTATCTTTGGGTTTAGTATCTTTGGGTTTAGTATCTTAGGAGTTAGTATCTTTGGGGTTAGTATCTTTGGGTTTAGTATCTTTGGATTTAGTATCTTTGGAGTTAGTATCTTTGGGTTTAGTATCTTTGGAGTTAGTATCTTTGGGTTTAGTATCTTTGGAGTTAGTATCTTTGGGTTTAGTATCTTTGGAGTTAGTATCTTTGGGGTTAGTATATTTAGGGTTAGTATCTTGGGTTTAGTATCTTTGGGGTTAGTATCTTTGGGGTTAGTATCTTTGGGTTTAGTATCTTTGGGGTTTAGTATCTTTGGGGTTAGTATCTTTGGGGTTAGTATCTTTGGGTTTAGTATCTTTGGGTTTAGTATCTTTGGGTTTAGTATCTTTGGGGTTAGTATCTTTGGGGTTAGTATCTTTGGGTTTAGTATCTTTGGGGTTTAGTATCTTTGGGGTTAGTATCTTTGGGGTTAGTATCTTTGGGTTTAGTATCTTTGGGTTTAGTATCTTTGGGGTTTAGTATCTTTGGAGTTAGTATCTTTGGGGTTAGTATCTTTGGGTTTAGTATCTTTGGGGTTAGTATCTTTGGGGTTTAGTATCTTTGGAGTTAGTATCTTTGGAGTTAGTATCTTTGGGGTTAGTATCTTTGGGGTTAGTATCTTTGGGGTTTAGTATCTTTGGAGTTAGTATATTTAGGGTTAGTATCTTTGGGTTTAGTATCTTTGGGGTTAGTATCTTTGGGTTTAGTATCTTTGGGTTTAGTATCTTTGGGTTTAGTATCTTTGGGGTTAGTATCTTTGGGGTTAGTATCTTTGGGTTTAGTATCTTTGGGTTTAGTATCTTTGGAGTTAGTATCTTTGGGTTTAGTATCTTTGGGGTTAGTATCTTTGGGGTTAGTATCTTTGGGTTTAGTATCTTTGGGTTTAGTATCTTTGGAGTTAGTATCTTTGGGGTTAGTATCTTTGGGTTTAGTATCTTTGGAGTTAGTATCTTTGGGTTTAGTATCTTTGGGTTTAGTATCTTTGGGGTTAGTATCTTTGGGTTTAGTATCTTTGGGTTTAGTATCTTTGGGTTTAGTATCTTTGGGGTTTAGTATCTTTGGGTTTAGTATCTTTGGGGTTAGTATCTTTGGGTTTAGTATCTTTGGAGTTAGTATCTTTGGGGTTAGTATCTTTGGGGTTAGTATCTTTGGGTTTAGTATCTTTGGAGTTAGTATCTTTGGGGTTAGTATCTTTGGGGTTAGTATCTTTGGGTTTAGTATCTTTGGAGTTAGTATCTTTGGGTTAGTATCTTTGGGTTTAGTATCTTTGGGGTTAGTATCTTTGGGTTAGTATCTTTGGGTTTAGTATCTTTGGGTTTAGTATCTTTGGGTTTAGTATCTTTGGGTTAGTATCTTTGGGTTTAGTATCTTTGGGTTTAGTATCTTTGGGGTTTAGTATCTTTGGAGTTAGTATCTTTGGATTTAGTATCTTTGGGGTTAGTATCTTTGGGTTTAGTATCTTTGGAGTTAGTATCTTTGGGGTTAGAATCTTTGGGGTTTAGTATCTTTGGAGTTAGTATATTTGGGGTTAGTATCTTTGGGTTTAGTATCTTTGGGTTTAGTATCTTTGGGTTTAGTATCTTTGGGGTTAGTATCTTTGGGGTTAGTATCTTTGGGTTTAGTATCTTTGGAGTTAGTATCTTTGGGGTTTAGTATCTTTGGGGTTAGTATCTTTGGGGTTTAGTATCTTTGGAGTTAGTATCTTTGGGGTTAGTATCTTTGGGTTTAGTATCTTTGGAGTTAGTATCTTTGGGGTTAGTATCTTTGGGGTTAGTATCTTTGGGGTTAGTATCTTTGGGGTTTAGTATCTTTGGAGTTAGTATCTTTGGGTTAGTATCTTTGGGGTTAGTATCTTTGGGGTTAGTATCTTTGGGTTAGTATCTTTGGGGTTAGTATCTTTGGGGTTAGTATCTTTGGGTTTAGTATCTTTGGGGTTAGTATCTTTGGGAGTTAGTATCTTTGGGGTTAGTATCTTTGGGTTTAGTATCTTTGGAGTTAGTATCTTTGGGGTTAGTATCTTTGGGTTTAGTATCTTTGGGGTTAGTATCTTTGGGTTAGTATCTTTGGGGTTAGTATCTTTGGGGTTAGTATCTTTGGGGTTAGTATCTTTGGGGTTTAGTATCTTTGGGTTTAGTATCTTTGGGTTAGTATCTTTGGGTTAGTATCTTTGGGGTTAGTATCTTTGGGTTTAGTATCTTTGGGGTTAGTATCTTTGGGGTTAGTATCTTTGGGTTTAGTATCTTTGGGGTTAGTATCTTTGGGGTTAGTATCTTTGGGTTTAGTATCTTTGGGGTTAGTATCTTTGGGGTTAGTATCTTTGGGTTAGTATCTTTGGGGTTAGTATCTTTGGGTTAGTTTTTGGGTTAGTATCTTTGGGTTTAGTATCTTTGGGGTTAGTATCTTTGGGGTTAGTATCTTTGGGTTTAGTATCTTTGGGTTTAGTATCTTTGGGTTTAGTATCTTTGGGGTTAGTATCTTTGGGTTTAGTATCTTTGGAGTTAGTATCTTTGGGTTTAGTATCTTTGGGTTTTAGTATCTTTGGGTTTAGTATCTTTGGGTTAGTATCTTTGGGTTTAGTATCTTTGGGTTAGTATCTTTGGGTTTAGTATCTTTGGGTTTAGTATCTTTGGGTTAGTATCTTTGGGTTAGTATCTTTGGGTTAGTATCTTTGGGTTTAGTATCTTTGGGTTAGTATCTTTGGGTTAGTATCTTTGGGTTTAGTATCTTTGGGTTTAGTATCTTTGGGTTAGTTCTTAGTATCTTTGGGTTTAGTATCTTTGGGTTAGTATCTTTGGGTTAGTATCTTTGGGTTTAGTATCTTTGGAGTTTAGTATCTTTGGGTTTATCTTTGGGTTAGTATCTTTGGGTTTAGTATCTTTGGGTTAGTATCTTTGGGTTAGTATCTTTGGGTTTAGTGTCTTTGGGTTTAGTATCTTTGGGTTAGTATCTTTAGGGTTAGTATCTTTGGGTTTAGTATTTTTGGGGTTAGTATCTTTGGGTTTAGTATCTTTGGGGTTAGTATCTTTGGGGTTAGTATCTTTGGGTTTAGTATCTTTGGGTTTAGTATCTTTGGGGTTAGTATCTTTGGGTTTAGTATCTTTGGGGTTAGTATCTTTGGGGTTAGTATCTTTGGGTTTAGTATCTTTGGGCTTAGTATCTTTGGGGTTTAGTATCTTTGGAGTTAGTATCTTTGGGGTTAGTATCTTTGGGGTTAGTATCTTTGGGGTTAGTATCTTTGGGGTTAGTATCTTTGGGGTTTAGTATCTTTGGAGTTAGTATCTTTGGGGTTAGTATCTTTGGGGTTAGTATCTTTGGGGTTTAGTATCTTTGGAGTTTAGTATCTTTGGAGTTAGTATCTTGGGGTTAGTATCTTTGGGGTTAGTATCTTTGGGGTTTAGTATCTTTGGAGTTAGTATCTTTGGGGTTAGTATCTTTGGGTTTAGTATCTTTGGGTTTAGTATCTTTGGGGTTAGTATCTTTGGGGTTAGTATCTTTGGGTTTAGTATCTTTGGAGTTAGTATCTTTGGGGTTAGTATCTTTGGGTTTAGTATATTTGGGGTTAGTATCTTTGGGTTTAGTATCTTTGGGTTTAGTATCTTTGGGGTTTAGTATCTTTGGGGTTTAGTATCTTTGGGTTTAGTATCTTTGGGTTTAGTATCTTTGGGTTTAGTATCTTTGGGTTTAGTATCTTTGGGTTTAGTATCTTTGGAGTTAGTATCTTTGGGTTTAGTATCTTTGGAGTTAGTATCTTTGGGTTTAGTATCTTTGGAGTTAGTATCTTTGGGGTTAGTATCTTTGGGGTTAGTATCTTTGGGTTTAGTATCTTTGGGTTTAGTATCTTTGGAGTTAGTATCTTTGGGTTTAGTATCTTTGGAGTTAGTATCTTTGGGTTTAGTGTCTTTGGGTTTAGTATCTTTGGAGTTAGTATCTTTAGGGTTAGTATCTTTGGGTTTAGTGTCTTTGGGTTTAGTATCTTTGGAGTTAGTATCTTTAGGGTTAGTATCTTTGGGTTTAGTATTTTTGGGGTTAGTATCTTTGGGTTTAGTATCTTTGGGGTTAGTATCTTTGGGGTTAGTATCTTTGGGTTTAGTATCTTTGGGTTTAGTATCTTTGGGGTTAGTATCTTTGGGTTTAGTATCTTTGGGGTTAGTATCTTTGGGGTTAGTATCTTTGGGTTTAGTATCTTTGGGCTTAGTATCTTTGGGGTTTAGTATCTTTGGAGTTAGTATCTTTGGGGTTAGTATCTTTTGCATACTTGTAAGACAGAACCCTGTGAGTAAATTAGTGGCTCACAGGGCTACTCTGAAGTGGGAGCTGATTGGCCGAGCAGAGTGGTCCTCTCTTCTTCACATTTCTGTCTGAAAACGATGTGAAAATGGGTTTTATTTCATATTCAATGTCTAGTTGTCTGAAAGTTAAGTATCGCAGCTTTAAGGCGTATACTAAGTTCATTATTGATACAAGTTTAACACGTTGAACTTAAATCTGGTTTTCCCTCATTTATGTTTTCATTGATTACTTCATGTTTTATTAGACAGATTTACTCATGTTATGAACTATTGACGTCATGATGCTCCACATTCACAGCAGCACAGCGCCCCCTACAGGAACTGACTATAAACCACCAAAGCACATTGTAGTGTTAAATAAATGTAATAATATGTATTTTTGCTACTCTCATGTGGACTGTAACAGATGTTTCCAGGTTGTTTTTCTGTTGCTCTTAAATTTAAAACAATAATGAAAATGCAACAGAATCTTTAAAGCAACAGATAAAATAATCAGTTCACATTTTAAATGATTAATAACAAAGATAACATCACAAAACAACAAAGACCAAAAAAATACATAATTATGAATATTGTTATTGTAATTAGTAACAGGACTATAGTAGTAGCAGTACTACCACATAGATTATTACATAGGTTATCATTTATTTCTTATTATTACTCATTATTATTGATATTATTAATATTTGAGTCTTTCTCGAGTAACCTCTTGTTGTATTGTTTAGATTTTTTTAAAGGGACTGTTTTCTGAAAGAGAATCAGGAGTGGCCTGGTCTGTCTCCGCTGGCGCTACTCGCTAAAGCTAAATTTAAAGTTTACTAGAGTTTACTACAATCACACTGTAGATTAAGATTAAGAGATTTTATAATAGTCCCACAGCGGGGAAATGTCAGTGTTGCATCGCCAGGTACAGGACAGGCACACAGCACAAGATAAATGAGCAATAACTCTATACAAAATCAAGTTAACCGGTGTGTGTGTGTCTGTGTGTGTGTGTGTGTGTCTGTGTGTCTGTGTGTGTGTGTGTGTGTGTGTGTGTGTCTGTGTCTGAGTGTATGTGTGTGTGTCTGTGTGTCTGTGTCTGTGTGTGTCTGTGTGTGTGTGTGTGTCTGTGTGTGTGTGTGTGTGTGTGTCTATGTGTGTGTGTGTGTGTGTGTGTGTGTGTCTGTGTCTGTGTATGTGTGTCTGTGTATGTGTGTGTGTGTCTGTGTGTGTCTGTGTGTGTGTGTCTGTGTCTGTGTGTGTGTGTGTGTGTGTGTGTGTCTGTGTCTGTGTGTATGTGTGTGTGTGTCTGTGTCTGTGTATGTGTGTGTGTGTCTGTGTGTGTCTGTGTGTGTGTGTCTGTGTCTGTGTGTGTGTGTCTGTGTCTGAGTGTATGTGTGTGTGTCTGTGTCTGTGTGTCTGTGTCTGTGTGTGTGTGTGTCTGTGTGTGTGTGTGTGTGTTTCTACCCAGTGCAGTTGTGTGATGCAGACTTTAGCAGCGAGCAGCGGCAGTGTAGGGTCCTCTGGTCTCATCCTCGCACACTCCTTCAGCACAGACACAGCTGCAACTCCCTGAATCACACAGACACATGGTACAGACAAATGGTACAGACACAGGATACAGACACATGGTACAGACACAGGATACAGATACATGGTACAGACACAGGATACAGACACATGGTACAGACACATGGTACAGACACAGGATACAGACACATGGTACAGACACAGGATACAGACACATGGTACAGACACAGGATACAGACACATGGTACAGACACATGGTACAGACACAGGATACAGACACATGGTGCAGACACATGGTACAGACACATGGTGCAGACACATGGTACAGACACATGGTGCAGACACATGGTACAGACACATGGTACAGACACATGGTACAGACACAGGATACAGACACAGGATACAGACACAGGATACAGACACAGGATACAGACACATGGTGCAGACACATGGTGCAGACTTATGGTACAGAACATTATTAAATACATGCATATATTTAAAAATACTATACTGAATACTAGTTTTCTCTGATGATAAAATCGTCTGTAGTTTATAATTGCATTGTTTCTTCACGAAACAGAAAAAGTCTCAAAAACTAAAATGTTATGAGAAAACAACATTGATCGTACTAGAAAACAGATTCTCTTTTGCAAACTCTCAATAAGCCCTGGGAGTCACTATATGTCACTTTAGGGTGAGTGAGCGTGGGCCTATTTCTTTCACTTTTATGTTTGAAAAAAAATCAAATTGACATCCCGTGGCCTCCTCTTCCTCCTCTCTCTCCTCTTCCTCCTCTCTCTCCTCTTCCTCCTCTCTCTCCTCTTCCTCCTCTCTCTCCTCTTCCTCCTCTCTCTCCTCTTCCTCCTCTCTCTCCTCTTCCTCCTCTCTCTCCTCTTCCTCCTCTGTCTCCTCTGTCTCTCCTCTCTCTCCTCTCTCTCCTCTGCCTCCTCTTCCTCCTCTTCCTCCTCTCTCTCCTCTTCCTCCTCTCTCTCCTCTTCCTCCTCTCCCTCCTCTCTCTCCTCTGCCTCCTCTTCCTCCTCTTCCTCCTCTCTCTCCTCTCTCTCCTCTCTCTCCTCTTCATCCTCTCTCTCCTCTTCATCCTCTCTCTCCTCTCTCTCCTCTTCCTCCTCTCTCTCCTCTCTCTCCTCTCTCCTCTTCCTCCTCTCTCTCCTCTCTCTCCTCTTCATCCTCTCTCTCCTCTTCCTCCTCTCTCTCCTCTTCCTCCTCTCTCTCCTCTCTCCTCTTCCTCCTCTCTCTCCTCTCTCTCCTCTTCATCCTCTCTCTCCTCTTCCTCTTCTCTCTCCTCTCTCTCCTCTCTCCTCTTCCTCCTCTCTCTCCTCTCTCTCCTCTCTCTCCTCTCTCCTCTTCCTCCTCTCCCTCCTCTGTCTCTCCTCCCTCCTCTCTCTCCTCTGCCTCCTCTTCCTCCTCTTCCTCCTCTCTCTCCTCTCTCTCCTCTCTCTCCTCTTCATCCTCTCTCTCCTCTTCATCCTCTCTCTCCTCTCTCTCTCCTCTTCCTCCTCTCTCTCCTCTCTCTCCTCTCTCCTCTTCCTCCTCTCTCTCTCTCTCTCTCCTCTTCATCCTCTCTCTCCTCTTCCTCCTCTCTCTCCTCTTCCTCCTCTCTCTCCTCTCTCTCCTCTTCATCCTCTCTCTCCTCTTCCTCCTCTCTCTCCTCTTCCTCCTCTCTCTCCTCTCTCCTCTTCCTCCTCTCTCTCCTCTCTCTCCTCTTCATCCTCTCTCTCCTCTTCCTCCTCTCTCTCCTCTCTCTCCTCTCTCCTCTTCCTCCTCTCTCTCCTCTGCCTCCTCTTCCTCCTCTCTCTCCTCTTCCTCCTCTCTCTCCTCTCTCTCCTCTGCCTCCTCTCTCTCCTCTCTCTCCTCTTCATCCTCTCTCCTCTTCATCCTCTTCCTCCTCTCTCTCCTCTCTCTCCTCTCTCTCCTCCTCTCTCCCTCCTCTCTCCTCTTCCTCCTCTCTCTCCTCTCTCTCATCTTCATCCTCTCTCTCCTCTCTCTCCTCTTCCTCCTCTCTCTCCTCTTCCTCCTCTCTCTCCTCTCTCCTCTGCCTCCTCTGCCTCCTCTTCCTCCTCTCTCTCCTCTCTCTCCTCTTCCTCCTCTTCCTCCTCTCTCTCCTCTCTCTCCTCTCTCTCCTCTTCCTCCTCTCTCTCCTCTCTCTCCTCTTCCTCCTCTCTCTCCTCTTCCTCCTCTCTCTCCTCTTCCTCCTCTTCCTCCTCCTCTATAGTGTGTGTATCATGTCCTGACGCAGCCCTCTCTCTCTCACACTCCTTTAGACACTCAGTCATTTAATACAACTGGGTCAATCACTGCAGTCTTTCACACACACCCTAAAGTGGGACGGCCCGGAATAGCCGAGGAGGGTGTGACCGCGCTGAGGTGGGCCGGCGCCTTCTACGGACCGGACCATATTCAGAGAGCTCCATTGATCTGCAGTGTCCCCTTACCCCACACACGGATCAATGCACACACACACAGACACACACACACACACACACACACACACACACACACACACACACACACACACACAGACACAAACACACACACACACAGACACACACAGAGAAACATACACACACACACACACACACACACACACACACAGACACAGACACACACAGAGAAACATACACACACACACACACACACACACACACAGACACACACACACACACACACAGACACACACAGACACACACAGAAACACAAGAGCGGGACATAACTATTTGAAGAATGCATGAAACGTGTTGTGTAGACTATATGTGTGTTTGTGTGTATGCGTGTTTGTGTGTAGGTGTGTTTGTGTGTAGGTGTGTTTGTGTGTAGGTGTGTTTGTGTGTATGTGTGTTTGTGTGTATGTATGTGTGTAAATGTAAATGTAAACTCCAATGTAGTTCTGAGCCGCACTCTGTCCGTTTCTCTCCATATCATTCTGAAACGTCCGCAGCCTCTGGGTGTGTGCGTGTGTGTCTCTGGGTGTGTGTGTGCGTGTGTGTCTCTGGGTGTGTGCGTGTGTGTCTCTGGGTGTGTGTGTCTGTGTGTCTCTGGGTGTGTGTGTGTGTGTCTCTGGGTGTGTGCGTGTGTGTCTCTGGGTGTGTGCGTGTGTGTCTCTGGGTGTGTGTGTGTCTCTGGGTGTGTGCGTGTGTGTCTCTGGGTGTGTGCGTGTGTGTCTCTGGGTGTGTGCGTGTGTGTGTGTGTGTGTGTCTCTGGGTGTGTGTGTGTGTGTCTCTGGGTGTGTGTGTGTGTGTGTGTGTGTGTCTCTGGGTGTGTGCGTGTGTGTCTCTGGGTGTGTGTGTGTGTGTGTGTCTCTGGGTGTGTGTGTGTGTGTCTCTGGGTGTGTGTGTCACCATCAGAGGTGAAATATGGACAAGTGTTGTGTTGTTGTCCAAACCGAGCGGGTGTGTCTGGGATTCCAGAGGAAATGCCAAATCTAATTTAAAGACTAAGAGTGGGACAAAGAAAAGGACTTTAGTTTGGATTTCTCAGTTTGGCACAACACATTCCCAACTACACTGTAAACTGTAAACTTCACTCGGCTAAACCTCGACCCAGATCTGCAAACAGACATCCAGACCCAGAGAGCAGAAGGTTTTTAGAAGTTCCAATAGGCCTGGAAATGTTAAATACAGTTATCACAGCTCCTCACAGCCGCAGCAGAACCATTGATCTGAATATAATTTAAAAACCTTCTACCGGTCATTATTTTCTATAACGGACGTCTCAAAACAATAATGACCACTGCCCTTTGGCAACGCACTCTCTGCTTGTCTTTCAAATGCGTGGATAACTCCGACAGTAGTTCCGGCCACTCCGGAGCTAGCCACGCTCAATCAACACACTTAAATGTTAATCGGAGAATACTTATACATATACATTCTTCACACACGTGCACGGAAGTGTTCAGAATGTTCTGGTCTTGTCTTCATGACAAAAATACTATTTCTCTGCGTCAAAAAGCGATCGTGAAAAACCCGGAAGTAGTTCCGGCCGCTCAATAAACGCAAATGCCAATCAATCAACGCAATGAAATGTTTATCGGAGAATACATTATACAAATACATTCTTAATTAATACATTAGTCTGTCCGTCCGGAGGAGCGGATCCCTTTCTCATATGGGTCTCCCTCCCTGTGGGTTTCCCTAGTTCTCCTCCAAGGTTTCTCACTTTTTCCCACTGGGTTTTTTAAGAGTTGTTCCTTGTGGATGCAGGAGGGTCTTGTTGGACAGTTAGTGTCCAACAGAAAGGATTGGTGATGATCAGGACACTTTAGCATTCTACAACATGTATGGACATTTTCTTCTGTGTGTGCTTTATATTCTTCATGTGTTTTAACTGTTGATTCTCTGACCTGTGTTGGTGATTTCAATGGTTTTGTTAAGTCTCTGAGATGACTTCTGTTGTGACCTAGGGCTATACAACAATACATTGTATTGTATTGTATTGTATTGTATTTTATTAATACAAGTGCACGGAAGTTTTCAGAATTTTCCGTTTACGTTTTCATGACAAAAACACTGATGTAATGAGAGAAAAGGTGATCCCGAAAAACCCAGAAGTAGATACGGCACATTTTAAGAACATTTGCGGAGGATGGAATTATGGATTTAGGTTAAGTTTATGTTTGGGTCACTCACCGCTGATGTTCAGGATTCTGTGTTCAGTTTTCATGCAGTTCCAGAGAGTTCTAGTTTGGAAGTTGTTAGCCTAACTGTTGCTAGCATAGCCACGGGAAAGCCTTTGGGAACTATTTTATTAGGCCCGAGCCCCAACTGGGGCAAGGGCCTATTGCTTTTCCAACGAGTAACGTTGTAATTGTCATAAGTCACAATCTCCGGTGCCCAGACACTGATAAATCCTGCTGTAGTACACAGTGTAATGAATGGGGTCCTATGGAGGGGGGGGGTGACTTCATGATGTTGAGGTGACCGCCCCCTGACAAACAGGGAGCTCATTAATGTCAATGGGAAATGGAAAAATTAAAATTGATCTTTTTCACACGTCGGTTGGAAATTATCTCCTCCTCGGCCGTTTCACCGATTTTTGCTCCACATGGTCTAAACACATGTACCATCAATAGTTGAATAAAGAATTTGGATCAGTTAAAGGAATAGTTCACCGTTTTTACATACTGACATATGTTCTTACCTTAGACTAGTTAATATGTACCTGTCTGGTCTTAGTCCGTGCGCTCTGTCATGCAAACGGAGCAAAAACGGGAGCACAAACGGAGCCTCCTCTGTATACTGTGTAGTACCCAAAAGGTAGCTCCCGCTAGAAGCTACCAAACTCTTCCAAGTGTTCCCTATTAAATGTATATAGTTACGTGACGTGTTACACTGCAAAGTATAGTAACACAGAAATGTAACTGTCGATTTTCTCAGCGGATAAAACAGGTACTAGTTTTAGAGACTTCTCTCTCGCTCACTTCCGTCAATAGAAGCAGCGTGACTTGTAGTACGGAGAGAAGTTAGTGCGCGGACGTAGCGCTCCTCAGATTACTACGCCTCACAATATAGTACCCGTTTTATCCGCTGAGAAAATCGACTGTTACATTTCTGTGTTACTATACTTTGCAGTGTAACACGTCACGTAACTATATACATTTAATAGGGAACACTTGGAAGAGTTTGGGAGCTTCTAGCGGGAGCTACCTTTTGGTCCTACACAGTGACCAGAGGAGGCTGCGGTTGTGCTCCCGTTTTTGCTCCGTTTGCATGACAGAGCGCACGGACTAAGACCAGACAGGTACGTATTAACTAGTCTAAGGTAAGGTAAGAACATATGTCAGTATGTAAAAACGGTGAACTATTCCTTTAAACGTTGTCTGAGCAGCGGAGCGGCAAAATGTGACATTTGAATGTTTGAATTTTTGACAACAGTAAATTTGCTCCCGTTTGCACAAAGTCTGATTTGCACAAAATTTTAATCCATTGTTTCTAGGTCATTTGAAAGTGGAAATATTGAAATAGGCTCATTAGCGCCCCCTACAGACAATGTTAAAGTATCGCATGGGCTTGATCCAATTTAGTTTTATCAAAATGTTTGAAATTTTGCACATAATTCTGTTTTGTCATCTGGATTCAAAAATTCAATGACAACATAATATTTTTTACCCTGTTGCCGTGGCGACAACAAACATTCTCCATTCTGTGTCTATTTTTATCTTATTTTAAATAAACCTTTCGGCATTCCTAAAAGTGGACTGAAGTTTATGTTGTGTGTTCTGAGACCCCAGATTGTTCAGTTACTGCCTTCAAGCCTAAAGATAAAACACCAGGATCATGAAAAGAGTTAAAGCTGTAGGACATAAACATTTTCTTTGTCGAAACCAAAAGAGTCTTATTTAAGGAACATTTTCTTCTACATTTCGTGTAAATTCCTTCATTGTGAGATTTCCAAAGTATCTCATCTTTGAGTGTTTTTATCTAATTATAAAACATTATCTTTTACATACTGTATGACACGAACCGTTGCAAATCCAGAAATTCTCTCCAATGACAACTTCCCAAATGTTTAACTGATTTCTTCAGTCACAATATTTACATTGATGAGTTAAAATGTGGCCTTCTGTGCTTTCAGTAAATACTCACACAATTACTATAGAAACGTAAATATAAAATCAAGCAACAGTTGTATGTTTACAATTTACAATTTCAATACTTTCAAGACTCAAGAATGTATTTGCAGTAAAACCACAATGGAATAACTGTGCAAGGCTCCCTCAGTGTGCACCAGAGCAGATACAGAGCTCCTGCCAAATGTACTGAACGCTCTGCAGCCTCAACCCAGATCTGACCTGAGGGGTCCTGGGAGGTCCTGGGGGAGGTCCTGGGGGAGGTCCTATGGGAAGTCCTATGGGAGGTCCTGGGGGAGGTCCTATGGGAGAATCTATGGGGGAGAGTCCTATTGGAGGTCCTTGGGGGGGGTCCTCGGGGGAGGTCCTATGGGAGGTCCTATGGGAAGTCCTATGGGGGAGGTCCTGGGGGAGGTCCTATTGGAGGTCCTTGGGGGGGTCCTTGGGGAGGTCCTATCGGAGGTCCTGGGGGGAGGTCCTTGGGTGAGATCCTGGGGGGGGTCCTTGGGGGAGGTCCTATGGGAGGTTCTTGGGGGTGGCATTGGGGGGAGGTCCTTGGGGGAGTTCCTGGGGGAGGTCCTTGGGTGAGATCCTGGGGGGGTCCTTGGGGGAGGTCCTATGGGAGGTCCTTGGGGGTGGTATTGGGGGGAGGGCCTGCGGGAAGGTCCTATGGGAGGCCCTGGGGGAGGTCCTATGGGAGGTCCTTGGGGGAGGTCCTATGGGAGGTCCTTGGGGGTGGTATTGGGGGGAGGTCCTTGGGGGTGGTATTGGGGGGAGGTCCTTGGGGGAGGTCCTGGGGGGAGGTTCTGGGGGAGGTCCTGGGGTGTTTTGAGGCGGGTGAGCTCACCTTCTCTGCAGACATGAGGGACAGGCCCAGCTGGAGCCACAGGTGGACCTCGTTGAAGGAGAACTTGAGGGCTCGCTCCAGACACTGAGGAGAGACAGATTGAGGAGGAGCAGTGAGGTCCCTGTGTTCGGAGACTACAGTATTTACAGGTCTCTGCTTTTCAATCAACCTGAAACTACAAACTATCTCACTTAAAGGAACGGGAACTCACTCCTGAAACAGCTCAAGGGAAAATGGACTGGATTGACTGATTTGAAATCTGAGAATAAGAGATTAACGACATTAATTAATTAATAAAATGTAATTGTGCGATTACTGGTCCTGATGGTTTTGTTTTCTATTGAATAAGAGGTGTATCTACTTTTCATTGTTTTATTATTGTATTTATTTAAAAAACACATTTAACAACTGTGTATCAGCACCACCCTCTCTGCAGCTCATTAACATCAGCACCACCCTCTGCAGCTCATTAACATCAGCACCACCCTCTGCAGCTCATTAACATCAGCACCACCCTCTCTGCAGCTCATTAACATCAGCACCACCCTCTGCAGCTCATTAACATCAGCACCACCCTCTCTGCAGCTCATTAACATCAGCACCACCCTCTGCAGCTCATTAACATCAGCACCACCCTCTGCAGCTCATTAACATCAGCACCACCCTCTCTGCAGCTCATTAACATCAGCACCACCCTCTATGCAGCTCATTAACATCAGCACCACCCTCTGCAGCTCATTAACATCAGCACCACCCTCTCTGCAGCTCATTAACATCAGCACCACCCTCTCTGCAGCTCATTAACATCAGCACCACCCTCTGCAGCTCATTAACATCAGCACCACCCTCTGCAGCTCATTAACATCAGCACCACCCTCTGCAGCTCATTAACATCAGCACCACCCTCTCTGCAGCTCATTAACATCAGCACCACCCTCTGCAGCTCATTAACATCAGCACCACCCTCTCTGCAGCTCATTAACATCAGCACCACCCTCTGCAGCTCATTAACATCAGCACCACCCTCTGCAGCTCATTAACATCAGCACCACCCTCTCTGCAGCTCATTAACATCAGCACCACCCTCTGCAGCTCATTAACATCAGCACCACCCTCTGCAGCTCATTAACATCAGCACCACCCTCTCTGCAGCTCATTAACATCAGCACCACCCTCTGCAGCTCATTAACATCAGCACCACCCTCTGCAGCTCATTAACATCAGCACCACCCTCTCTGCAGCTCATTAACATTGGTGGGACTGCGGTAGTAGATTTAGGTGGAGGTGGAGGTGGAGCAACACAAAACCCCTGTGGCTTCTTCTGTGCAGCAGTCTTTACCTCTGACAGCATGGCGTACTGCCCCCTCCTGGCCATGCCGATGGTCAGCAGGTCGTACACAGAGGAGGCGTCCTGGAGGCTGCTCTGCCGCGCCTCGGCCTGATCCGGCATCCGACTGATCACCGCCTCTCCGCTCGTCTGCACAACAACAACAACAACAACAGACGGTTACAAAGTGTCTGTAACACTCAGAACTTTTGAACATGTTACGACCACAAAGAAAGATTCTATATAGATTTTACTGAAAGGACAGTTTTACTAAAGATAAAGATAGATCACAGGTTAAAACAAAACAAATCAATGTGTTAAAATGGCACAGAACTAAATCCGAGTGAAACCTCCTGTTCACAAATGCTCTCCATCCAAAGTTGTTTTGTAAAGATGAATGTGCAGAACCCAAAAGACACAGCACTGAGCACACACAGCATATGACACATGTTTGCTAAAAGAGTATATTTTAATTTTCCAACACAAGACGGAGGTGTTTTGTTTCATCATTACATATCTATCATACTAAATACTTTACTAATATTTCATATTTTCTACTTAAAGATTATTACAATGTAAACTACACTAGAGATCACATTTAATGGTCAAAAAAATAAATGTATTTTGGATCATTTAAAAGCTCCTTTCAAACCACCAAAATATCTGTGTATTAAAATGCATCTAATTAGCTCATAGCTATTTTAGCTTCTGTCAAATCTAAAGCTAAACTTGTATAGATCCAAAAGTGAGGTCCGCTCTCTCTCGGCCAATCAGCTCTGAGCCCAAAGCTTCGAATACTGACTTTCATAAAGTAAAGATTACATGTTTTGACTCTGACACTGACTCTGACTCTGACTCTGACTCTGACACTGACTCTGACACTGACACTGACTCTGACACTGACTCTGACACTGACTCTGACTCTGACACTGACACTGACTGACACTGACTCTGACACTGACACTGACTGACACTGACTCTGACACTGACACTGACACTGACTCTGACTCTGACACTGACACTGACACTGACTCTGACTCTGACACTGACACTGACACTGACTCTGACTCTGACTCTGACACTGACACTGACTCTGACTCTGACTCTGACTCTGACTCTGACACTGACACTGACACTGACTCTGACACTGACTCTGACTCTGACACTGACACTGACTGACACTGACTCTGACACTGACACTGACTGACTCTGACTCTGACACTGACACTGACTCTGACACTGACTCTGACACTGACTCTGACTCTGACACTGACACTGACTGACACTGACTCTGACACTGACACTGACTGACACTGACTCTGACACTGACACTGACACTGACTCTGACTCTGACACTGACACTGACACTGACTGACTCTGACACTGACACTGACACTGACTCTGACTCTGACACTGACACTGACACTGACTCTGACTCTGACTCTGACTCTGACTCTGACACTGACACTGACACTGACTCTGACTCTGACTCTGACACTGACTCTGACTCTGACTCTGACTCTGACACTGACACTGACACTGACTCTGACACTGACACTGACACTGACTGACACTGACTCTGACTCTGACACTGACACTGACACTGTCTCTGACTCTGACTCTGACACTGACACTGACACTGACACTGACTCTGAGACTGACACTGACACTGACTCTGACACTGACTCTGACACTGACACTGACACTGACTGACACTGACTCTGACACTGACACTGACACTGACTCTGACACTGACACTGACTGACACTGACACTGACACTGACACTGACTCTGACTCTGACACTGACACTGACTCTGACACTGACACTGACTGACACTGACTCTGACACTGACACTGACACTGTCTCTGACTCTGACACTGACACTGACACTGACTCTGAGACTGACACTGACACTGACTCTGACACTGACTCTGACACTGACACTGACACTGACTGACACTGACTCTGACACTGACACTGACACTGACTCTGACACTGACACTGACACTGACTGACACTGACACTGACACTGACTCTGACTCTGACACTGACACTGACTCTGACACTGACACTGACTGACACTGACTCTGACACTGACACTGACACTGACTGACACTGACTCTGACTCTGACACTGACACTGACACTGACTCTGACACTGACACTGACACTGACACTGACTCTGACACTGACACTGACACTGACTCTGACACTGAATCTGACACTGACTCTGACACAGACACTGACAATGACACTGACACTGACTCTGACTCTGACTCTGACTCTGACACTGACACTGACTGACACTGACTCTGACACTGACACTGACACTGACTGACACTGACTCTGACTCTGACACTGACTCTGACACTGACTCTGACACTGACACTGACTCTGACTCTGACTCTGACACTGACACTGACTGACACTGACTGACACTGACTCTGACACTGACACTGACTCTGACTCTGACTCTGACACTGACACTGACTCTGACTCTGACACTGACACTGACACTGACTCTGACTCTGACTCTGACTCTGACACTGACACTGACACTGACTCTGACACTGACACTGACACTGACTCTGACTCTGACACTGACACTGACACTGACTGACACTGACTCTGACACTGACACTGACACTGACTCTGACTCTGACACTGACACTGACACTGACTCTGACTCTGACACTGACACTGACACTGACTCTGACTCTGACTCTGACTCTGACACTGACACTGACTGACACTGACTCTGACTCTGACTCTGACACTGACACTGACACTGACTGACACTGACACTGACTCTGACTCTGACACTGACTGACACTGACTCTGACACTGACACTGACTGACACTGACTGACACTGACTGACACTGACTCTGACTCTGACACTGACACTGACACTGACTCTGACTCTGACTCTGACTCTGACACTGACACTGACTGACACTGACTCTGACACTGACTCTGACTCTGACACTGACACTGACACTGACTCTGACTCTGACTCTGACTCTGACACTGACACTGACACTGACTCTGACTCTGACTCTGACACTGACTCTGACACTGACACTGACACTGACTGACACTGACTCTGACACTGACACTGACTCTGACACTGACTCTGACACTGACACTGACACTGACTCTGACTCTGACTCTGACACTGACACTGACTGACACTGACTCTGACACTGACACTGACTGACACTGACTGACACTGACTCTGACTCTGACACTGACACTGACACTGACACTGACTCTGACTCTGACACTGACACTGACACTGACTCTGACTCTGACTCTGACTCTGACACTGACACTGACTCTGACACTGACACTGACACTGACTGACACTGACTCTGACTCTGACACTGACACTGACACTGTCTCTGACACTGACACTGACACTGACACTGACTCTGAGACTGACACTGACTCTGACACTGACTCTGACACTGACACTGACACTGACTGACACTGACTCTGACTCTGACACTGACACTGACACTGACTCTGACACTGACACTGACTGACACTGACACTGACACTGACTCTGACACTGACTGACACTGACTCTGACTCTGACACTGACACTGACACTGACACTGACTCTGACACTGACTGACACTGACACTGACACTGACACTGACTCTGACACTGACACTGACTGACTCTGACTCTGACACTGACACTGACTGACACTGACTCTGACACTGACACTGACATTGACTGACACTGACACTGACTCTGACTCTGACTCTGACACTGACACTGACTGACACTGACTCTGACACTGACACTGACTGACACTGACTCTGACACTGACTCTGACACTGACTCTGACACTGACACTGACACTGACTCTGACTCTGACTCTGACTCTGACTCTGACTCTGACACTGACACTGACTGACACTGACTCTGACACTGACACTGACTGACACTGACTCTGACTCTGACTCTGACACTGACACTGACACTGACACTGACTCTGACTCTGACACTGACACTGACTCTGACTCTGACTCTGACTCTGACACTGACACTGACTCTGACACTGACACTGACACTGACTGACACTGACTCTGACTCTGACTCTGACACTGACTGACACTGACACTGACTCTGACTCTGACACTGACACTGACACTGACACTGACTCTGACTCTGACTCTGACACTGACACTGACTCTGACTCTGACTCTGACTCTGACACTGACACTGACTCTGACACTGACACTGACACTGACTGACACTGACTCTGACTCTGACACTGACACTGACACTGACTGACACTGACACTGACTCTGACTCTGACACTGACACTGACACTGACTCTGACACTGACTGACACTGACACTGACACTGACACTGACTCTGACACTGACACTGACACTGACTCTGACACTGACACTGACACTGACACTGACTGACACTGACTCTGACACTGACTCTGACACTGACTCTGACACTGACTCTTACACTGACACTGACACTGACTCTGACTCTGACTCTTACTCTGACTCTGACACTGACTCTGACACTGACACTGACTGACCCTGACTCTGACTCTGACACTGACACTGACACTGACTCTGACACTGACACTGACTCTGACTGACTCTGACTCTGACTCTGACACTGACACTGACTGACACTGACTCTGACACTGACACTGACTGACACTGACTCTGACTCTGACACTGACACTGACACTGACTCTGACTCTGACTCTGACACTGACACTGACTCTGACTCTGACTCTGACTCTGACTCTGACACTGACACTGACTGACACTGACTCTGACACTGACACTGACTGACACTGACTCTGACTCTGACACTGACACTGACACTGACTCTGACTCTGACTCTGACACTGACACTGACTCTGACTCTGACTCTGACTCTGACACTGACACTGACTCTGACACTGACACTGACACTGACTGACACTGACTCTGACTCTGACTCTGACACTGACACTGACACTGTCTCTGACTCTGACTCTGACACTGACACTGACACTGACTCTGAGACTGACACTGACACTGACTCTGACACTGACTCTGACACTGACACTGACACTGACTGACACTGACTCTGACTCTGACACTGACACTGACACTGACTCTGACACTGACACTGACACTGACTGACACTGACACTGACACTGACTCTGACACTGACTGACACTGACTCTGACTCTGACACTGACACTGACACTGACACTGACTCTGACACTGACACTGACTGACACTGACACTGACACTGACACTGACTCTGACACTGACACTGACACTGACTGACACTGACTCTGACTCTGACACTGACACTGACACTGACTCTGACACTGACACTGACACTGACTCTGACACTGACACTGACACTGACTGACACTGACCCTGACACTGACTCTGACTCTGACACTGACACTGACTGACACTGACACTGACACTGACTCTGACACTGACACTGACACTGACTGACACTGACTCTGACTCTGACACTGACACTGACACTGACTCTGACACTGACACTGACACTGACTCTGACACTGACACTGACACTGACTGACACTGACTCTGACTCTGACTCTGACACTGACACTGACTCTGACACTGACACTGACACTGACTCTGACACTGACTCTGACACTGACACTGACACTGACTCTGACACTGACACTGACACTGACACTGACACTGACTCTGACACTGACACTGACACTGACTCTGACTCTGACACTGACTCTGACACTGACACTGACTCTGACACTGACACTGACACTGACTGACACTGAACCTGACACTGACACTGACTCTGACACTGACACTGACTCTGACACTGACACTGACACTGACTCTGACACTGACACTGACACTGACTCTGACACTGACACTGACACTGACTCTGACACTGACACTGACACTGACACTGACTCTGACACTGACACTGACACTGACTCTGACACTGACACTGACACTGACTGACACTGACTCTGACTCTGACTCTGACACTGACACTGACTCTGACACTGACACTGACACTGACTCTGACACTGACACTGACACTGACTCTGACACTGACACTGACACTGACACTGACTCTGACACTGACACTGACACTGACTCTGACACTGACACTGACACTGACTGACACTGACTCTGACTCTGACTCTGACACTGACACTGACTCTGACTCTGACACTGACACTGACACTGACTCTGACACTGACACTGACACTGACTCTGACACTGACACTGACTCTGACACTGACTCTGACACTGACTCTGAGTGTTTTGACTTCTTTCAGGTCTTAATCGGGGCAAACAAAACGCATTATTTTGGAAAAGAGGTTAAAACTCCAGCTTTAAGTTGGAAAGAAAACAGATAATCAAACTTCCTCATTATTATAGATAAAAACATAAATCTATACATCCAGTTAAACGGTGAAACAGTTGCAGTGTTTGGGTTTTCATTATATATTATAGTATGTAATGATAGTATATATAATAGTATATATATACTAGTATATATTAAAGTATATGTGGAGGGTCTCACCATTGACTCTGTGATGAGCAGCAGCAGCACGGCCTCCTCCACCACGTCTTGAGGACAGAAGCATCTACACAAACAGGAAGTACATATAAGGAACAGGAAGTGGCTCTGGTCCAGGCTCTCATCAGCATCTCCTGTTTCTGTAACTGAAGAAGGACTCCTGCGGCGGGTTCGCTCTCACATGTTGCCCTGAAACTCTCCTCTTCTTCCTCTCGCTTTCAGTTCACTCTGACACAAAATATCAAGGATTACATTTGTATCAGGAGCAGAGAAGGTTTACGTTCAGACTTTCAAAGTGTCCAAGCAACTTCAGCCTTGATTCTTTTTATTTCATAAAAATGTACTAATAGATAACGACCTCCAGTTGACCTGGCAAACAAGCACCCTGACGTTAAAGATGTCTCAACTTAAAGCTCGGGGACGTAAGTTTCATACAATCAGATACAATTCTGTCCTTGCTCTCAGAACTGTTTTATATGAATCTATTTTACATAAAACTATGTACTACTGCACTAGAATATACAGGATTGACTCTGGCTTCTTTATGATGCTAAATTCATATATTTTATTTTATGTTATTTTATTTTGAATAGTTTATTGTTCATGTATCTTGTGCTGTGTTCTCCTCTTTCTCCTGTTCTGTATCTGCTGATGCAACACTGACCAACAGAGGATCTCTAAATCTTAATCTTATTTTTTGGCCTGGTGACTTCTTCAGATATAAAAGTGTTTGGAGAGGACCACCCTCTTCAGCCAATCAGCTCTCAGACAAACATCAAACAGTGACTCACTTCCTACAGGTTTGTAAAACACAGAGGTTTATTATTATCATTCTATCATTTACTTTTGAAACACTCTTTCTGTTGGAACTAACCAGACACGTCACAGTCAGGCCTGTGGGCCAAATGTTAGATCTATGTTAGAGCTATGTTAGATCTATGTTAGATCTAACTTGGATCTATCTTAGATCTATGTTAGATCTATCTTAGATCTATGTTAGATCTAACTTAGATCTATCTTAGATCTATGTTAGATCTAACTTAGATCTATGTTAGATCTATGTTAGATCTAACTTAGATCTATGTTAGAGCTATCTTAGATCTATGTTAGATCTCCAGTATGTAGTGGAGGTGCTCACCCCTCGGTGCTGTAGCGCTGTGGAGGTTTCACTGTGGGGTAGGCAGCGTCTCTGGAGGCCGCGGCCCCCTCTCTGTGGAGCCAGGCTGCAGGGGGGGGCCCCAGAGGAGACCAGTAACTGTCCTCCCCCATGGAGCTCAGCAGCACCTCTGCCAACTTCTTTGCTGCAGACTGAAGGGAGTGACAGGGACAAGAAACGTATCAACTATGACACATTCACCACTGAGTCCTGACTCTGAGTCTGTGGACCCTGTCCCCGTGGGGTCCGTCTGTGGACCCCGTCCACGTGGGGTCCGTCTGTGGACCCGTCTGCGGACCCTGTCCCTGTGGGGGCCGTCTGTGGACCCGTCTGCGGACCCTGTCCCTGTGGGGGCCGTCTGTGGACCCGTCTGCGGACCCTGTCCCTGTGGGGTCCGTCTGTGGACCCGTCTGTGGACCCTGTCCCCGTGGGGTCCGTCTGTGGACCCTGTCCCTGTGGGGTCCGTCTGTGTACCCTGTCCGTGTGGGGTCCATCTGTGGACCCTGTCCCTGTGGGGTCCGTCTGTGGACCCGTCTGTGGACCCTGTCCCCGTGGGGTCCGTCTGTGGACCCGTCTGTGGACCCTGTCCCCGTGGGGTCCGTCTGTGGACCCTGTCCCTGTGGGGTCCGTCTGTGGACCCTGTCCCCGTGGGGTCCGTCTGTGGACCCTGTCCCCGTGGGGTCCGTCTGTGTACCCTGTCCGTGTGGGGTCCATCTGTGGACCCGGTCCCTGTGTGGGTCCGTCTGTGGACCCGTCTGTGGACCCTGTCCCCGTGGGGTCCGTCTGTGGACCCGTCTGTGGACCCTGTCCCCGTGGGGTCCGTCTGTGGACCCTGTCCCTGTGGGGTCCGTCTGTGGACCCTGTCCCCGTGGGGTCCGTCTGTGGACCCTGTCCCCGTGGGGTCCGTCTGTGGACCCTGTCCCCGTGGGGTCCGTCTGTGGACCCTGTCCCTGTGGGGTCCGTCTGTGGACCCTGTCCCCGTGGGGTCCGTCTGTGGACCCTGTCCCTGTGGGGTCCGTCTGTGTACCCTGTCCGTGTGGGGTCCATCTGTGGACCCGGTCCCTGTGGGGTCCGTCTGTGGACCCGTCTGTGGACCCTGTCCCCGTGGGGTCCGTCTGTGGACCCGTCTGTGGACCCTGTCCCCGTGGGGTCCGTCTGTGGACCCTGTCCCTGTGGGGTCCGTCTGTGGACCCTGTCCCCGTGGGGTCCGTCTGTGGACCCTGTCCCCGTGGGGTCCGTCTGTGGACCCTGTCCCCGTGGGGTCCGTCTGTGGACCCTGTCCCTGTGGGGTCCGTCTGTGGACCCTGTCCCCGTGGGGTCCGTCTGTGGATCCTGTCCCCGTGGGGTCCGTCTGTGGACCCTGTCCCCGTGGGGTCCGTCTGTGGACCCTGTCCCCGTGGGGTCCGTCTGTGGATCCTGTCCCCGTGGGGTCCATCTGTGGACCCTGTCCCTGACACAATGTGTCCTTTTGAGTGTGGTTTATTATGTGTTGTCACTGTATGTATATTGTAACTGTTTAGGATCAGGAACACACTGACTCACACAGACTCACACAGACTCACACTGACTCACACAGACTCACACAGACTCACACAGACTCACACTGACTCACACAGACTCACACAGACTCACACAGACTCACACAGACTCACACAGACTCACACAGACTCACACAGACTCACACTGACTCACACAGACTCACACAGACTCACACAGACTCACACAGACACAGACTCACACAGACTCACACAGACTCACACTGACTCACACAGACGCACACAGACACATACTCACACAGACACAGACTCACACAGACTCACAGACTCACACTGACTCACACAGACTCACACTGACTCACACAGACGCACACAGACACAGACTCACACAGACACAGACTCACACTGACTCACACAGACTCACACAGACTCACACTGACTCACACATAGACTCTCACAGACTCACACTGACTCACACAGACGCACACAGACACAGACTCACACAGACACAGACTCACACAGACTCACACAGACTCACACTGACTCACACTGACTCACACAGACACAGACTCACACAGACTCACACTGACTCACACAGACTCACACAGACTCACACAGACTCACACTGACTCACACAGACTCACACAGACACAGACTCACACAGACTCACACAGACTCACACTGACTCACACAGACTCACACTGACTCACACAGACACACACAGACTCACACTGACTCACACAGACTCACACAGACTCACACTGACTCACACAGACGCACACTGACGCACACTGACGCACACTGACGCACACTGACGCACACAGACGCACACTGACGCACACTGACTCATAATGCTTTATTCTGGTGATGCACCAGAAGGTCCTGGGTTTGAATCCCAGTCCAAACAGGGTCTTTCTGAGTGGAGTTTGTATGTTCTCCCTGTGTCTGCACAGGATTTCTCTGGGTGCTCCGGTTTCTCCTACCACTAAAACATCCACAACAGGTGAAATCCTCCAGCCGTTTCTACGGCGACCACTGCTCCTGACGCCCAGAGGCATCAGGGTCAAATGCAGAGGATCGCCCTAATGGGACCTTTACCTTTAGGCACAGCTGGTACGTACAGTCAAAATTAATTCATCTAGAAAATTCTAAACCAAAATATCTTCCCATAAATACACGATAATTTGACTTCACAAATTCACTCCAGAATGATGTCAGTATTTTAGTGTTCACCGACCTTCCTGAAGGTTTGAGACCCACGAGACTCGACCACACGCAGCACCCTCCTGAGCTGGTGGGTGCCCTGAGCCAGGTGCCTGCAGAGACACAGACAGGTCTAAGGATATATTACATTAACACTGAGAATAAACCTGGGACTATGTGACACAGGACTTTACTCTGACAAAGTGCTAAACAGGTTAAAACAGTTCTGTGCAAACCTTTTAAGCATAACTATAGAGAGATGAGAGCAACATTAATAAACTGTAATGATTTAGCACTATTCTAAACAACAGTTACAGAGTTAGAGTTAAGGTTAATATGACTGTGATTCATTCTTTCTTGTTTAGAAAAGCACCATATGAATAACTCAGTTTAAAGTTGTGTTGTTTTGGACATGAATAATAAAAATAAATGTGTCTGAAGTTGGCGCTGTGACGTCATTGAAAGCCTTATATTAGACTGACTCCCC